>OX578135.1:30536129-30568629 GCA_951213105.1 Amaurobius ferox | reverse complement strand
TATATATATATATATATATATATACATATATATATATATATATATATATATATATATATATATATATATATATATATATATATATATATATATATATATATATATATATATATATATATATATATATATATATATATATATATATATATATATATGTATGTATATATATATATTTGTATAGTTACGATTAATTTTCAGAAATTGTTAATTCTTACTTAAAGCCGAATAGTTAAGACACTTATTTATCTTTCTATCTACAATCTTAGCATAATAAAATGTACTCAGCACAATCAAGTACACAATTCTTAATTCTACCATTAATGGCATGAAAGTAATTAAGACGCTTCTGAGAAAATATTTAACTTTAATAAAAAAACTTAATAGCTTTCATTTGCAGACCAACATATTTTATATGGTTGTAAGATAGGAAAATAAATTATCTCCATGAACTTTTTCTGAAATATCTGGCGGAATTTATTATAAAATTATCTCGACTTGTGAAGGAGGTGAAATAATCTCCTTATTTACACTGCCTATTTCTTTTTGTGAATTGTTAACTGGCAATATGACTTCAGACAGATTCTAAACAGTTTTGTTATAATTTTTATAATAGTATTTAGCGTAATTTATAGAGGCCTATTATTATTATTATTATTATTATTTTATTTTTGTATTGTTATAACTTTATTAGATTTTTCCTAATGTTGGTTTACAAGAAAAGGGTCCAGTCGGCAGTAGTTTTATTTCTGATATAATGTGGTACCATAGCGTAATATACGTTGTAACGTTGAACCATTATACTGACAACTGTACCCTTTTCAATTTTCAATGGATTTAGGTAACCGCGAAATATGCGATCAAAATCTCAATTCTTAAATACGCGATAGATAATCTAAGCTAGATTAAGTCCGTGAGATATACAGAATATCTTGAAAATTAAATCAGTTGTCTGTCAATATTTGGGAATTTTGTTTCCGAAAATTAAAAAGAGTATACGAACAAAGTAAGCTTTAAATGTTACGTATATATAGCCATTTTATATATAAATTTATACAAAGTGAATACCTTCCATAAGACTTTCGCTGTTTTCAGTATTAAAGTTTCGCTGTTCTCAATATTAAAATTTCTGTCTTCTCAGTATTGAAATTTTGCTAATTTCAGTTCATTGCACGTTTTTGATATAAAATAGAAAAATAATTAAAAATTATAACGCTTTCAAGTTTCAGAACTGAGAGAACTCCATGTAAGCATTTTTATGTAGAAAGCAACTGATACCAATGCAAAGGGGTTAACCAAAACTGTCTGGAAATATTAGAAATATTATTTCTCTGCAGAAACCGAAAAAATAATATATAGATTTCCAATAAATGCAACACACTTATTTGAATTATTAACAGCAGAAGTCTTATCGATTTATTCTTTAATTTTTTGTTCCAGTTTTCAGCTTTCCAGATGAAATTCGTAAACGGTAGAAATATAAATCATTAAATGCCAATATGTTCCTATACAATTTTCAGTTTTATTTTTAAAGCAAAATTGTAAACCAGTGGTGCTAAACATGTCGATGGCGATCTACCTGTTGATCGTCATGGCCTACTAAGTTGATCTCTGACTAACTTTTTGAGAAAAAATGAGGAATTTTGCAATTTGGACAATACCTGAAGAAGCTCCTTAAGTTGATTAACGAGGTTAAATGTATTAACATTTTAATTAATTTTTCATTTTACAGGTTATAGCTCACAGAAAGAATCAATATATGTTTCAAAATCATCATTCGGTTACTTTTATCAGTAAGGTGCTTAGCCCAATGATTTCAATATATTTAGACTTCAGTATGTTTAGTTCAATGACCACAATATGTTCATTACATGAACCTGAGTGTATGTCATTAGTTGAGTGTATGTCATTAGTCATGATTTGATCCATTGAAAAGTAAAAGTACTAGAAAATTGAAAATGAAAATTTCAAATGAGAATGGTTGAGAGTAATGCTCTCAGAATAGCGTTTAGAGGACGAAATTGAGAAAAAACTGAGATTAAAATTGTGAGCAAACGAAAAAAACAACAAATATTAGCAATTTAATGTTCTTTGGCAAGTTACATTTAGGACTAACTTGGGTCATTTCCTGTTTTTGGACGCACTCTGGTTGTATTCCAGTGGGAAAACATAAGCTCATTATGGATAGTAAGGATGTTGCAACATTTAGTAGCATCTTTTTTAATAGGTTTGGTTAATGTTAATTTTAAATTATTTCGTGAACGAGTTACTGAGAGTACCTAAGAGCATTCGTAATGGTTCTAAGAATCCTGTTTTGTTCAGTCCTTACTTGCTCGATCTGGATTTTATAAGCGTATCTCCAAACAAGTAAGGTATTTAGAAAAGTACTGAAATGAGGGTTTGTGAATAGGGGACAAAGTTATCTAAAGGCTATATTAGCTTTCTTTACTGCTTCACGCATATGAGGGTTCCAGGTGAGATGTCGATCAGGTATTTGACTTGTCTATCACAGTAAACAGCGTGGTTGTCAATATGGAGACGGGGAAGGATCCTCTTAACGGAAAAGTATATACTGTGGCATTTGGTGTTGTTGAGTTTTAGTCTCCAGGCTGTAAGCCAGGAGAGGATCAAATTTAAGCGCTTTTGAGTGGCTAAAATAAGAGTCCTGAAGTGTCTGTTTTAAGCCAGTATGAAAGTATCGTCAGCATAAAGGGCAAGGGTGGTATGGGGAGATGCTGTGATGTCTAAATAAATGTTGAAACGTATAAGTCCGAGGATCGATCTCTTGAGTACGCTACTCCTGATTGTTTTAGGGGAAGAAATCGTGTTTTGAAATCTTGTTTAAATTTATCTTAAAAATGCTCGATTATATAGGTCTGAAATTAAGCGGTGGATAAGGGTGTCTATATTTTAAGTTTAATAAGCTTGTTAATAAATCCATTGTGACACACCTTTTCAAACGCCTTTTGAATGTCCAATAAAAGACCGACGTTCGGGATTTTATTAAATAAGCCGTAGGAAATGAATTCCACAGTACGTAGTAACTAATGGTCTGTGGAATGTTTGAACCTGAAATCAAATTGCTCAGGATTGAGGACACATTATTTTCATTTAAGTCGGAGTTCAATCTTATCAAGATGATTTTTTCATGACTTTGGACATCGAAGATAGGGGGGAGATTGGTCTATAATTTGAGTGTTAACTTGGGTTTCCTCTAGTTTTAAAAATAGGAAGAATGACTGCAAATTTCCAGTCCTTGGGGAAATGGCGATACTTTAGGATGTAGTTCATGAGGGTAGTTAAGTAGAAGATTATATTTAGTGTGAAATTTGCACGCATTTGATATTTTATCTACCCCTGGACATTTCTAAAACCCTGGACATTTCTTTCTTCATAATGATTTGAGGTACAATTTAAGACTTTAGTTGATGTAATGAGGGCCATTTCATTATAAAGGGGAATTTTTTTTAAAAAACAGTGATGCATTTGTAGATATTTTTAGTGACCTCATTACAAAAGGTATCTTGATTTAACAAGAATTGTTGTTCGTAGCTCTCTGCAAACACTGTGCTTTTTGATTGGCCGAATAGGCAGTGGAATTATTTAAAGAAAGAGGGGGTAGGGAAAGTCTACCTTGGTTTTTCTGAGTTTTTAGTAGCTTCCCAGGGGGAGTTGTCCTCCGGTATGAGGTGAGAAATGAATTATTTCGATTCACATTTGAAGACCCGGATTTTAGATCTGATTTTAAAATTCAGGGAATTTAGCTCACGTTTAGTGATTGGATCGCGTGTCCTATATCAGGATTTCCTTATTATATTCCTGTCCTTTATAAGGGATCTGATTAAGTTGGGAACGGTAGAATATTTTCAAAGGGGTTTATGGGTGGTTACCGAGACGAATAGCCTGTTAATTTCATAAGTGCGAGTTTCTACACTTTTACCAATATCCAAATGGAAGGAGATGTTGGGAATAATTAAACTGGAATTTATCAGGTCGCATTTATAAGGACTCCAGTTTATAATGGAGGTTCAAGGGGACTAGGGAGATCAGTATAGAGATCTAGAGTGAAACAATCATGAAGATGATCCAACATAAAATCCGTGATTACCTCGCAGGAATGAAAAAATGCTTATCATGCTTTAATGATGAAATGCTATATCCTCATTAAAATGCTTTAATGATCATCACCGGCTATGGAGTAGCCGGTGATGAGCATTAAAACCTCCGTCTATAAAATAATTTGAAAAAATATTGAACTAGAAATTTATATCGCTTGAGACATCATTTTGGTTTTGCTTAAACAATAATAAAAAGGATTACATTTGGAAGACTGGATTTAATAATAATGCGATCAAAAGCAAGAGAATGAATTTTGTTAATTTTTTGTATGGGTGAGATGTGTCTTGAAGTGTATGGCGGTGCTACTATTAATGCGGGTGCCTATCTGGAGGTAAAGTACAGGTCATAGTACGCAATATTTATATGAGCATTTGGACTGCATCTAGTTTTATGAAGCAGGATGACGTCAGCTCAATTTTTACTAGTGAAGCTCCCAAACCCGTCGATGTTATGAGCAATGCCATTGGCATTCCAAGAGAGAATCCTGAGTTGGTCAGGTGTCGAATGAAGAGCGAGTCTATCCATGATGGGTGTGCGGCGTGTTTGTTGAAATGAGTGATCAAGCCATTCACAATCTGAAAAATTTTCGTGAGAACGTCATCCTGGGATTTAAATATTTCAATGACTTTAGAGAGGGTCGACTGAATGTCCTGGACGCTAAATTGATTCTTAAGTTCTTAGATGATGTTGAGGTAATTCATAAAGGAGTTGGAGTTAAGAGAACTGTCTCCTCTTTGTTTTCAGGGCCGCTAGTCACATGCTCTACAGAGTTACATGGCTATCTCTCAGCATTCGCGATCACCCCACTGACAATTCGGATCGCACAGTTCGGGCAGGTAATCTTGGACATTTCTGAACAGTAAAGTTGGAGGTGGAACAGTTTCATTTGTGTTTCCTTTGGTGTTTGGAGTTTCATTTTTTGTCCTGAACAGGAATTTTTAAGGCACCTTCTAAAGTCAGCGGGGTGATTTCCTTGGCAGTTTGCACATTTTGCTGGAGTTTCTCGCGTTTATTTACAGGTTCGAATTTAATGGTCCTCCCACATTTTAAGCATCTTGCAACAGAGTTAAGAATGATTTAAAATAGGCAGTTGAAACACTATTTAAAAACCTTTTGTTTAAATCTCTCGGACTTATCTTTTAGATAGTCAAAGTAGTTTCGATCATAAATGATCTCTTACCCTTCAGTTGGTTTGAACCCTAAGAACGATAGAGAGGTGGAACTTTGGTTTCTTGCCATTAGCTGAGAAATTCTGAATACCTCATATCCCGATTGTTAAACATCCAGTTTAATATATGTTAGCTTGGTATTAAATGATATGCCTTTGATCACTTTATTTTAGACCTCTCAGCCTTTAAGTTAATGGAGTGAAAGGGGATTTTGTCTGATAATTAAGTATTATTTTAAGATTCTGTAATCTCCTATATTTTTAGGAGTAATTTTAAAAAGGGCTCCGGCAAGTTTCCTTTCAATTTTTTTGTTTAATTATTCGTTTATGAAATTAACTTCCTGCCGCAATCGGGGTCCAAATCAATGTAAAAGTTTTCGTTTTTGGAAGTTTGGAGAGAAAAGGGTTAGCGCCATTCTCCATTTCGACCAGATTCTCTTTATATCTTCAACAGTAAGGACGTTAAAACGATTGCCCACTACCACCTCAAAAGAAACATTTCTAGTTTTACTAGAATTTTTAGTGTTTGTACTTCTAGACGCAGTTTGGGTGTCCAATTTTAATTTCATATTAGAAGTTTTGTCTGCAACAGCAACATTATCATTACTTCTGAAGAACACACTCTTTATGTAATTATCAAAAATATCATTTCTAATTTCAGGGGTATTATTAAATAGCCTTTTCACACACTATGGTGATTCAGTTTAAGATTTACTGATACATTTGGATCATTTACAGTAGCACAACAATCAAATATCATACCTGTGTCGAGGTGTTGAAGCTTGGCTTGATTCTATTTCATGGAAGGTTTCGTCTTAAGCAGGATTTCAATGATAGCCTCTTAATCCCTGGCAAGATTTATGATTTCAGTATCAATTTTATGAAAGATGGAGTTTTGTTGAAGCAAAAAAGTAGGGTATTGAAAAGGCCACCTCGGTCGACATGTTGACCTGAGGGATACTCAAATGAAACCATAATTCAGGCATCATGTAGTGTAAGGCACCTGTAAAAATGGCGAAAGCTTAGAGCTAGCGAAAACACGTTCAACAAGTACAGATGCTCACATCATTTAAATCTACAACATGAAAATGAACAGCCAACATAACGGCAGTACTGAGTGAGTATCTGTAGAATCAAATAACAGCAGCGGCACAAGCATGATCATCTGAAATTCTAACCAACAGGGAACATTCAACAGCCAAACGTGTTGAGCGTTTGATGCAAACAATTAAGAAATGTATCTAATTAAATAAATTTATTTCGTTAGAAAAGTGGTAAATATTTAAAGCAGATTTTATATTTTCTGTAAAATCCATCATCCTCTATCATATAACATTGGAAGTTAAGAAACGGTACTCTCTCTGAGAACTGAGTGTCGTACTTTAAAATATGCATTTGGTATAAATGGGTTTTAGGTTGGATTTCGGGTAAATTGTCGTATAGAATAACTAAGAACGGAAATTTACAATTTTACTGAGATTCTCTTGAAATTTTTCTCTTTAAATGAAGAGATTGATATCTATTTTCTCCTTAAATATTCTTATAATGATATGTTATGTTAGCTGTACATATATAAATCGAACTTTGGCGTAATTGCATATCAGAAGTGTGTCTCTATACTTCAAAGGCTGGGCACCATATTGTAGTAATGTCATTAGTCTGTATACTATATATGTCATATTGCCGTTGTCTCTCATACTACATATAATAGCTCGAGTTGATACATATTAATGTATTATCAATAAAGTTCATGACTCCTAAAGAAAACATAGTAATACTATAATGATTCTTTAACTTAGAGGAAAACTTTTTTTTAATTACATTTAAAATTTCTAACTTGTGCTGAACAGTTTTACATGCAAGCTGATCAGATTTACATGTTACTAATTAGAAAGATTATACAACTACATATTAATTGCTAATGTATTTTAAAAGATTTCGTAAACATAGACGGCCATAGTGAAATAAGATGAAGATATAGTATTTAGAGGAGAACAAAATATTGATACATTAACAATGGGCCAGAAATATCAAATTTCTGGCCTATTTCCAATACAACATTTTCATTTACACATTATATTATTCATAGTAGACAGAAATATACCAAATATTTACCCTAACAGCTATGTAAAGGTGTTTTAACCTTTCATAAAACTTTGTATTTTTTCAATGATTTCTATATGAAATACTAACACATTGCTTGGTGTCGCTATTTTCTGCTAGATAGTACCAGATTCACAAATGGATTGGAAAGCTGCAGAATTTTACATTGTTATGATAACGTTTTCTTTCAATGCTTTAAAATAATTTCCTTTTAGTAAAACAAAACTGAAAAGTTTGCTGTTTTGGAATCAGCGAGTAATGAGGCAAGATGTGAGAACTTCAACGTTGCGTGTGAGAATTTTAACGATATTTGCTTAATGATATGGAATATATATGTGACTTGTTTGCTTAAAGAATATTTGGACTATTTTATAACATTAATTCCTTTCCGAAAAATATTTTTTATATATCTATGAGAAATAAATATTTGTCAATTAGTAATCAATTATAGAAGAATCAAATGGAACTAGTATGGATATCAAATAGCGTTAAGAAAAAAATAAGAAATGTAATTAAACATACATTAAATGTCATTTTAGCTTGTGGTTCCAGAATATCGTAGATTCTTTTCATCATTTCTACAAAGACCAACAAACATAAATTCAAGAGGACGAACATTACAAAAATTCAAGAACTAGAAAGGCATATATGTATATATACCCACATATCTCCACATTACTAATTTCAGTTCGACTTGTTTGTTTTCAAAGACGAAAGATATACAAATTATTTTTGGAATACTTATAGGCCAAGTTATATTTTTATTTATGATTAATTGTGTTGCACAGTTTTTTTTAACCATTCCTACAAAGAAATGTTGTTATTTATTTCTGCTAATAAGACAATCATGTCGAAGGCCCAGACCACACAGCCAACCCTAGGGCTTACGGCAGTTTAATGTGTGGCCGGAAGACAATCATGTAAATTTCTTCCACTCTCATACATAAGACGATAGAACGTATTTGTAGTAATATGTTTGTCACACTTTATGTTTTTCCTTCCGAGAGACTGGTGGTAGGGGAAAGAGGATACGGTCCCTGTGGATGCCTCCTCCACTGGGTTCCGGTCTAAATTGGGTGGCACTTCCCGGCCGTCCAATCGGTTATCTTACACCTTTCTGGTAGGTCGGATGGTCTGTGTCTCAACAACAACAACACTTTATGCTTTAAATAAGACTCTAACTATGCAGTTTCCCGAGCAATTTGTTCGGCTGTTACATCTGACATGATGTTACTTTCATGAAGAAATGTGGAAACGAATGAAGTTTATAGAAATAATTTTCGACACATAATCCAGGGAGAACTGACTAAAAGCTCAATAATTTTCTTCTAGAAACTAGTAGTCAGAAAATAGATGTCAGAAAGCATTGGCAATAACCGACCAGTTGCAGTAACTAGACTCTGTGTTTCTTTTCGTTTAATGACAAAATTTACTCACTAAAGTTCAAATAGTTTCAATTGTGCAAAAAATGATAATACTATGAGATAAATAAATTATTTGAAACAAGCTCCTTAAAATATTGTTGAGCAGAGTTCATATAGCATAGCAAAATAGTTTCAAAGTACATTCCACGTAAATTCTAAAGATAAAACAAGCTACATAATACAGAGGATAACATGATATCTTCAAGTTTAACTTTCTAAATTTCAATAAACGATATAACAGTTGCCTCTTCATCCTTCTGAGGGCTGGAGTATTCTTACGGTTGCCATATTGTTGCTCCTAACACTTAGGTGTTCCGGATGGTTCGGGTTGTGGAAAAAAGTTAACTTGGTTCATTATCCTCAGACAAATTTACTGGTTTTAACCAAGAAAAATTACTCTTTAGAAGAGTGCAATGAGATGACCATATTTCATAAAACTCCAAGAAAAGTACATTCTAGAAAAAAAATGTTATTACCAACCTTTAATAAAGATCTTTAAAAATGCAAAATGCGTTCATGGTTATATTAAATATATAAACTAGTGAATGTTTTTGCCCATTTTTATCGATTAATTATTTAGCAGACACTGCTTTACTGTTGTAGGATCCTGTTTAAATTAAAAAAATTAAACTCGTATGAAAGAAGTATAAAGTCCAAACAATCCAGTAATCAAAATAAAAGGTTGTTTAAAACTAAACATAAAAATAGTTTATAATAAAATACGACCGAAAACATTTTTATACCAATATAACTAATGAAGAAGTAAAAATTTAATATTTACAAATCGATTAAAATATATCCTCTAGTAAGACTTTAAATAAACTTAGAATGTATAGAAATTAAATACACATTCATTTATGCAGATTTATGTACATACACAGTACGACCATATAAAATATAAACATTATATATATATATATATATATATATATATATATATACATTTATATATATATATATGTGTGTGTGTGCGTATGTGTGTGTGTACATATATGAAATTGGGTTCACAGGTACCTTAGGACCCTGGAAGGCGCACCCTAGGATTATTTATTTTTTATTTCTTTATTTGAAAATACTGCAAGCAACAGGACATTGTCCCAGTAACAGCGTGCAAGAATAAAAACACATTCAAAATATACAGATTGAAATATTACAAAATACATTAAAAAAGCAAACTCTTGACAACAAATGATTTTCATAAACAAATGCAAATGAAAAAACACAATAAAATATAATATATTTACAACAAATGCTTTTTAAAATCCATCTCCGATGAATAAGAAATATCAAGATTATCAGAGAAATTGTTGTATAATTTAGAGAAACTAGTTATTGCACAATTACAACCAATATTCGAACCTAAATTCCTTACAGCAAATAAATTAATGCTCCTGGTTGAATACTGAGAAACATGTTTTTAAACTTCGAATTATATATTTTAGTTGTTTGTGCTTTTGTACGACAGATTAGATTTTATTTATTTTACACTTCAGTATGACACACAGTTGCTTTTCTTAGAAACCTAAAATATTTTTTTTTAGTTTCCTTCTTAACACCATCGAAAAGAACTAAATATTCACTTTCAAAAACTGTTTTTGTTATACGAGACCGTATTGCTAAAGCGTTCTTCAGTTTTCAAGAATTTGCTGTAAGTTCCAATGTGATTGTAATCAAAAATTTACTACCTAAATCCCTGTCAATTCCAGGTACATTTTCTAGAACGTTCAGGCGTAGCCCGGAATTTAAGATGCAGATATCTAATAAAAACTACATCGGAACTTATGGTGAGTTTCCGAAATCCAGAGAAAGTTGTGACAATAGGTTCGCTCATAACACAAATTAAGTTAAAAATATGTTGTGTGGGTGAATACAGGGCTACCTGACGACCGCCCAACTTAAATTCCGGGCAACAAGGGATAAAATTTATTTTATATACATAAAATATGCAATTAAGATATAATTAAAATATTATAATAAATAAACTACTACGCAGTTTAATTAACAAGAAAGATCAATCGTGCTTAAAGCATTGATTAGGAAACATTTTTAAACTCCAACGCAATTTTATTTAAGCACCTTTAAAATGCAATACATTCCTCGGTAATATTTTAAAACTTATCGCAATACTACATTAATTTATTATATTTGAAAACTAAACCTTCATCGAGAAAATGAACTTCATTCAAATGACGGCATTAAAATATAAATTGCCTGGTTTAAACATCTCTAAAATGCGATACATTCCTTGGTAATAATTTTAGAATTATCATAATACTACGGTAATTTATTGTATTAGAAAACTTCATCGAAAATAACTGAAATTCATTCAAATAACGTCATAGAAAAAATAACACGCCTGGCTCTCTCTATAAAAGCAGCATTTCATTCATAAACAATTTCCCATTCATTTAATTCATCACAAAACTGAAATAATTTATTTTGTTTAAAATTTAAGACCATGGTGCTTCACGTAATTAAACTCTATGCTTAAAACTTCATCGAAAAAAATCGTCCTTCTCTTTGTAAAATCAATGAATATTTCATTCATATCAGCTATGCAGACTCCATGAACTGAATAATTTTGTGTTTAAGAAATACAGCAATTCTAATACAACTCATCCTACATATTTTACTGTTTACATTTTACATAAGTGAAGTTTCTAAGCTTCGTTGTACAAATAATTAAATTTGGATGATCATTTAAACTCAAATATATTGTAATTGCGTTGTTTCAGTGAGTAGATGCACAGAATTTAAGCAAAAATAAAGTGGTTTTAGGACGGATACGGCACTCAATATGAACTAAAACGAACTTTAAAAATCATGATGTTTAGACAAGACGGATGCCATATATCATTTTGAAGTGGGTCACTTGATCTTTCCATATCATGGTCACGTGATCGCTTCATATAAGAGGTGTAATTACTATTTTAATTTTTATTTAAAAAACTACTGAATATATTTCGCTGAATTTTTTTTATATATATTATGGGATAATTTGAATATTACCTAAAATTTTTGAAGCAATTTGTGAATTTTAAATCCGCTTAAAAAATGTTTGAAAAATTAGGTCCCATAGGGTTAGATGTATTTTATTTTTCAACCCGGGTTCAATCCAAAACTAATTGGGTGATATTATTCATTTATATTCCCATAGGTCTTACAGACCGTCTGAACAACATACTAAAATTTCATTTTGATTAAGTCATTTTTACGGCATTTATCGTGCTAACGGACAGGCAGACAGACAGACAGACAGACAGACAACATGATTAAACATGACTAAAATTACTCCATAAATTGAATTCCTATAGTAAATAATATCATTTTATGCTTAGAAAACAAGGACCGGACGTTTGCTCGCTTAATGAATGTTATTTATTCTCAAATTTCCACAGATGTACCAAACATGTACAAAAACGAAACTTCTTTCTCAGTCATTAATCTTTAAAACATAATAAAGCCTGTTATAAAAAACTTTCATAAAAATGGGAGTTAATAGTTTTTGCCTAAGCAACATATTTCATGGGATCTGAAGGCAGAAAAATCATTTATCTCAATAAACTCCTGCCGAACTATTTGATGAAGAAAAGAATATAATCCTCTTATTTTCCTGTCAACTCGTAGAATGGAAATAACTGTAGGCATATGCCACTCAATTGCAATGCGTATTTTCTATTAATAAAATAATTATTGATATAATAATATATTATTATTAATATAATAATATTAATAATACTATTTTATATTTTTGATGTGAAACTTTATTGGCAACATGAATGAATGCAAAGCCAATACCATGGAGTTAGAGAAAAGGAGATAAATCTCTTCCCCATTAAACGCTTGAAAGTGCTATATGGATTTGATGATTATATCTAGGTGTCGCTAGTGTTAGTAAACTAGTTGCTATTGTTAGTTGACCAGAAAGCCGAAGTAATTAGTATATATATATATTCGATTATTTTTAACACTTTACAACAAAGTTGAAAAGTGTTTATGACTTTCTTCATTCTGTCTGTCTATCTGTCTATCTGTCTGTCCGTTAGCTCGATAACTGCCGTAAAATGAATTAATCAAAATGAAATTTTAGTATGTTGTTCAGACGGTCTGTAGGACCTATGGGAACATAAATGAATAATATCACCCAAATAGTTTTGGATTGAATCCGGGTGAAGAAATGAAATATATTGAACCCTATGGGACCTAATTTTTCAAACATTTTTTAAGCGGGTTTAAAATTTACAAATTGATTCGAAAATTTTAGGTAATATTTAAATAGTTCCATAAAATATATAAAAAAATTCAGCGAAATATATTCAGTAGCTTATTAAATGAAAATTAAAATAATAATTACACCTCTTATATGAAACGATCACGTGACCATGATATGAAAAAATCACGTGACTCACTTCAAAATGAAATATGGCATCCATCTTGTCTCAAAATCGTGATTTTTAATGTTCTTTTTAATTCATATTGAGTTTTGTATCTGTCCTAAAACCACTTTATTTTTGCTTAAATTCTGTGTATCTACATACTGAGACAACGCAATTACAATATATTTGAGTTTAAATGGACATTCAAATTTGTTTATTTCTACAACGAAGATTTCTACAACGATTTTCTATAACCCATTTTTCACTTATGTAAAATGTAAACAGCAAAATATGTAGAATGAGTTGTATTAGAATTGCTGTATTTCTTTAACGCAAAAGTATTTAGCTCATGGAGTCTGCATAGCTGATACGAATGAAATATCCATTGATTTTACAGAGAGAAGGACGATTTTTTTCGATGAAGGTTTAAGCATAGAGTTTAATTACTTGTAGGTCCATGGTCTTAATTTTTAAAAAAAATAAATTATTATAGTATTATGATGAATGAAATGAATAGGAAAATGTTCATGAATGAAATGCTGCTTTTATAGAGCAAGCCAGGCGTGTTATTTTATCTATGACGTCGTTTGAATGAATTTCAGTTGTTTTCCATGAAGTTTTCAAATATAATAAATTATCGTAGTATTATGATAATTTTAAAAATATTACCGATGAATGTATCGCATTTTAAAGATGTTTAAACCAGGCAATTTATATTTCAATGCCATCATTTAACTAAAGTTCATTTTTTTCGGTGAAGGTTTAAGTTTTCAAATATAAGAAATTAATGCAGTATTGTGATAAGTTTTAAAATATTACCTGGGAATGTATTGCATTTTAGAGATGTTTAAATAAAATTGCATTGAAGTTGGAAAGTATTTCGTAATCAATGCTTTAAACATGATTGATGTTTCTGGTTAAATTAATGATTCCATAATTATGAGTATAAGTAACCAGTATTTTTTCATAGTTGTGGGTGAGAGAGCATAATATATGGAGATAAACAATAAATTGAAAGGTAAAATACGTTACAATACGCAGACAGTTATTGTTTCAGACTTTACTGCGCTATTGTTTCAGACTTTACTGCGCTATTGTTTCAGACTTGCTATTGTTTCAGACGATAGTTATTGCTTCAGACTTGCGCTAATAAGTTCTTTTTGCAAAATTGAGAGTTTAAATAAATATTTTAGGCCTTTGGGCATAGAAATGCATGGAATGCAGAACTCCTTATCTTACCCATCGGCACCTGAATTACTGTCTCAAACGATTTTGGCGTTTTCTTAATATGAAGTTCTAACTCCTTACTTTTACCTCCATGGCCCATAGATAAACAATTGTATGTCCACCATATTGTATCTTCAAAATACAAAATTAGGTAGACAATGCCATATAAAGGATGAGAAAACTATCATCCGGTTTTAAAGGCAATGGAAAACATTTTTCTTCAGGATAATTAGGATAAGGCACTAGTACAGCATACAAGAACTCGTCTTTTAAAAAATGACAATTGCATCAAGTGCCTCAAAAAGTAATTGTTATCGGACGTAATTACAGTAAAATGAAGAACAAAAACTAAGTAGGAAGAAAAAATTATATTAAAAGATTCAAAGCTCGTTCTCGGTTACAAAATCTACCAGTAAACTACACAGACCAAATTAAGTGATGATTAAAATTAGAGGAATAACTGGTTACGCAATATATGAGAGCATCATCATTAGCTAACTTAAATGAAATGGACACATTTTATTTTAAAAATTAATGAAGAATAAAAAAGTAAAAAGAAAAAACAATTCGGGGGCTAAATGAGCTACTTCATCAAACTACATGAGCTTCTACATCCTCCTAAGTTTCTTTCTTCTTTTTCGCAACACTAATACAAATTTGATGTTCCAATACGAATACTATTCAAATTAACAAATTTATTTTTTTCCATTTGCTTGAGGATTTGTTGATTTATACTTTTATTTCGTAAGCCTGTTAGATATTTGGATTTTCGTGTTACAGCTTCTCACTTTTCTTTCATTGGATCTTCAAACCTTTTTTTCTAATATATATATATATATATATATATATATATATATATATATATATATATTTATAAATATTTATATATATATAATATATATATATATATATATATATATATATATAAATATTTATATATATATAATATATATATATATATATATATATATATATATATATATATATATAAATATTTATATATATATATATATATATATATATATATATATATATATATATATATATATATATATATATATATATATATATATATATATATATATATATATATATATATATATAAATATTTATATATATATAATATATATATATATATATATGTGTGTGTGTGTGTGTGTGTGTGCACCAGTGATAAACAATTATAAAGGGTCTGTCTGTTTGTATAACTGTCTGTCTGTTTGTTTGCCTGTACCGTTCGTAGAGGAAAATGTAAACGATGTATATGACTATGAAATTAGATTTACAGGTGTTTTAGGACTCAGGATACCTTGGCATTACTTTGTTTCAAACAGAATTAGATAATTTAGTTATTTTATGCTTTATGTACGACACACAGATGCTTAGAATTTCACACAATTACATTCCTTAGAAACCACAAATACTATTTCGAAGTTTACATCCTAACACCATCAAAAAGACCGGAACATTCTCTTGCAAAGAAATTTTGAACGGAATTCATACGAATAACAGTCGAATTTTCGTGAATAGTTAAATTATATATATTTTTTACGTATTGTCGCAGAGTGTGATATATTCATATTATCCATATTGCCCCCACATTAAACTATTAATTTGCCATTCTTTGGCATTAGTAACGCATATAAAGTGTTATTTAATTTGTTTGCATGCAGATTCATACAGCATAATTCATAGCTCAAATGCATTCTTTCTATACAGGTAAACCTATTTTACTGCTTTAATAAACATAACTTCATGTATGAATCTTTATGTAGAAAACCCTCATTGTAAAAGTATAGAGTATCAGGCTTTTGCTTTGATTCATGTGATTAGTTAATCTTCTTGGATTATAACCTGGAGCACCCTGATAGACGGATGTAATCCTTTAATCTTCTTGTCTTAGCTGAGAGTTACTAGCGTCATTCATTATTTGAGACGTGAACAAGTATCTTGTGGACTGTAAGATTATTGCGTTTCCCCTCCTATCTATTTTTACGCAACTCACTGCATGTTTTGGTATTAATACCCATCAATTCCGGAAATGAGACAAAACGGCATGTCTTTAAAAATCATATTTTGTATACATAAACACACACACACACACTCATATATATATATATATATATATATATATATATATATATATATATATATATATATATATATATATATATATATATATACATATATATATACATATATATATATACATACATACATACATATACATACATGCATACATATATATACATACATACATTCATATATATACATATATATATATATATATATATATATATATAATATGAAAATACCGTGAAATATAATATTATAAAATCATCAGAAATCACACTTAAAAGGCGCAAAGCTGCACTAAAAAGAGGATTAAAAATTTTTCAAAAAGAAAAGAGGTATGGATAGAAACAATATACCAAAAGATGGCCGGGGGGAGTTGTGATCCCCTCACCCCGGTTAAGCATGCTTTGCGTCGCGACAGCACTATATTGCAAAGGTATAAGACAGCCGGTATATTGCAAAATAGAATACGAATATATCAAATTTAAAGATGTAAACTCTTTTTGAAAATATATATATATATATATATATATATACTACCCGACATAGAAAATCCAACACAATGAAGCTTAGGTCGTATAATTATGCATATTGCGAGGTAAGCGCAGCTGGCCAACATATGTAAATGATCTTAAATGCGAGTAGGTCACGTTATTAAAGCGCGGGATAAAAGGGATAGAAATGGCAGATGAGCCAACACTTGTTACTGCCTGTTGCCTACAAAAACTTGTTTTCCGAGCTGTTTTTCATTTCAGAAGACACGTGTTGCTGAAGAGATGCCGAAGGCGACTCCGAAGTCTGTTTCAGAATTTGGACGATCGTGCAAGGTGATTCATTTTAGGCTTACGTAAGGCTGGGTGGCCGTACTGGCGTATCGCTGCTGAAACAAGGGTAAATGCGTTCACTGTGCAAAGGATTTGTAGAAGATAGATTGAAAACGGGCACGTGAATAGTTGCAATGTTATAGGTCCATCTAGACGTACGTCAGCATGAGTTTATCGATGCATTCGCAGGCATGAGGTGGCGGCCCCACGAACGACGACTGTCGACATTCTGCAGAATGTGCAGGATACATTGGATATTCCAATATCAGCGAGAGCAGTTTCTCGACGATTGGACGAAAGTAGCCTGCAATCAAACCGTCCTTTACGAAGACTGCCATTGACGACAAGACACGGACGTGAGAGATTGCAAGTGTCGGACCGATCATCTTGGATGACTGAATGTGACAGGCTAGTGTTCAGCGACGAGTCTCGGTGCTGTTTGTTGAATGATAGTCGCCGTGTGAGTGTTTGGAGAAGAGGAGGAAAGAGATCCAATCGTGCTGTAACTGTTAAACGCCATATTGCTCGACAACGGGGCTTCATAATTTGGGGTCAAATCGGCTTCGATAGCCGATCACCTCTGGTTCATATCAGAGGCACAATGTCGGTATGACGATATGTACATACGATGCTGCGGTCGGCTTTACTGCCCTACATTCAGCGGTTGCAAAATGATGTTTCTCAGCAAGATAACGAGATGACTGCACACGGCAACCATCAGCAGACAAGCAAGTTATCCATGTGCTTCCTTGACTTCCGCTGTCTCCAGATATATCACCCACCGATCATGTAAGGGACGTGATTGGCCATCGTTTGACTACCCTTCCTCCGTCTGAAACAGAGGACGACCTGAGGAGGATTGATGAAGGCATTGTGAAGGATTGTTGAAGGCATATGGTCATCCATCTCGCAAGAAACTATCCGCACGCTCATTGCATCTGCTCCCCAAAGGCTGCTGTTTGTATCGCTGCAATTCGTGGTGCTACAGCCTACTGATTACCCTGTCCATGCCATTACTGTATTGCATTCTCCTTCTGGAATTAACATCATTTATTTATATATGCTTATGCCATCTCCATTTGTGTGACCTTTAATATAACACATTTTTGCTCTTCCATGGTGTTGCATTTGTGTCGGGTAGTGCAGATATATATATATATATATATATATATATATATATATATATATATATATATATATATATATATATATATATATATATATTTATATATATATATATATATATATATATATATATATATATATATATATATTTATATATATATATATATATATATATATATATATTTATATATATATATATAATATAATATAATAGAAGAAAAATGGAAGTAATTATAGAAATTTGAAGTGTTATAGTATATATGCGCAAAGTAGCAACATGTACTATACACAATATAAAATGTATAAAGAGAATTTATAAAAAGTGAAAAAAGGAAGGAAGGCTTAGCAAAAAGCTTACTCTATGGCGGTAAGGGGTTGTGACCTCACTCCCCAGTTTTCAACAAGCTTGTCATAAATGCCGCGGCATTGCACTCCTGGTCGCTAGCCTTGGCTGAAGCCCACCTCCGGAGTGACAATAATAATTATCACAAGACCTCCAAAAAAGGAAAGAATCAAGGACGATAGGAAGACCATTACTGTATGTGCAACCAGTCTCGCTGACTACGATGACCTTTATATTGCTGCGTTTGATCGTTCTGCGGTCCTGTCATTCGCAGTATGCGAACCTTCAGTTGCTAAATGTATATAAATAAGATTTTAACTTTATACAATACACTATATTGTTACGGTATAAATTATCAATGTATTGTAGCATAAATGGAACAGGGTAATTTTGTAGATATGCTTGCTGTAGAAATATTCGATTAAAATCAATACGCAAATCTTCATCCTTAATAATCCTTTGAATTCTAAAGGATATATTTATTGAATGGTGAGGTTTAAAGGGAATAGATGAAAATATACGTACTTGATACGTGCAATCAGGATTGACTTAGATGTAAAAGTTTAATTTATATACCGAAAAAGAAGTTAGTAAAATAATTTGATATTTTTACATAAAGTCTTATGGTATCCAGATGAAAGCGTGTCTAAAAACCTAACGATCATTGCTGAAGAACATACAAGATCATACAAACCCTTGCCGACGACCAGCATTTTCTTCGAAACTACAGAACAATTGAGGAGGGTCCGACAACATAATTAAAAGAATAAACAGTGTGTTTTACCGAATTCAGAAATCGTCCCCAACCAAACCAAGAGTCAGACAGATTAACCTCATAAAATGGATCGCAGATACTGCCTGGGACGTGCAGTCTTAAGGAGGGGAGTTCTGTTATATGTAAAAAGTTTCACTGCGCTGTGCCTCTAGTCAAATAATATATGGCTGATCGTTGTTTCTATTCAAGGCCTTTGCTCAATTCAAGGACAATACATATTCACAGGTATTCATTCATATTACGTGAATGTAGGATTCCCATTTCTTGAGATTCAGGGCGGAGTTGCCAGATTGGGTGAGTTATCGCGAACTTAGACCAACTTATTGCTATCATAACGACTTTTCGAGTGTACTAGACCTTACTCAAAACAGCGAATATTCTTGGAGATACGAGCCCCTTCTGGAAACATCTATGGATAGTGCAAAAAATGAGCTATTGTTGCGTTCAAAAGTAGTTTGCGTGATAGGAACTAAATATAATTGTCAGATACGTCAATGCATATACGTCTGAGAACTGCTATTTTGGGAATTGTACAAACATTTTATTGCCGCTTTATTGTATCTGACAGTTGTTTAGCGATCTAAGATAGTTATAGAGCTATTTGCTGTGAATTGTTCCTGTCTACGCTTATTAGTACTTTTTAATAACATTATTGGTTATCCAGAAATAGGGACTCATTCTTGTATCATGAGATCATAGCATCGTAACAATATTTTTTTCACAAAGCCTCTCCCGATATGAACCCGAAATAACCACGACTACAGGGGGATAGGGGAGCAAGAAATTTAGAGGGTATGGGAGGCCGAAATTTTAAGTGTTTGTAGGGGCGTATGAGGGACTTTGTTTCTCCAAACAGTAATCGAACTCTGGTTCTCCGAACTGACCAGCCGATGCTGTACCGTTGAATGAAAGAGACGGAATTGCAAGCTCTTATCGTCGAAGTGGACTCGGCATTCTCCACACTCTAATATTAGTTTGGCGGGCAACTGACTGACTACCGCCTGGTATTTTTCAGTCGGGTTATCTTCATGCTACTATTATTTTTATCCAGGTTAGTATCCTGCGTGGTCATTATCCTCTCAATTTGAAATCGGCGCTCAATCTTTCAGAATCCACTGAATCAGTTAATTCATTCGAACACAATTGTAAATAACCGTTCTACCTCAATCGTGGATTGAATCACCGATCTTCGAACTGGCCAATCAATGCTTTACCGTTGATCTACTGGAATGGAATTGCAAGCTCTCATCGTCGAAATGGACTCTGCATTCTCTACCCTCTAATGCTAGTTTGGAGGGCAACTGACAATCTGACTGACCACCTACTGCTATTTTTACCTCAGGTTAGCCTCCTGCTACTATTATTTTTATCCAGGTTAGTATCCTGCGTGGTCATTAACCTCTCAATTTGAAATCGGAGCTCAATCTTTCAGAATCCACTGAATCAGTTAATTCATTCGAACACAATTGTAAATAACCGTTCTGCCTCAATCGTGGATTGAATCACCGATCTTCGAACTGGCCAATCAATGCTTTACCGTTGATCTACTGGAATGGAATTGCAAGCTCTCATCGTCGAAATGGACTCTGCATTCTCTACTCTCTAATGCTAGTTTGGAGGGCAACTGACTATCTGACTGACCACCTACTGCTATTTTTACCTCAGGTTAGCCTCCTGCTACTATTATTTTTATCCAGGTTAGTATCTTGCGTGGTCATTAACCTCTTAATTTGAAATCGGAGCTCAATCTTTCAGAATCCACAGAATTCGTACTAGTCGTACTAGGGTCACTTTCAGACCTCATATCACAGAAAATAGAAACAGTTAACATAACTTTTAGAAAAAAAAGCCATGTTAAATGTTTCTATTTTCACAGGGTTTTTTTTTACCCTTTTTATTTGTATTTTTTCTAAATTTTCTTTTCCAAATTTTATCCCAAATTTCCTAAATTTCTCATTTCGTTTTCCATGTGCCTAAATTCCTTTCCTTTTTCATATATTTTCTTTTTCTACATATTTTCTAAATTTTATTTATATTCGCAATAACCCTTTCCCCATTTTTGCAAAATGGACGTACTTGTCAAGTTCAAATATAATGCACAACTGTCTGTTTAACCACACTATTTTGCATCGATTGTTATCTTTTTAAATCTAAATAAATGTTCGTTTGGCGCCATTGTAAACCTTGGGTGCCTCCTCAGTGAAGGAGGTATCCTTTCCCGGCCGTGCAGCTAGCTACTCTAACCCCACTACATGAGTCGCACGGTCTAGGATCTTCAGATCTCCAAAACTTTGCACTACAAGGTTGATTTGTTCAGCCGCCATTGTAAAGTGCCTTGCTGTCCCAATCGGAAATCGAACCCTGGATCTTCGAACTGGCCACCCGACGCTCTACCGTTGAGCTACTCGGACGAAATTGCAAGCTCTTATCGTCGAAGTGGATTCTGCAGACCCTAGTTAATAAAAAACAAGAACGGTTTTAAAAGGACTAATTAATTTTCTTACTTTGAGTTTGGGATACGTAGTATGCTACGTTACCCCCGAAACTACTGTTGAAAGCGAAATAAGTAGATTTACATTTTCTTTAACCACCGTTTCTCTGAAGTCCAAAGCATTCTATCTGCTGCTCTAATTTGAGGCGTGAGGGTCTCCCTGCCAATCTTCATAGAACTTATGCAGTAGTCCTTATGCCTTTGTATCTTCTATCATTTCATTTGGTCTACTAGTGTAGCGTGTCTCATTTTTGAATCATGTACTGATTTTTCCCATTACTTTTTTGTACTGCATCCTTTCAGGAGGTAAATAAAATGTACGAAGTGCCATTTTTCTGTTGAGATACCTGTGTCTGCGACAGACTGTTCTAAATTAATTAGAAACATTAAAACAATAATTACGTATTTAACATTTCATAGTAAAACAATATTATTGTATGAAAAAATGTGTATCATATGAAAAAAATATTGTTTTAATATGAAAATCATAAATACTAAAATCGTCTACATTTGAAAAAGGAAAATTTCTTAACAATGATATGGCACGATAGAATGGGGGCTACGTAGAAGAGGAGGCAAATTGAGCGCAATATTTTGAGCTATAATAGGGAGATCACCAAATGAAGCTTCTCCACTGCCCCCAAAGTCAACCAGACTTAGTACGTATCTCCGTTAAAACACGCGAAAACGATTTTAAAAGAATAATAACTTACACCCTCACTACTAAGAGAAATTTTAGGTTGAAATCGATAAAGCCTTCGAAAGGTCTTAGAGTGTGTATTATCCAATTAAATCCAACAGAATCTTAAACCTATAAGTGTGAACTAGTTGCAATTGTGTTGCCTGAGTTATTATTTGTTCCAAATACTGCAGGAAAATCATAATTGTTTTCATTATACGGTTAATAAAGGAAAGCAATGTAGTGATCATGGCGATTTACATATTAAGATAAAAGCATACAACATTCTCTACTGATTCATACATAGTCTGTTAGAGGTTCTGCCATATACAAATATGCTACATGAATTCACGCCTATCACCTAAACTGATCCATGATGAAATTGTTTTCTTATCAATATTCTTTAATATGTTATGAATGTATTTTAACATATTTTGAAGAGTATTTCTGATAAGTTACGTTGAGTTTTTACTTTTTCATAAGTCTGTGAGAGTCTATGAATGTAGATAAAATAAACAGATCACCCACATAAAGAAACTGCAGTTCCAGCTAAAAATCGAACCACAGATCTTAGAAATGGCCACATGATTCTCTATTTCTTAATATACTGGCCTGAAGTTCTATTATCTTATAATAAAATTTGGTCCTACATTTTGGGTTTTCAGATTTCAGATCGAAAGGAATTTTCGCTTTAAGCGACCTTCTTGTTCACAACGCAGTCTAGAATCCTGTGAGAGGTAATCCATACATCATGGGAAAAATTCTTGAAAAAGTCGAATTTTGATCGCTTCCATAACCCAATAATAATCACAATTGATCTGCAGAGTTAAGTTGATTGGATCCATTTCAAAGAATTAACGTCTCAACCGGTATCCGAAATATGGAATCCGAAATAGAGTGTTTTATACAATCATTAATCCTCCAAAACTAAGACTGTTGCAAGTAATACTTTGTCTAAAGAAGAGATTTAATAGTTTTTGCAAAAGTAACATATTTCATAGGCTTTGAAGACAAGAACATCATTTATTTCAATAAACGTCTTCCGCATTATTTGCAAAATAAGATAAAATGATCTACCATGTTGACTTGTCAATTTTCTTGCAACACACGAGTTATTGGTATTGCCCTGTATTTGCATAATCTTATTCTGTCTTTAGTATTTCATCTTACCACATAGAGCAGTGATTACCAACTGCAACGTGCCACCATTTTTGTGATTGAGTAAAAGAAACATAACATTATTTAGGATTTGAAGTGATATGTTAATAAACCAATGAGGCATTAGCGAGAGTTTATGTTGAGACATAAATTTTGGCAGTAATGAAAATTGCCAGCATTTTCGCCTACTACTCTTAATTTTGCCAGAAAAATGTTGAGTACTTAACTCTCTTCGATTGCGTGGGAATAGAAATTTAAGCAGCAAGAGTTTATGTTGGGACAGAAATTTTGGCAGCAATGAAAATTACCAGGACTTCTGCTTACTATTAATAACTTTACCAGAAAATTTTTAAGTACTTAACTCTGTTCGATCGCGTGGGAATAAGAATTTAAGCACCGCGAGTTTATATTGGGACAGAAATTTTGAAAGTAATGAAAATTATCATTACTTCCGCTTATTGCTCATATATTTGCCAAATAAAAATGTTGAAAAATACATATCGCGTAATAGAACATTTTTAATCTCATCATTTTCAAATGTAAATCATGAAACAGTAAATATATCCTAGATGTATCACTTTTTTTAATGAATGATTATTAACCTTCCCTATCTCGATGTCTCTTGGCGTTCTAACGTTGTCAGTGTCAGCAGAATCAGAAGTAAAATGAGAATTGCTTTGTAGTCTTCTGTTTAAACACATCATAACGGCTCCATGATAAATTTCCTGTTAGCACATGTAAGTGTGTGCATACTGTGCTTGCATGTCTGTCTATGTAGTCTGTCGAAGAAAATCTAAGCGTCGTACGGCCATGAAATTTGGTACACACGCCCTTTAGGACTCGAAAAAGTGCATTTTTCAGCATTATAGTTTTAAATGTCGAATAAGTTTATTAGTTATTTTATGTTTTAGCACGATTTAACTCAAATTCAAACGAGATTCACACAAATCGGATATAATGCGTTGTGGATATATGATTTGTGAAAGGATATATGGTTTGTGAAAGATATATGATCAGGATATATGATTTGTGAAAGCAATCGATTTGAATAATGGAACAGGCTTTTCGGCGTAAAGTTACAGAGTCCACTTTGATTACAGGAGTTTGCCATTCCGTTCCAATCGTTCGACAGTAAAGCGTCGGCTGGCCAGCTCGAAGATATGTGGTTCGATTTCTGGTTCGTATAGCAAAGTTCATTACAATGGCGTCCGAACAAATCAACCCTGTACGTTGGTGCAAATATGTTGGTGGTATAAAAGGGACCTTAGTTCGAATAGCTAGGATTCAGTGGACTCTAGTATATTGAGCTCTGATTTCAAATTGAGGGCAACGACAGGAAGCTAACCTGGAGGATACATATAGTAGCTGGAATCTAACCTGAGGTAAAAATAGCAGGTCATGGTCAATCAGATTGTCAATTACACGCCAATTTGGCATTAGATGGTGGAGAATGCGTAGTTCACTTCGACAATAAGAACTTGCATCTCTATCCCAGTAGGTAGATCAATGTAGAGCTTCGGCTAGCTAGTAAAAATTTCCGTGGTTGGATTCAAGACAGGACAGAAAAATTCTATACAACGTATGTTTAAAATACCGAAATAATTTGATGGCTAATTTTAAATCAAACCTTTGAAGTAAATGCTATTCAAATTAATTTGTTTGAAAATTATGAAAGAAAGGCCAGCATACAGTGATCAAATATGACATATTGTTTCATTTAATACAATTGTTGTGTTAACAGAGTTATAAAATGTGTGCCATTTTAATGCTTAAATTTGAAGCGGTCTTTAGATATTTGGATCGTGTATTAAGTGTAAAGTCGCTCATTTAGGAACCTCTAGCCATTTGCGCCCGCGACGCATAGGAGGAACTAACTTGTAAAGTATATGGGGAAATGGCAGTTTGGACAATGCCATATATGTTAATAGTATCCCAATATTTAGGATTACCGCAAAACGTTAAATGCATCCATCTACTTCACTAAATGGAAGAATAAAACTATTAGAATTTTTTTTTCTATTTAAAAATTTAAATATAGGATTTGTGTAATTAATAACACAATAAGATTGGTTGGTTTTCTTCTTTTTAGTGTGAAAGTGTGAGGTGAACACCTAGTAGTTTTGCTCTTGTTAATAAAATGTCAAACACAAGGTATCCGAAGTGTTTTTTATTATTAAGATCTATGAGTCAAATATAAAATTTATTTAAATGTTGTTTTTTGATGGAAAATACCTAGTTTCTGATTTTTTTCCAACCATAGTTACATTCAAAAAGTATATTGAGATTTAGTTGAGATTTAAGGTCTCAGTAAAGACAGTGTTTGTTTTTGTGTATTCCTATCGTGAATGTGGTTTTGTGAGTATGAGTTTGCATCAAAGTATACATTGTTGAAGTTTAAATTGAAGAATTGAATAAATCATTTTTTAATTTATTTTGACTATTAACAATTTGATTTAGTCCAAAAGGAAAAACAGTATTAAGCTTTAAAATGTATTTGTTTCCATAGTAAATTATGTCAAATGAATTTGAAATTGTATCCAAAATAGAAATAATAACTAAATCAAAACCATGTTTGTAAAAATGTTCATACTCAAATTGATTTTCAGAATTACGAACTTTATCATAATGATTTATGTTATTTCTATGTGCATTTATTCTGAGATATAATGGTGTTCCAGTCTGTCCCACATATGCCATTTGGAAGACAGAACATTGACGCTTGTAAATGAATCTAAAAACATTACAGAAAGTAAGTGAGTTCTTATCGCAGTTCATTTGATTTGGTTTCGCATTGGGGCAAGTTTTACAGTTTTTGTTTTTGCAGGTTTGAAATCTAAAATCCATATGGGGTATTGTAGCTATCACATTGTCTTCACACTGAATTGGATAACTAGATGTCGATCTTTGGTATGCCCTATTCATATCCAAGTACTGGGCACAAGATTTTTTATTTCATTTTTGCCAGCCGCTAAAATATCATATTGTATATTCATATTTGTAAAAAGGTTAGGCAATATTGCTTAGGAGTTATACATTGAAATAAACAATTGAAAGTATACATAATAGTAGTATGAAAACTCTTGAGTATGTTTTGATTATATAAATTAGAACATATATATATATATATATACGAGGCATGTTTTTTTAAGTAAGTACCGTTTTGGAATTAAAAAAAGACGTGCAAAGATATCGCAATAATTTTATTTCTACATGAAAGCCTTTACCTTAATCTACTTTTCTACATAATTTCCGTGAATATTGAGGCACTTGTCATAACGTGGCACCAGTTTTTGAATACCCTCCTCATAAAATTATGCCGCCTGACTTGTTAACCACTGTATCACAACTGTTTTGACTTCGTTATCGTCTTGAAGACGCTGACCACCCAGGTGTTTCTTCAAGTGCAGGAACAAATGGTAGTCGCTGGGCGCCAGATCAGGGCTGTATGGAGGATGATCTAGAGTTTCCCATTTAAAAGATTTGATGAGATCTTTGGTCTGATTAGCCACATGTGGACGGGCATTGTCATGCAGCAAAACGATACCCTTACTCAACTTGCCACGTCTTTTGTTCTGGATTGCATGACGCAGATTGTTCAATGTCTCACAATAAGACGCTGCATTGATTGTCTCATTACGAGGCAGAAACTCCACTAGCAATACTCCTTTTTTGTCCCAAAAAACTGTGCACATGATTTTCCGGGCAGAAATTGTTTGCTTAAACTTCACTCTTTTGGGTGATGATGAATGTCGCCATTCCATGGATTGTTGTTTTGATTCTGGTGTGACGTAGGCCACCCATGTTTCGTCACCAGTAACAATTTGGTCTAAAAAATCTTCATCTTCATTGTGGTACCGCTCAAGGAAAGTCAATGCACTGCCTAAACGTTGGGTTTTGTGCAAATCCGTCAACATTTTTGGAACCCAACGTGAACACAATTTCCGGTAATTCAAGTTCTCGGTCACAATGCGATACAAAACACTACGAGAATATTGAGGAAACCAGTCGCACATTGATGAAATTGTAAAGCGTCTGTTTTCTCTCACCTTTTCTTCCACTTTCTGCACCAAATCTTCATTAAAGACCGAAGGACGCCCACTCCGTTCTTCATCATGCACATTTGTGCGGCCATCTTTAAATGCTCTCACCCATTTCCTTACCATTCCATCACTCATAATGTTTTGTCCGTAAACTTCACAGATCTCACGATGAATATCGATCGGTTTTACGCCTTTAGCACTAAGAAATCGTATAACAGCCCGTACTTCACAATCGGCGGGACTCACGATTGTCGGAGGCATCTTAAACACTCAGTAAACAACGTATACAATGAAGAATCAGACTGTAATGGCGTCAGTGCGTAGACAAGAGATGTAGGTAACAAGCGCGCATGCGCGGAACGCCGACCGTAGCGCTGCGGCGGCGGAATCGCAAAACGGTACTTACATAAAAAACATGCCTCGTATATATATATATATATACATATACATATATACATATACATATATATATATATATATATATATATATATATATATATATATATATATATATATATATATATATATATATATATATATATATATATATATATAAGGGAAATGAATCAGCCAGAAGAACTTATAAAGAACAACATTCTAGCATAAGTTAGTAAAGGTTTATTACATTACATCGTCGTCATCGCATCGTAACAAACCAAAATATATAGTACATCGAGTGCGTCGAACATCGTATTACATCGTGTTACATCGTATGCGGGCATCAATCGTACATCATATGCGGGCATCAATCGTACATCATATGCGGGCATCAATCGTCGAATATATATATCATCACGAGATTCACTGAACTGAATCCTGCTAGCGCAAGGTTACAAGAAAATAGTTCTCGGTTGCGGTTGGCGCTTACAATTAGCTTACAATCGGCCATCCTGCAAAATAGGCGTCCTCGTCTATGGTGCATCTGCGGTAGTCTCGCCATATTTAGGAACCAAAATTTTTCTTGAATTATCTGTCTAACTTTATCAATTTCAAAGTGTTTAGCAAAATCGTGATATCGGACAACTAAATACTTCCGCATGGGTCGAGGCATAACAAGCAGTTTTTTGGCTGCATCACGATCTGTTATTACTGTTATTATTCGACCAACAGGAATTGTTAGATCGAATTCATCATTTGGTGTATATTTTCGCTCTTCTACTGGTGCTCTACTAAGGGCATTATCGTGGCACATTTTATCCCCTGCACGATGTTTTACTTCATAGTCGAATTCGCTCAAGAGTTCTGCCCACCGGGCTATCTGAGGCTTGAGATTCCTTTGAGTGACAAGAAATCTTATCGCTGAACAGTCCGTTACTAGAGTAAAATGTTTTCCAATAAGAAATGGTCGCAATCGCGTTATTGACCAAACAGTAGCAATCAATTCTAAACGACTTGAGTGGTACATTGCTTCATCGGGACTCGTTCGACGACTTACGCAGTATACTAGACGTAAACTTTTATCTTTATAGTATTGCAGGAGCATTCCAGACAATCCGACTCAACTTGCATCGGTGTGGAGTTCCGTTTCATCACGGTTGTCATAAAGTTTTAGTACTGGTTTAGAAGTTAAACGTAACTTTAATTCATCGAATACTTTCTGGTGATCCGCAGTTCATTCAAATGTAGAAATTTTCTTCAACAAATGGGTTAACGGAGATGCTAATAAAGCATAGCGTTCTATAAATCTGCGAAAGAAACTAGAAAGTCCTAAAAATCTTCTCAATTCTCTTGCATTTATTTCTTGGTGGTGGAATTTCTGAAATTGCAGCAAGTTTTCGATATCCAGGTTTTATTCCTTTCTTTGATATTGAGAAATCCAAATAGTCTATTTCTTCCATCGCAAATTCACATTTCGATAGTTTGAGCGTTATTCCTGCTTCACGAAGTTTCATCAGAACCTTACGTAATCTAGTTATCAAATCTTCAACTGTTTTAGCTGTTATGAGCATATCATCGATAAAGCAAGTTACGACATTCCACAAGAGATCGCCCAGAGACACTGTCATGGCTCTTTGAAAAACAGCAGGTCCATTTGTTAATCCAAAAATTAATCTTTTTGGCTCATAATGGCCATCGGGTGTAACAAATGCTGCCTTGTGTCTTGAATCTGCATGTAGAGGAATCTGGTTGGAACCCTGTGCAGCATCAAGAATACAGAAAAGATTATATCCAGTCGATCTATCAAGTAAGTCATCAATGTGTGGCAAAGGAAATTTATCTTTTACCGTCTGTGCATTTAAACACCTATAATCTATGACCATACGGTAATCTCCTGTTTTCTTCTTTACTAATGATACAGGGTTACTATAATCCGAAGTACTATTTTGAATGACTCCTTGCTCTTTCAGTTCGGTAATAATTTTTCTTAAAATTTCACGTTCGTGATATGACGTACGGTATGGAGCATGCGAAACCGACTTGCTTCCTAGAACTTTCGTAATTTTTATAGTTGTGGTTTTGATGCATCACAATTCATTGGTTTTCACTGCAATACAGTCTCTGAATTCATTTAAAAGATCGCACACCTTTTGTGCTTCTGATTCTGTGAGCTGAGATCCGACTTTAATTTGACTTAACATTAACGGTTCACGAAATGAAGGTTCTTGATCTTCTAATTGGATATGAAAACTTTCACCAAATTGAAAGGAATTATCAAAAGTTTCACTTTCCTCACAATTATTTTGTGCAGTATTTAAATAATTCTCATCAAAATTTTCTTTTTCATTGTTCTCTATTACTGTAATTGGAATTACATTCCCTCTAAGGACGACTTGGTTTTCTTTTATGCGAATTGTACTATTGGTAAAATTTATGACTGGAACACACTTTGAACATATATTTCATTATCTTGAGAGTTCTGCTCTTCAATAATAAAGGAATTTAAGGGGACTCAGTACCCTTCATTTGGCGAAAAATGACGAAAATACCGATTTTCAAATTTTTTGCTTAAAATATACCTTGACATCCCTACTATATCCTGACAAAGTTTCGTGAAGATCCGAGAACTATAAATATATTTAAAAGGCTTTTGACTGCAACTGTGTCTCTTTAAATACCACGCCTACTTCTCTGTTTACATCGCATCTGCAACTGAATACTCCCAGTTTTACAAAATATTTCTACCAGGAAGACGATGAAAGTGCTTAATCATAATTTTAATTGATAAAGAAACGTTGTTTACTTTTTCCGATCTGCTTTCGTTCGTTAATATCGTGCATAAACTGTGGAACTCAAAATGCAAACGAAAGCTTGCACTGTGCGACGTGGGCAAAATGTCCTAAAGAAACATTTGTACATAAAAAACGTGTAAAACTCTGTGTAATGGAAGCTGTGTGTGAATATAATAAAGGTACACTGCGCTGCATAAAAGATGCACAGAATGCCTTAGGTGTACCTTTAGGAAAGTGCTCCATGAATCTCGGTGTTGCGCTCGATTTTCGAAAAAAAAAATGTTTCGACAAAAACGACGAAGTGCAAAATATCAACTTGCACGTAAACTGGTTAAAAAAGCAAATTTAAAAAGAGACATATTAGTTAAAAAAAAGGAAGGTGTAACATACAGTGCAGGGTATTTTTAAAAGAAAGTTAAGAAATAATGGTAGTTATGCAGAAATGATATGCATAAGGTTACGAAATATTGTGTGTTTTTATGATATGAATATATTTTCAAATCTTGTATTTCTTTTATAATATAAACATCATCATATTTATAGTTAAGCTATATCCTATTGAAATGAATCAATTGTATTTCATGGTGCAAAAATAATAATGAATTTGGTAAAATCAATTTTTATTTATATTTTTTCTCGATTTTCTTTTCAATGTGTGACAACTAAGGTTTCGGCTAATGGTCACTTATATAAAATAAATATAGTTAAATTCAATGAAACAGCTACAGTTTTAAAGGTAAGTGTATAATAAATAATTTAAAATAACATTTAAAGTAATTTAAAATGGATTTGGAATAATTTTTCAAAGGTAAAACCTTTAAAGTGCTTTTTCTCAGGTCGTGTTTTTTCAGTATATCAATATGTTCAAAATGCTAAAACTTAAATACATATTTCTCAATTGACTTGATTTTTTTTCTGGATGTTCATTATAGTGCATTTTATGAAACTAAGGATCAGATTTGCAATAAAATCAAAAGTTTTTTTTTAAAAAACAGATATGTACAAAAAACTCAATTTTTTGTTGAATTTTTACATATGTATCAACATTTTATTTTTTTTCTCCCGAACTAAATAACTTTTTAAAAATCCGATCCTTAAAGTTATAGAAGACACTTCAAAGAACCTTATAAAAAAACAGGGTTGCAAAAAGTTAGAAATTGTAGGAGAAGATAGGTTTTAAAAATTATTTAAATTTTTAAAAAAAAATTAAATTTTTCAAATTGTATCAGTAGAATTGTCTTTTTTCTTGATAAAATAATTTTCCTTAATAAAATCATTTAATAATATGCAAAAAGAGTATTGTAAAGTGCTTAAACAAAAAAAATTGTTCAAAGGGTACCGAGTCCCCTTAAATTTATATCATCATTTACAGAATTAACTAGCTGTACACTATGAGGTTGCACAA
>OX578135.1:30228629-30531129 GCA_951213105.1 Amaurobius ferox | reverse complement strand
ATTAAAATAATATATAACAAGTTTTACATTTATTCGGTTCCTTTATAAAACAAGGATTGAGTAATAATACCTAAAATATATTATAAAATTATTTTTTACAGACATAGAACAATAGCTTTTAGTAATGCAATACAAATAGTGAGTAACCGCGATAGGCTAAGAATATTAAATAAAATCATTTTAAATTTTATTGCTTCGACTGTTTTGAAGTATTGGTTTTAATTTCAGCTTTAAATTTTCATTCTCGAAAGATTTCATTTAATTATTTTTATTGCTTCGGCAGTTCGAAATAATTTTTGATCTCTTCTTGAGATGATGTTTCCACAGCAACGTCACAAACGTAAACATAATTTTTCATTAAACTATTTAATGTTGAACATCCGTGAAAATATTCTCAGATAAATATCAAAGCCCATAAATAGTCCCTTGCATTTATATTCTAACGTAAATTCTTGAAACTAATAAGTCTGTAATTAAATTGGGAACTTCCTAAATTTTTTACGCACAATAAATTTTATTAGTGTTCCCTTACATGCTTATGAGGACGAACTACTATAAAATGCAAACCGAAACGCATAAAATTGTTTATAACAAAACTGATTTTGCAATGAGCGTCATAAATAATGCAATTTGTTAAAAACTTTAATATGTGGTATGTGCATGGTGCTACGTATGATCGCATCATTTTGTTGATAGTTATTTTTTTTCTATTATGCATTGCGTGCTATAAATTGAGGGAACACTATTACTTTTTACTTATTCCCTTCTAAAATGATTTTTTCGTATGAGTGATAGTTATAATATTCAATGGATCTCAATCTAGATGAAACAATAAAGTAAGTCTGTATCTTGCAAGTACGCGCCAGGGATACATCGAAGGATACAACACACAGCTATGAAAGTTGATATGGAGATGCTTTCAAATAAGTGCACTGGAGTGAACTATTTTTAATACGATTTAGATTTTTTAATTTATTAAATGCTGATGTGGAGCAATTTTCACACCAATTGGTTAAATATCAATCTAAAAATGTATTGCATAGTTTTAATCATATCATAAATAAGGAAGTCTGTGTTCTTGTAACTGCGGCTTGGTGATAAATCGAAGCAACTGACAGCTATGAAAATTGGTATAGAGCTACTTTTGAATAAGTGCACTGGAATGATTTTTTTAATACGATTTAGAATTTTTCATTTATAAAAGATTGATTTGGAGCAATTTTCATACCAATCGGTTAATTCGATCGAAAAATATAGCATAATTTTAATCTAAAATACATCGTTAAGTATGCTATTCTTAATAAGTTTTAAATGAAATTCGTTACAAATTTACCAATGTTTGAGGAACTATTTTAATTTATGCCTGTTTCCAATTAAAATCGGAATTATTGATTGTAAAACTCTAACGCCACTACCGCACACAATTTTATCATCAATTTTAACCGCGATCAAAATGCACAACTATTGTGCATCTATTAAATGAGTGGTGTGAAAAATCTTAGGGCACGAGATACGGAGTAAATCAAAAACGAAACATGACATAGATGACAAGAAAGTACCACCATGCTGCTGCGACTACCTAACAAGAAACCATTGTAATAATTTCAAGGTCTTAGTTCTGTAACTTTATTGACAACTTCGGTTATCTAGAGGACTAATTCGGCGAATATCGCCAAATTGGTAACATGTAGAAAGTTCTGAAACATCTCGAATTTTGAAAAGAGGATAAGAACTTCATGAGTTACGCACGTTACCAGAACTTCCCAAATAGGTTGTTATATACTCTCGACATCGCTCAGTTGGATTGTTAACGTGATATGAATAAAGGTGAATTGTTAATATTGCGTTAGTGCCCAATTAAGCCAAGAAAGTATTGAAATGCAATTATTTAATGGAGCTGGACGGTACCATCGTCACATAAAATACATCGACCTTTTCAAATTCCAAATGTACAAAAGCTGTGATATTTCACATTAATCTATAACGAGTAACATAGTTACTCACTATATTTTACCTGCCGCTATTTCGTAATTTAGGAGAAATTTTATATAAAAGAAATTTTAAATAGAAGAGAGTTCTTGGACAAGCTTTAAAGACTCGCGAAGTGAGTTAGAGGGTGGTTACGTGCGTTGTTGAGTTTTTGGGGTGGTGTATAATATTTTTTTTTAATTTAAATCTGGTAAATTGTGTTTCCATTTATAGAATGAGAACGCATCTAAAATGAACCAAAAATATTCGAAACTTAAATTATCTACCATTCCATAAACAAATAAAATACATTCTTATTATTTATATCCATTTAAAAATATGCGTTGTATATATTACAATTTATTGCCAAAAACACATAACTAAAAAACTAATCCCAAAACAGTGCAGAATTGCACGTATTTTTTTTCGTATTTTACAATAAAATATCTATGTGAGTATGAAACTCGAATAAAATTTACACTAAAATCTTTAAAAAAAAATCAGTTATTGCCTATTTAGTTTGTCATAAAGTGCATATTAAAATACCATGAGTTGTATATTACAATTTATTTCCAAAAAAAACCAGCACTAAAAACCTGACCCCAAAAATCTGGCAAAATTGCACATATTTTTTCCGTATTTTAAAATAAAATATCTATGTGAGCATGAAACTCGATTAAAATTACACTAAATTCTTCAAAAAAAATCTATTGTTGTCTATTTAATTTGTCATAAAGTGCATATTAAAATACCATAAATTTTATAGCATGTAGTCATCTGTGTACATGAAATGTAAAGATTAAAAATAAATAAAGTGTTACGAAAGACCAAGATAAAAACCAGACAAACTTATTTGGCAATTTATATATTTTAGTGGTGACATCTATAGATGACTAGTTTACCGATGCTAGTATCTGCAATAGAGAACTGCCTCAGCTCCTTCTATCTGCGATAGGAAAAGCGCGATTCCAAGATATGTGTTCGTATATTACACAAGAAATATCCCTGTCTCATATTTACCCATAAAGATCATTCGACGGTAATTTCGACAGGAACATTTGAAATATTTACTCAAACCAGAACTCAATCTAAAAGATAAATGGAGAGTCTTTTACGCCTCCAAACGATATAAAAAATGACTGAAATATTTTCCAATATATTACCAAAAATCGTTTGAGTAGATATCCACTAAAACATTTTTAGAACTCAAATATATAATTTTTGTATTTCCCATACATACCTGCGAGGGAAAACATTCAACTTCAAATGAATGTGAAGCTATTAAAATCATGGAACAGCGCATTTTTACGTTAATCGTGAAAATTTGAAATGACTATGCTTCCAATTAAATGTTGTTCGTTCGAAATGAAAATTACAACTGCGGTTTCTTTATCCGAACGAGGGTTTTACATTTATAGTATCTGACGTTTAGCTTGAAATTTGTGCTGCCCCAAATTTAAAGATTCAGTTCTCGATACTGTGACTTTGTTGGATTATGCATGTTGTTTCTTTATTTAACTATAGTTACACAATATTGTTATGAACATGTGAAATACTCTCTCTGAAGTCACTTTTAAAATCCAAACGGAGAAAACACCCTGACAGGCAACATTTCCTACGGCGTGATCTAGGGTTGCTATACGTTGATGGTCGGAAGAAGGTTGCCAAATTAGACGTTTATCGGCAATTAGGCGACATTTGGCAACTTTTTAAAAGTTCGATAAACACCTCGAAATTATCAATATTCTACGACATATGAGAGATTCCCAGAAGTTTCTATAGAGTCTATAATATGAGTCATCACTCGGAGAGCAGTTGATGTGATACGAGCTATATTGAACTGTGATATTCGTCAATGTTTTGAGAACAGAAGCGAAATTTTTTATGAAATGAAGTACTTCAATGTTTCGAGAATAGTATCGGTAGCTATGTGAAATTAGTGGAGCATTGTGCTGTTTTAAGGTATTTTGTTCCTGTTTGAGCTGTGCTTGTGAATAAACGTGTTAGTTATCCATACATTTGGACTGATTCTTGTATTCTAAGCGCACATCAGATTCCAGAGAAGAAGCCGTAACAATATCATCTAGTTTAACTATAGTACCTTCCATTTTTCGTTTTCCTGTCGTTTAGCTGCAGTAAATAAGACTTGGACAAATGCTATAATCTTTTGTGATTTTCTTACATTTCGTTCAATCTAATTTGGATTATCAAATGCTAATTTACCACAAAGAATTTCCATTCATATGTTTTTGAACAGATGGTCTACAGAAATCAATTTTGTAGTATAATTTCCAGGTTATATTACCCCCAAAAAATGTTGCATACTTTAACTCGTACATGATGTAAAGGTCTTACTGTGCCATTAGAGGATTGAAGCGCGGATCTTTGAACTTGCCAGCCAAAGCTCCAAACGTCGAGCTACTAAGACAAGATTACAAATTCTTCTCGTCAAAGTTGAACACCTATAATTACCTCCTTCGGAAGTCAGACCGGCGTGCAATTACAAGTCTGTACGACCACTTGCAGGTTATTATTATTATTTTAGCCTTATTTTGAAATTGGCTCTATAACTTACAGGGTCCCTCTGGAGGATCTACTTGGGGTGCACTTTCAACATGAACTCATATCCACCACAAGTAAAAATTTTGACTTACCAGATAATCGGCATCAGCTAGTCCCCGAGATCATAAATCAAATTCCTCATACTGCTATTCAGATTTATACGGATGGTAGCAAAGATGAATTTAATACCTGCAGCAGTGGGGTTCTTCTCAAAACCCCTACTTCCACAAATCATCTCAGGATTAGGAATCCAGATTTCTGTTCAGTCTTTAGATCTGAGCTTATTGCCATCGAGGAGGGACTAAAATATATTAAAACTGGTGCCTCTTATTGTGATATTTGGATCCTGACTGATAGCCACAGTGCCATCCCACACCTGAGTAACTGGTCAATTATTGGAGATAGAACATCACTTTCGATACTTGAGATTCTTAAAGATCTTTCTCAACGGCATGAAGTTTACTTACAATGGGTGCCGTCTCATATAGGACTGTTGGGGAATGACACCGCTGATGCTCTGGTCAAGGAGGGAGTCTCTCTTCCTTCTTCTTCATGTGACACTTTGACTTACCTTAAAATCTAGTCAAGAAGGAAAATTTTAAACGAGAATCAGTGGAGGACCCCTCCTGTACACACCTGGTATGACAGGAAGTCCCCTGGTGGTGCCCTTACCGTTAAGGGCGACAGAAGGACGCAGACCACCATTAACAGATTTGCCAGTGGACACTTAAAGTGTCTTACTTTTAATCAGGGGCAAAACTCTTATTCTTCTTGCTCTAATTGCAATTCCGCAGAGGCCTCTCTTGACCATCTTTTAGGCTGTCTGGGGCTTGCTAAGGAAGATATCTATAAAAACACTCTTTTGGTTTTTGATTTAATTGTAACTTTTGGGCTCTTAGACCTGGCCTAGCCTACGGCTAGTACGGGCGGAATAAGTCGCACACACACGCTTACAGTGTCCACTGAAAATTTACAACTCAGTCTTTTTACGACTTCCATCATCGCCGGCCACTCAAACAGCTACTCGTACCCTAGGTGAGTCGAGTGGTCTAGGTTTTCGACCCCCATCATCATTCTATCGCACTTTGTAAAGACCAATGTCTCTTTATCCTCCTTAGAGGTCGTTCCCGAGGATGGAACTTCTGTATTCAACCTTTCAGCCCAAGTGCAATAACACAGGACGGCACTGTTTTAAATCAAACTTAATGTATTGTGAACTTCACAGAAATTACAGCAGCTGGCTGTTTAAAGCAATTGATAACATAGACCATACTTCTTATTGCCCACGGCCAGCATAAATTGCTAATATACAAGAAACTACAAATCACTTGCCTGGTGATAACTCTTAAATGGAGGAGATTCTAAAATTTTTATGATTACCACTGGCTATCATCTACCTCGCCTCGTATTGCAGCCCAAACATGGATACTAGACTCTTCTCTAGTCATAGTGATATCTAAATGGAATTCTTTCCACTAGACTGCCGGCCACATTCCGGACTCCTCCAAATCAAATTCTTACTCGAATCGTTTAACCTTCGACCTATGCTTCATCCTTCCTTCTTCTGAAACTCTCAAAGAACTCAAGAACCCACTGAAACTCTCACGATCTGAAACTTATTCCAATTCAACCTTAGGAACTTAGAAAATGCTGATTAGCTCCGTGATTGGTCTAACAACCGAACCAATTAGATTTGTTAGTTTAAGTAAACATAATTTATAATGCAAACTGGGGGAAATAATAATCAAGGTTATGTAGACCTCACAACTTGCAGACTAAACCAGTTGGAGCGCCATTGTAAAGGTGTCACTTTTCAGCTGGTGATCAAACCTCGAATCAGTTAAACTGGTTAGTTAATGCTCTAGCCATTGAGTGACTCGAACAAGTGGACCCCAAAATTGAAGTTGAGAGGAATGTAAAAATGATTGTGAAAATAAGGTAATTGTAACTTTGTTTCAAATACTACGGACCTTAAAAATCAGAATATAAAATATAAGTCAATTAGACTGAGTTTCAGATGTTTTAATTACTTCCCTTATTAACTGAAATACTATTTGTTGTTAAAAATGGTTTGCGCCAAATTAAAATGTTTAGCTATGAAAAAAGATCTGGTAACTTATTAAAACTTTATTAACGTTCTGTCTCTTTGAAATCTGTCTCTTTCGTTCTGTCTCTTTTGAATGAATCCATATCATGATTCATTCAAAACTTACTAAATGAATCCATACCAAATATGATGCACAATTATTCTCGTATATAAATGCTAAAATATAGTCGCATTTTTTTTTGTTTGGCAATATCTGCCTGAGCAATTTCAGTATATTGCAGTAATTTCGAAAGTTTTCAACAACTTTTAGTCACGCAGGACTATCCTATACGGAGCATCCCGAAATTGGAAATCTCGCTATAGTTGAATGGGAACCTAAGTTTAAACTTCTTGAAATTGAAAGTTGCTAGTTGTGTGACTGACTGCGTCGATCAACATAGAGGTTCGGAAATTTACGACACTTTGTGTCATTGCACTTATCGAATATTCCAATCTGGCTCAACCATTCAATCTCCAAACTGGAGTTATTAGCTAATATGTGCTGAGAAAGGCTAAAAAGGGCTAAACCAGTACGCAGACGCTGGTATCTCAAAATAAAATCCCAAAATAGAATCCCAAATTATAATCCCAAAATAGAATACCCTGTGAGAAAAGTGTTCATACAACAGAAAATTCCCACTTTTAAATCTGCAAATAAAAATTCCATTATAACTAAGATGAAATATTTTTAAATATTTACTCAAACGCAATTCAAACTAAAACATAAACGACGTTTTCCACGAATTCTAAAGGTATAGAAGATGATTGAAATAGTTCCTAAAATATCCGTGAACTAAAGTTTGAGGACAATACTCTTCACTAAAATATTTTTAGAACTGAGATATGTATAATTTTTATTCTCCATGCATACCTCGAAATTCAGCCATTCAGTATCAAATAAATGAGAATCCATTAAAATTATGGAACCGCACTTTTAAAGGAAATTTGAAAAATGGAAATGACTTCATTTCAAATTAAATGTTGGTCGATTGAAAAAGAAACTTTTTTTTCTCAAAACTTAATCATTCAAAAGATTCAGTATTTTATGTTTAATTTCAAAACTTTTCTGCTGACAATTTGCAAATTCCATTCTCACATACATTGACTCCGTTAGATAAGGTCTGGTTTGTTTTCCTGCTTTATAACAATTCTTACGTTGTAACTTTTGGATTGGCAAAAGTGATTTCGAGATCCAAAAATAAGGAGAAGGGGGGGGGGGGATAAAGAGGGTGAATGAGAGAAAGTACTAGAATCTTTATACTTTTACTTTTATTTAAAGCAGCAATAAGTATTAAGAAGAAAGGAATGCAAATATCAATCTATATAAATAAAATTTAACATATGTCTGTTTGTTTGTCTCATCATCTGGAAAGAAACATCTGCACCGAATTTCATAAAACTATTTAGGTAGACGTGAAATAGCCCCCCTTAAACATTAGTCTATGTTTCGAGGTTCTAGGACCAGAGGTTATCGAGATATGAATAAAACAAGAAAGATCAATCAAGCTTAAAGCATTGATTATGAAACACTTTCCAACTTCAATGCAATTTTATTTAAACATATCTAAAATGCAATACATTCATCGGTAATATTTTAAAACTTATCACAATACTACATTAATTTATTATATTTGAAAACTTAAACCTTCATCGAAAAAAATGAACTTCCTTCAAATGACGGCATTAAAATATAAATTGCCTGGTTTAAACATCTCTAAAATGCGATACATTCCTCGGTAAAAATTTTAGAATTATTATAATACTACGATAACGTATTATATTTGAAAACGTCATCGAAAACAACTAAAATTCATTCAAATGACGTCATAGATAAAATAACACGCCTGGCTTTCTGTATAAAAGCAGCATTTCATTCATAAAAAAATTCCCATTCATTTTATTCATCACAATACTATAATAATTTATTTTATTTAAAAATTAAGACCTTGGAGCTACAAATAATTAAACTCTATGCTTAAACATCGAAAAAAATCGTCCTTCTCTTTGTAAAATCAATGAATATTTCATTCATATCAGCTATGCAGACTCCATGGGCTAAATAATTTTGTGTTAAAGAAATACAGCAATTCTAATACAACTCATTCTACATATTTTGCTGTTTACATGTTACATAAGTGAAAAATAGGCTTCGTTGTAGAATTAATCACATTTGGATCACCATTTAATCTCAAATATGTTGTAATTGCGTTGTTTCAGTATGTAGATGCACAGAATTTAAGCAAAAATACAGCGGTTATAGGACGGATACAACACTCAATATGAATTAAAAAGAACTTTAACAAGAAAGATCAATCATGCTTAAAGCATTGATTTTGAAACACTTTCCAACTTTAATGCAATTTTATTTAAACAAGTCTAAATTGCAATACATTCCTCGGTAATATTTTAAAACTTATCACATTACTACATTAATTTATTACATTTGAAAACTTAAACATTGATCGAAAAAAATGAACTTCATTCAAATGACGGCATTGAAATATAAATTGTCTGATTTAAACATCTCTAAAATGTTACACATTCCTAGGTAATAATTTTAGAATTATCATAATACTACGATAATTTATTATATTTGAGAACTGAATCGAAAACAACTGAAATTCATTCATACGACGTCATAGAAAAAATAACACGCCTGGCTCTCTCTATAAAAGCAACATATCATTCATAAATAATTCCCCATTCATGTCATTCATCACAATACTATAATAATATATTTTATTTAAAATTTCAGACCATGCAGTTGCAAGTAATTAAACTCTATGCGTAAAACTTCATCGAAAATATCGTCTTTCTCTTTGTAAGATCAATGAATATTTCATTCATATCAACTATGCTGACTCCATGAACTAAATGATTTTGCGTTAAAGAAATACAGCAATTCTAATACAACTCATTCTACTTATTTTGCTGTTTACATTTTACGTAGATGAAAAATAGGCTTCGTTGAAGAAATAATCAAATTTGGTTGAGCATTTAAACTCAAATATATTGTAATTGCGTTGTTTCAGTATGTAGATGCACAGATTTTATGCAAAAATAAAGTGGTTTTAGGGCGGATACAACACTTAATATGAATTAAATAGAACTTTTAAAATCAAGATTTTGAGACAACATGGATGCCATTTATCATTTTGAAGTGGGTCACGTGATCTTTTCATATCATGTACACGTGATCGCTTTATATACGAGGTGTTATTATTATTTTAATTTTTATTTAAAAAACTGCAGAATATATTTCGCTGAATTTTTTTTTATATATTTTTTGGAACAATTTGAATATTACCTAAATTTTTCGAATCAATTTATGAATTTTAATTTCCGCTTAAAAAATGTTTGAAAAATTAGGTCCCACAGGGCTCAATGTATTTCATTTTTTCAACTCGGGTTCAATCCAAAACTAATAGGGTGATATTATTCATTTATATTCCCATAGGTCCTACAGACCGTCTGAACATCATACTAAAATTTCATTTTGATTAAGTCATTTTTACGGCAGTTATCGAGCTAACGAACAGACAGACAGACAGACAGACAGACAGACAGACTAAACAAAGTCATAAACACTTTTCAACTTTGTTGCAAAGTGTTAAATACCAACAGCTAAACATTCCACAGAGATCGCATTATGCAGACGATATTTTTACTCCAATTTATTTGAAAGAAGAAAGATCAATCATGCTTAAGGCATTGACTATGAAACACTTTCCAACTTCAATGCAATTTTATTTAGCCATGTCTAAAATGCAATAAATTTCTCGGTAATATCTTAAAACTTATCACAATACTACATTAATTTATTATATTTGAAAACTTAAATCTTCATCGAAAAAAATGAACTTCATTCAAATGACGGCATTGAAATATAAATTGCCTGGTTTAAACATATCTAAAATGTGATACATTCCTCGGTAATAATATTAGAATTATCATAATACTACAATAATTTATTATATTTGAAAACTTCATCGAAAACAACTGAAATTCATTCAAATGACGTCATAGAAAAAATAACACGCCTGGCTCTCTATAAAACCAGCCTTTCATTAATAAATAATTCCCCATTCATGTTAATCATCACAATACTATAATAATTTATTTTATTTAAAAATTAAGATCATGGACCTACAAGTAATTAAACTCTATGCGTATAACTTCATCGAAAAAAATCGTCCTTCTCTTTGTAAAATCAATGAATATTTCATTTATATCAGCTACGCAGACTCCATGGACTAAATGATTTTGTGTTAGAGAAATACAGCATTTCTAATACAACTCAGTCTACATATTTTTCTGTTTACATTTTACATAGGTGAAAACTAGGATTCGTTGTAGAAATAATCAAATTTGGATGAGCATTTAAACTCAAATATATTGTAATTGCATTGTTTCTGTATGTAGATGCATGTTTCTGAATGTAGAATTTAAACAGAAATAAAGTGGTTTTAGGAAGGATACAACACTCAATTTGAATAAAAAAGAACTTTAAAAATCACGATTTTGAGACAAGATGGATGCCATATATCATTTTGAAGTAAGTCACGTGATATTTTCATATCATGGTCTCGTGATCGCTTCATATAAGAGGTGATATTATTATTTTAATTTTTATTTAAAAAACTACTGAATATGTTTCGCTGAATTATTTTTTTTATATATTTTACGGAACAATTTGATTATTACCTAAAATTTTCGAAGCAATTTGTGAATTTTAAATCCGCTTAAAAAATGCTTGAAAAATTTGGTCCCATAATGCTCAATGTATTTCATTTTTTCTACCCGGGTTCAATGCAAAACTAATTGGGTGATATTATTCATTTATATTCCCATAGGTCCTACAGTCCGTCTGAACAACTTACTAAAATTTCATTTTAATTAAGTCATTTTTACGGCAGTTATCGTGCTAACGGACAGACAGACAGACACACAGACAGAATGAACAAAGTCATAAACACTTTTCAACTTTGTTGTAAAGTGTTAAAAATCATTTCATATCGCTTAGTGACAGATTTATATCCAATATATTTATACTCCAGATGAATTTTAACACTTTACAACAAAGTTGAAAAGTGTTTCTGACATTGTTCATTCTGTCTGTCTGTCTGTCTGTCCGTTAGTACGATATCTGCCGTAAAAATGACTTAATCAAAATAAAATGTTAGTATGTTCTTCAGACGGTCTGTAGGACCTATGGGAATATAAATGAATAATTTCACCCAATTAGTTTTGGATTGAACCCGGGTTGAAAAAATGAAATACATTGAGCCCTGTGGGACCTAATTTTTCAAACATTTTTTAAGCGGAAATTAAAATTCACAAATTGCTTCGAAAATTTTAGGTAATATTCAAATTGTTCCATAAAATATATAAAAAAGAATTCAGCGAAATACATTCAGTAGTTTTTTAAATAAAAATTAAAATAATAATAACACATCTTATATGAAGCGATCACGTGACCATGACATGAAAAGATCATGTGACCTACTTCAAAATGATATATGGCATCCATCTTGTCTCAAAATCGTGATTTTTAAAGTTCTTTTTCATTCATATTGAGTGTTGTATCCGTTCTAAAACCACTATATTTCTACTTAAATTCTGTGCATCTACATACTGAAACAACGCAATTACAATATATTTGACTTTAAATCCTCATCCAAATTTGATTATTTCTACAACGAAGCCTATTTTTCACCTTTGTAAAATGTAAACAGAAAAATATGTAGAATGAGTTGTATTAGAATTGCTGTATTTCTTTAACACAAAATCATTAGTCCATGGAGTCTGCGTAGCTGATATGAATGAAATATTCATTGATTTTACAAAGAGAAGGACGATTTTTTTGGATGAAGTTTTACGCATAGAGTTTAATTGTTTCTAGCTCCATGGTCTTAATTTTTAATAAAAAAAATTATTATAGTATTGTGATGAATGACATGAATGGGAAATTATTTATGCATTTAATGCTGCTTTTATAGAGAGAGCCAGGCGTGTTATTTTTTCTATGATGTCATTTGAATGAATTTCTGTTGTTTTCGATGAAGATTTTAAATTGAATAAATTATTGCAGTATTATGATAATTCTAAAATTATTACCGAGGAATGTATCACATTTTAGAGATGTTTAAACCAGGCAATTTATATTTCAATGCCGTCATTTGAATGAAGTTCATTTTTTTCGATGAAGGTTTAAGTTTTCAAATATAATAAATTAATGTAGTATTGTGATAAGTTTTAAAATTTTACTGAGTAATGTATTGCATTTTAGACATGTTTAAATAAAATTGCATTGAAGTTGGAAATTGTTTCATAATCAATGTCTTAAGCATGATTGATCTTTCTTGTTTTAATATATTTTCCGATTGATTTAATAAAGAAATGTATCTAAAATAAATATTATCAAATTGTTCTTTTCACTGGATTATATCATTTACGGTCTTCGGGTTTAAAGATTAAGGTGATTATTGATATTTTCAATTAACTTTCTACAAATACACAGGTATATTTCGTAATCTATGAGAATATAAGTAGCACGGGTATATCTTCCTATACAAATTTAGCGCATTCATTTCAATATATACAAATTCAATTTAATATTTTTTTGTAAATTTCTTTGGAAACGGGTCTAGCATATTTTATTCTTCAGATCTGCTTGTGAAGACAATTTTATATAGCGAGAACGGATATTCTTAAACTTCTCTTTAGAAGCATTAATTTAAATATTTTAGTTGAATGCTTTGAATAACAATGCCATTTAAAATGCTACATGAATTTGAACATATTGTGAATTTTAGGTTTCTTTATAATGTATATTCCGTGCGAAGAACGGGTATACTGCTAATTTTTATGTATTTTCTAAAATCCTAAACCTACACACTAGAACCTTTAAATGCTAAACCGGTTCAAAAACAAGTAATTCTGGGAATATTGGCTATACTTTACAATACACGAATCTCTCGCTCGTTGTAAGTCATTCACAACAACTCAGCTTCACGACAGCTCTTTATTTGTTTCTAATAGTGTGGCGTTAAAATTATAATTATTAGAAAGTGGTCATTATACGGCAAAATGTGGCGTTTAATTATTATTAGATGGAGTCTAAATAAAATGATCGTGAAATTAAAATAGTGCATTACCGTTATGAAAACTCACCATGATGTTGTGTATTATCCGGTGTTATCTGAAGAAAATCTGATGTGGGCAGCACATGACATTCCCTATATAATACAATGAATTTACAACTTTTACAGTAAAAAAAAATGAGGTTATCCTTATAGTAGACACTCATATTCTTTCCAAGATATTGAGTTTTCGTGAATAAGTCGGCATTTTCACCGATTTAGCGCGATTTTTATCTATTTGGCGAGATTTTGGTAAATTTGGCAACATTTAAAAAGTCGCCAAATTTGTCGTCAAAATATCGCCAAGCGTTATGGACGGAGAAATAAGTTATTCTTACAGCAAATAAATGACTATTCGCGTTCAAATACAAAAGTATTACTCAAAGTATCTTTTTTCCTGAATGGAACGAGCTAGTTCCACGAGAATGATGTCACCAAATTTATCGCATGGTATTACATATGAAAAGTGAACATATTTCTCAAAAGGAAATATTTTTTTTATTTCATATGACTTTTTAATAATGTTTTTGAAAAATGTGCAATATCTCGAAAACGGTTCCTGTTAGTGTTCTAAAATTTATGTTAATCGTTTTCTAATTAAAAATGACATAAGAAATGTTATTTGCGTAACTTTATTATCGGTTTTACTTTTTTGACGATTTTTTCAAAATTTCACTCGAAAATTTAGCGGGGTTCTGAACATTCGATTGCGTATAAAAACAATAGTCTTCCAATGTTTACGGATTGTGAATTTTGTACCAAATTTCGTTCGAATCGGTCCACTCTTTCGTCTCCACAGACTCACTGACACACACACATCATATTTATACATGTGGCGAGATTTTTGTTAACATTTAAAAATGTCGCCAAGTTGCGACATTCCACTAAATTTGTCGCCAAAATCTCACCAAGCGTTATGGACGGAGAAATAAGATATTCTTTTTGCAGATAAATGACAATCGGCGTTCAAATACAAAAGTATTACTAAAAGTATATTTTCTCATGAATGGAAAGAGCTAGATCCACGAGAATAATGTCACCAAATTTATCGTATGATATAGTACATTGGAAAAGTGAACATGTTTCTCAACAGTTAATATATTTTTTTTTAATTTATGGGATTATTTGATAAATTTATTTGAAAAATGTGCAATAGCTCTAGAACGGTTCATGCTGGCATTTATGTCAAATTTATGTCAATCGTTTTCTAATGAAAAATTACATACGAAATGTCTATTTGGGTAACTTCATTAAAGGTTTTGATTATTTCATGATTTTTTCAAAATTTCCCTCGAAACTTTAGGGGTGGTTCTGAACATTCGATTGCATCTAAAAGCCATAGGCTTCCTGTATTCACAGATTGTAATTTTTGTACCAAATATTATTAGAATCTCTCCATTCGTTTGTGAGATATCGTCTCCACACACACACACACACACACACACATATATATATACACACACAGACATCACCTCACAAATGTTCGATTCATTATCACGGATGCCTGAAAGGTGCTCCCCCGTCGAAAACTCGAATTCGAATTTTCGACCCCGTCACAATACTTTCCTTACACATTATGTTTATAAGAAAAGTAATAAATTGATTAATAAACATACATTGAAATTTAACTTATGAGACATACAAGAAACTTTTTTTGTCAAATTATTTTCTTATTAAATTATCATGTATGTTAAATTCTTGCAAGATTAAATTCACCATTATTATTTTATATTTGCAAATTATCAGTTACCAACATTATTATTGAATATTCTGCTTAAATACGAGTAGAGTGATACAGTGGCGACACGACTCTAATGACTACTCAGACATTACTGACGTGGTGGTAGAGTGGTCAAGGCATGCGTTTGCGTAGCAATCGCTCGACCGCCACGTTGTGGGTTTGAGCCCCACTTAAGGCATAGATGTTTATGTTGGGGCGCAATGTGATCCGCCCCCCCCCCCTCTGGTGTGTCTGGGGCAACGTCAATGGACGGGTAAATGGTTCACACTCTGGCCGCTGTAATAAAGGCGAATGACGAAGGTCAAGTGCCTGGCCATTTGAAAAAAAAAATATATATATATATGTCGGTAGACGTGACAGCTAAAAATATCTGCTGAAAATGTCACCCCAAAAACTTGCCAGCTTAAAAAATTAACCGCTAGCTGCTGATACATCAGCTGGTACATATTAAAGCCCGTTTCAGAAACTGATTAGAAGAATAAGCTAAGAAAAGTTCGAATAATTTTTACGTATGTATTAGAAACTTGAATTACAATTAAAACATCCTAAAACGACACCGTTTACAATTACGCTAAATATTGTTCATTTATGTTAGAACTTCATTCCGAAATTATCTAAAATTGCAATAATTAAATTTATTTTAAATATTTTATTTAAAAGTGCGTTGTGTTCACGGGTTGCAAAATTATTTCAAAGTCCGAATGCGACCCTTTGCTCGGGACGCAACTGAGGAAAAGTACAAACATATAATATGTGCAGTATGCGTATATTGAGAATACGAACACTTATTTTGTAAATATTTGAAAGGTATTTTCAGCAAAAGCGAAATCGCAATCAATTGATTTAACTAAATTGACATTTTAATCGTCAGGAAACTAAACAATCCTACACATTAGATTTTCTTGCCGCATACCACCAAGGTTAACGCGTTTCCTCAAGGTCAGCCAACTGTTTGGAGAACGTGGTGGGAATCTAATTTCTTTTATAATTTTAATCACTGCAACCTTGTAATATGCAGTTTTCTTGAAGCTCAGAATCAGAGTTTAAATTAAAAATACAGGAAAGCATTTTCTTATATTGAGCACACTTTTAAAACAATATCGGTAGGTAACTCAATAATATTTCACTTTTCATTTTTACTTACCTTATATACATAATGTATAAGGAAAGTATTATGACGGGGTCGAAAATTCGAATTCGAGTTTTCGACGGGAGAGCACGTTTCAAGCATCCCTGATCACGAATCAAACATTTTTGAAGTGATGTCAGTGTGTGTGTGTGTGTGTGTGTGAAAGTATGTGTGTGTGTGTGTGTCAGTGGGTCTGTGGAGACGATAACTGACGAACGAATGGACTGATTCGAACGAAATTTGGTACAAAAATCACAATCCGTAAACACTGGAAGCCTATTGTTTTTAAACGTAATCGAATGTTCAGAAACCCTCTAAATTTTCGAGTGAAATTTTGAAAAAATCGTCAAAAAATTAAAACTGCTAATAAAGTTACGCAAATAGACATTTCTTATGTAATTTTTCATTAGAAAACGATTAACATAAAATTTAGAACGCTAACATGAACCGTTTTCGAGATATTTCGCATTAAAAAAATATCAAACAGTCATATAAAATAAAAAATATATATTTCCTATTGAGAAACATGTTCACATTTCATATGTAATACCATGCGATAAATAGGGTGACATCATTCTCGTGGATCTAGCTCGTTCCACTCATGAGAAAAGATACTTCGAGTAATACTTTCGTATTTGAACGACAAAAGTCATTTATCTGTTATAAGAATAACTTATTTCTCCGTCAGTAAGGCTTGGTGAGATTTTGGCAAGTTTTTGGCGACGAATTTGACATAATGTCGCCAACTTGGCGACTTTTTGAAATGTTGTCAAATTAGTGAAAATCTCGCCAAATGGATTAAAATGAGGCTAAATCAATGAAAATGACGTCTAATTGTCGAAAATTCAATATCTTGGAAAGAATATAAGTATCTACTATACATACAACATATCTTTTTACTGTAAAAGTAGTAAATTCATTACATTATATAAGGAAAGTCATGTGTTGCCCACATCAGATTTTTTGCTATATCATACTTTTTGAGGAGATAAAAATCGATACCCTCTTAAATAATGGCTAACCAAATGATTGTCATCGACTACAGACCTGTCGGAAATAATAAAATAAACCGAAATTTGACTTAAAACGTCAGAATTAGTTCCAATACAAAATCCACGCTAAATATACTAGTGCATATAAAAGAACAAAATATTTAAATTACCATATTTTCCCTTGGTCATTTTAGCACCTTCAGAAATAGTAATGGAAGGAGAATAGCTGTGTGGACACACTAATTGAGTAACATTTATTATTGGAACAAAATATTATTCATATAAAAATTGGATAAAAATGCGCGGAATAAAAATACGATGGATAAAATAACCATGGTCAAACACGGATTTTTATGTATTAATCCATTAGCTTCATCGACAAAATCTCATGCTTTTGCAATTGAAACAGTTTTTATCTATTACCGAGCGAATTCTCCCATAGTAATTTCTTAGTAGGTATTTTTAGTTATATCTCAATGAACATCTAGATAAAAAGTATTAAAAATGCGAAGTTCGATAATCCAAAATAAATTTTGTCATAGGAATGTTTCTAAATAAAATTAAATTAACATCAGGGTAATTAAGTACACCATTAAGTAAGTATAAACAGTGGATTTACTTGTCGCGTAACACCAAGGTTTACGCATTTCTTTATGCCCGGTCAATTTTTTGGAGAATGTAATCGAATTCCATTTTTCGACTTATTTTAAAAGCCGCGGACTTATAACGCGCAGCTTCTAAGATTTAATTGATTACAAGTTAGACTTCGTGACTGATTGAAATCATATTTTATACATTACACACTTTTAAAATAATATCGGTAAATTACTCAAAAATATTTCCCTTTTAATTTTTTGTGCTATTATCTCATGCTGTTTGGGGAGATAGAAAATTGCTACCAGCGTAAATAAGGGGTAACCAAATGACTTCCACGAACCGTAGCCCTGTCGGGAAAAATAAAATTTAACGACATTTAGACTTAAAATCTCAAAATTAGTTCCAATACAAAATCCACGATAAATGCCACGTACCATAGTGCCAATATAAATATCCATATAACCATTATAACATAGTGCCAATATAACATAGTTCCATAGTGCCAATATAAAATCCAAAGTATTTAAATTTCCATATTTTTCCTGTGTCATTTTAGCACTTGCAGAAAGAGTGATTTGGACGGAGTACAGTTGTTTGGATCCACTTATTGAATAAAAATTATTTCGATAAAAATGCTATTCGATAAAATATTGGAAAAAGATGCCAAGTATAAAAATGATAAAATAACGATAAATATACATGGTGTTTTGTGCATTAATCCATTAGCTGCATCGAAAAACTTACATACTTTTGCAATTGAGATCTTTTTCACATTTTAGCATGGAAGAATTAATAGTCAAATATTCATTTCTTAGAAGCTTGTTTTAGTTATATCTCAATAAACACACACTGATTAAAATTGTTTAAAATGTGTATTTCGATAATCCAAAATAAATATTGCAATAAGAATGTTTCTAAAAAAATTAAATTAACATCAGGGAAACTAAGTAACCAGACACAGTGGATTTACTTGTCGCGTAACACTAAGGTTAGCACATTTTCTTATGACCGGTCAATTTTTTGTTGAGTGTAGTCTGACTCTACTTTTCTGCTTATTTTATTCGCTGCAGCTTTATAAGGAGCAGCATTCTGGATGTAATGTAATCTTTTTGAACTTTCAGATTGAACGAAATAATATTTTATATTTTACATACTTTTAAAAAAATACCGATAGATAACTTAAAATATTTCCCTTTTAATTTTTGCTATTTTATGCTATTTGGGAAGAAAGGGAATGGTTTTCCGCTTAAATAAGGACTAACCAAATGACTGCCCCTGACCATAGACCTGTCGGGAAAAACAAATCACAACGAAATTTAGATTTAAAATTTAAAAATTAGTTCCAATATAAAATCCACGCTAATTGCAACTAATGCTAATATCAAATCCAAAGTATTTGAATTGCCATATTTTTCCTTGGTCATTTTAGCACTCGTAGAGACATTGATTTTGAAGGAGTATAGTTGTTTGGACCCACTTATTGAATAAAACTTATTATTTCGATAAAAATGCTGTTCAGATAAAGAAAAACGAATAAGGGTGCCCTGTATAAAATGCGATGGATAAAATAACGATACATATACATGGTGTTTTGTGCATTAATCCATTAGCTGCATCGACAAACTTTCATACGTTTTCAATTGAGATCTTTCTCATCTTTTAGCATGGAAGAATTAATAGTCAAATATTCATTTCTTAGAAGCTTGTTTCAGTTGTATCTCAATAAACATACACGGATTAAAATTAATTAAAATGTGTATTTCGATAATCCAAAATAAATATTGCAATAAGAATGTTTCTAAATAAAATTAAATTAACATTAGGGAAACTAAGTAACCATACACAGTGGATTTGCTTGTCGCGTAACACCAAGGTTAGCATATTTTCTTATGACCGGTCAATTTTTGTAGAGTGTAGTCTGACTCTACTTTTCTTCTTATTTTATTCGCTGCAGCTTTATAAGGAGCAGCATTCTGGATGTAATGTAACCACCTTGTACTTTCAGATTTTTTGCATGTCGAGTGTCGTACAAGACAGAGCACCAGGCGCGAAGCGCCTTTAATCTCCAGTTTCAATATGTGGTTCTTATCGTCAAACTGTGACATTATTTCAGTGACCCTAATTGGAGGTTCGAGGTTTTTATTTACTACTTTTTATTATTTGTCCCAGCTCCTAGTGTGGCAGTTTGTTTCACATTTAGAGTTTAAGCAGTTTGGTGGGTTGATGCAGATCTAAGGATTACCTAGCGCTTTGGCAGTTTAGAGTTTAGAATTTTTTTTTATAAAATAATAGTCGCTAGTTTTATTTAAAAATCAGATGTTTGAGGTGGGATCTTTTAATTCCGATTATCTATGTTTAGAACAGCGCGGGGTCTCTTACGAGATTTGGCCTTGCGATGATCATAGTCATGCAGATTGAATAACAGTTCGTTTGGAACGGATGGCAAATTTTTGTAAAAGTTCCGTGATGCTATAGATAAGTTCCGTGTATGCTGATGTTAACATTTGTTACAATTCCTGAGTAAAGCTGATTCGGATTACTTAACGTTTATGTATTTGTAATCTGTTTTATTCACTGTTTTTAATGAACAATTGTTTTTAGTAATCATTCGAGATTTTTAGATCGAGCAAGTGCATTTCAACAATCACCACTCTAGACGAGCAGTGTCAGTATACCAAAGCAGAAAATGCAACCCCGAGGGCTGAAAAAACCCATGTATACCAATTCGACCATGGCGAATTCTAATATTAAATCAGTTTTTTTAATTGGCTGTTGTTATTAAAGAAGTAATTTTGATGCAGATTAATTTCAACCGCAGTTTGACCCGAATTAGTCAAACTTATCAAAATATAATTTATATTTGTTTCATTCGATTACTGACTAAATATCTTTGAGGCATGAGAACAAACAAGAAGAGAAAACATATGAAATCCATAAAAAGCACGAATTTCAAAATAAAACATGAATATAAGAAATATTTCCTTATATGATACCATTTACTTATTAATGACATAATTCCTCAATAATTAAAACAAATATTTTGTCTAAATGCATCTGTAATAATGTTAAACATAATGCGGGGTTCCCTGCAACTGTAGATACAGCTACTGTCATCTCTACAGATTAATGGTTAAAACATTGACGTGCGTCAAAGAGTTCCTGAATACCGGCAACAATTTGTGTCTTTTTGTATTCTATCAAATTCACTTTACAAGTTAGACCGAGTGAATCAATGAAACCTTCAAAATATCTACTCCTGATCAATTTCTTTTAAGGATTCTACCATTTGTGGCAGTGATTTTAAATTCACGACTGCTTTAACGACCAGAATGCTTTCATGTACAAAAAAAATAATTAGGTCATACAGATCTGAAGATTTCTCTGATTTATAACCTAAATCATATAGTCTGCGATAACTACAGAATAAATTATTGTTTCAGCAGTGTAGTTCAATTTATAAAGTTGATCAATGCAAGGTGATGACCTGTAGTTCGAATTTCGGTTGTGATATGAATTATTTGCAAGTGAATATCGTAATAAATGACATGGCGCAGCTTAATCATTTCAAAAGAAGCCAGTGCGCATGCTGTATCTAGGCAATCTTTAAAACTTCTTATCTGTATGTCTTAATATTTCATTAGCTTTTTTCATGTGAGCTGCGGTCATTGATGCTCTCGTAAATTGAAAATTGCCGCCACAAATCTTGCACTCTTTAAAAAAACTAAAATTTGGTACTTTGGCGACTTTATTGATTCGAGGGATCTAAACTGTAGAGTTTATAGGCAACAGCCCGTACAGTCCTTTCTGTGAGTAATATTAATTGGAAATCCGTCAAAGTTTCAATTTAGTTAAACTCATCTTGCCAAAATATAAATATGTATTTAAATCACAACATTACATGTTATTACTCAAGATCTCTGTTAAAGATAGAATGTTTACTACTAACCGAATATATTAATAATGGGGCATCAGCTGAGATTAAGATATATTAAGAACAAGCTTTGTGTCGGCACTTTACTAACAAGATGTATTAAAATCCCCATGTATGTAATGCCGTATTAACGTATTACGTCACAGCGTCTCTGTTGCTCTTACGTGCTTCTCCTTCAAATTAATTTTGAGATATGTGCTCTACATAAGTAAACGCTAGTAGTATTATTAATGTGGAACAGATTTTCAAAGACGTAACTGTAGATTTATAGAGAATATATTTCTATAAATACGGATTGGAAAAATTCAAATAATTGGAAATGCATTTTCCACCGCATTTATCTGTTTTTGAAATATGTAAAAGGCGTAAAATATGTAAAATATGAAATATACTGTAAAAATGACTTTAGAATGCATAGGGTCGATTCGAAAACAGGTGATGAGTTTATTCGTTAGGACGAGCAGGTCCAGAAGTATCTAACCAAATAGTCCGAAGAACGCAGTAATTTTTCCAAAGGATCCTACTATTTAAAGCAGCGATTTTCAATTCATTAGTACATCGACACTGTCTCTTATTGAAGGATAGAGTGATTTTCAGGTCTACCAGCCTGAAGTTTTACTTTTATTAGGCATGTGAAATGGAATGTATTGTCTGACTCAGCTACAAATAGAAAGACTGATGATCCTTGAGGAATAGAGCCGTAAATGACTAGGCGCAGATCTTTGTTTAGTAATTCGGCTGGACGTAATTTATTTTCGCATTCAACTGGGACAAAAAAATATTAATAATGCAAGTAGATTAAGTTATGCCTGGCATTTTGATGGTCTTTCTTGATCTATTGACACTGATGAAGAGAATCCAGCATGTACTTTCAAAACGATTGTATACATTCTTCAATAACTCTCTGTAGAATTTTATGTTGGGATCAAGTTATTTATATAACTAGGAGGTTCAAACCTCTGCTAGCTATACTCACTTACCACTGCAATTTGCTTTGCAAGTCGCTGATGCTCGACACGAAGGAGCTTGCTTCGCTAACTCCTTCGTGTCGCTTGTTAAGCAGACGCAATACGCCCATTATGGACCCTCGAGTTATTCGCTGGACCTCACTAACCCCCAAAGCTTTCTCTCTCTCTCGCTCCGGCCAACTCTACCTTTAAAATCTTTGCCCAAACTGAAGAGAAAAATGTCACTTCAAAAGTGCATAAAATTGGAATATCTCAAACTAAGTAGGACTGGAAACTAAATAGGTATATATAAATAATGCTGTAATCAAAATGGGGATAAAATCAAAATAGGGCTATATTCAACTTTGTATATAGATGTATGCAAAATTTCATACTCTTGATATTGATATCCTGTCCAGGATGCGAACTCGCATCTCATGGTGTTCTTTCACTTGGACATAAAATATATATTAAACTAAAGTTTAAATCAAACAAGAAGGATCAATCATGCATAAAGCATTGATTATGAAACAGTTTCCAACTTCAATGCAATTTTATATAAACATATCTAAAATGCGATACATTCCTCGGTAATATTTTTAAAATTATCACAATACAAAATTTATTATATTTGAAAACTTAAAACTTCTTCGAAGAAAATGAACTTCATTGAAATGACGGCATTGAAATATAAATTGCCTGGTTTAAACGTCACTAAAATGCGATACATTTCTCGGTGATATTTTTAAAATTATCATAATACTACAATAATTTATTATATTTGGAAACTTCATCGAAAACAAATGAAGTTTATTCAAATGACGTCATCGAAAGAAAAATCGCCTTTATATAAAAGCAGCATTTCTTTCATAAACTTTTTTCCAATCTTTCATTCATCATAATACTATAATAATTTACTTTATTTAAAACTTAAAACCATGGAGGTACAAGTAATTTAACTCTATGCTTAAAACTTCATCGAAAATATCGTTAGCTTCTCTGTTGTTGTTGAGACCCAGACCGTCCGACCTACCAGAAAGGTGTAAGGTAACTGTATGGACGGCCGGGAAGTGCCACCCAATTTAGACCGGAACCCAGTGGGGGAGGCATCCACAGGGACCGGAGTTGGGAAAGCGAATGAACGATACCAAACGTTGCACAAACAGATTTATTGTGCAGCGACAAACTCACAGCAAGTGCTCAAAGTGGCGACCACGCGTGGGGTTGCACCGTTCACACCGGCGAAGGAATGACGGATGCACCCTCTCGAAGATCTCGGGTGCTGTGTTAATGTGGTCTGCGGCAATAACGATGCGCGCTACGAGATCTTCCGTCGAGTCCACAGGAGTCTCGTACACTAAAGATTGCATGTAGCCCCAGAAGAAAAAGTCCAGTAAGTTGAGGTCTGGTGAGCGAGGAGGCCACGCAACAGGTCCGCCACGTCCGATCCAGCTTGCGGGATATGTGGCATTCAAGAAGTTCCGGACCGTGATGGAAACCGTGTGCCGGGGCTTCATCGTGCATAAACTACATGTCGCTCTGGATGAGGAGCGGAACGGCCTGCAATGAACTGGGCAGCACGTGTTCCAAAAACATACGGTATGTTGCGAAGGACAAACGGACTGACAAGATGTACGGGCCGACCAGGTAATCACCAAGGGAACCTGTCCAGATGTTCACGGCAAATCGATGATAGTGTTTACGACGGGTTGTGCAGTGGGGATTACAGGCAGACCACACGTGTTGATTGTGCATCTCGAAAATGCCCTCTCTGCTGAACGTTGCCTCATCGCTAAATAAAACTAATGCAGGCAATCGTGGATCGGTATTCCTCATCCCAAGCATACACTGCACAAATGCTGTCCGGCGGGGATAATCATCTGGTTGCAAAGATTGCACCTGTTGCACGTGCTAGAGGTGCATGCGTTCCTCGTGTAAAATACGCCACACCACTTTCTGAGAAACATCTATTTCATCTGCTACCGCTCGCGTAATGGTGGACAGAGCTGCTGCAAATCTCGTCAGGACTCGCTCTTCCAGTTCAGGCGTTCGTGCAATTCGCGAACTTCGCTTCTCGCAGTCGTCGATCGAAACTGGCAAAGGTTGGATGGCTGGGAATACGACTCGTTGAAAACAGCTGCTTGTACAATCTTCGTGCTGCGCGTCCATTCCCTTTGGCTTCACCGTATGTGAGGTGCATGTCGGCCAATTCCTCGTAGGTGTACTCCGCCATAGCATTCACACAACGTGTCGAACGATGTTATCACGGGAATAACTTGCAGCGTTGAAGTTGTGCCGGTTTATAAAGGGCAACGTGTGCCCTGATTGGCTATAGCCGGAACCTACTAGGAACCAGTTATGCTGATTCTGCTCCCTGGACATTTGCATACGCTAACTGCGTTCGTGTCTGTCGTAGGAGATATTACGTAGGCAGGTACACAATGACGTCCGAGGCGCTGACTACGTCATGCTCGAAGCGGTTCGACGTGTCTCTTTCCTGCCTGACAGTGTGCAATGCGACCCTATGTTTCATGATAATTATTGCTCGTCTGGTGGGGTACTATCACCCCTCTGCTTTTGTAAAAACAATTCCGACTCACCCTGTTTAATATTTTACGGTATTTACAAAATAAGATAAGCGGTTACTTGATCTAACTAAATCAACATTTGTGAAATTTTAAGCAACCGCACACAGTTCAATTTTCAACCGCAAAATATCAAGGCTTACACATATTCTCATGGGCCAACGGCCGTACCGTGCTGAAAACACCGGTTCTCGTTAGATCACCGAAGTCAAGCAGCATCGGGCGCGGTTAGTACTTGGTGGGTGACCACCTCGGAACACCGCGTGCTGTTGGCCATCTCGGGTGCGGTATCCCCGTGGTTTGCGCGCTAGATTTGCACGCTGCCACAAATTCCGCCGTGTTCATGCGGAGTACGATCACGTTAAACATGTGGGTCCGTAAGTCCTTCCGAGAGGTTGGTGGTAGGGGAAGGAGGGTACGGTCCCTGTGGATGCCTCCCCCACTGGGTTCCGGTCTAAATTGGGTGGCACTTCCCGGCCGTCCATACAGTTACCTTACACCTTTCTGGTAGGTCGGACGGTCTGGGTCTCAACAACAACATATTCTCATGGGCAGCCAATTTTGCGATAGGAGTGTATGTAGTCCGTTGCTTTTTTTGTCTGCCTATTTTAATTGCTGCGACCTTATACGGCACAACATTCTGGTTGGCACAACATTCAACCAACATATTTTTGTTATTGTATGTATTTTAGTCATTTTTATTACGTGTGCGAAAATTCACATATTTCGATAGTTCGGAAAGTGGATGAAAATTGAACTTAAAGATTCCATTAATTTCAGATCTACATTAAATTGGATGATATAAAAATTTTTAATTTTAGATTTGAATTAAAAATTTTCAAATTTTCCAATTTCACATGAAATATCTCATATATAAATACAGGTAAAGTTAACAAAAGCCTGTTAATAAAAAAATAGCAAAAAATATGCTTGTAGCAATTCAGTTATAACAAGTTTTTGTTAAATAACGTGATTTTTGCAATCCTGCAAGAATTGACAGTATTATCTGCGCTTGTTCCAACCCGCACTCTGCCCCGGCATCACCCTTGCCCCCGCGCTTTACTTCGGCGCTGGGTATTATAAACGAGTCACTGCATGTTTGTCTTATTCCTGTCGAAGCGTGTTATATGTCTCCAACCTATATAAAGGCAGTGATTGTTCATTTTATTTTCATTAGCATTATCGCGCGCAATTGATGACAGGGTTTTAAAAGTACACTAATACTACTCACGTATCTGTAAAGTAAAAACCATGTCGGAAGCAAAAAAGAAGAGGCGGCAATATAGTGTTGATTATATTAAGTACGGATTTATCGAAAATCCCACAAATCCATTATAGCCAATGTGCCTTATTTGTCAAAAAACATTTTCAAATGAAGCCTTTTAGGCTTCAAGATCATTTTAATAAAATACACCCGGATAAGAAAGACAAGGATGTGACCTATTTTCAAGACATGAAAAAGAAGTACGAAATTCTTCGGCCAACTGTTGAGACCCAGACCATCCGACCTACCAGAATGGTGTAAGGTCTGTATGGACGGCCGGGAAGTGCCACCCAATTTAGACCGGAACCCAGTGGGGGAGGCATCCACAGGGACCGTACCCTCCTTCCCCTACCACCAACCTCTCGGAAGGACTTACGGACCCACATGTTTAACGTGATCGTACTCCGCATGAACACGGCGGCATTTGTGGTAGCGTGCAAATCTAGCGCGCAAACCACGGGGATACCGCACCCGAGATGGCCAACAGCACGCGGTGTTCCGAGGTGGTCACCCACCAAGTACTAACCGCGCCCGATGCTGCTTGACTTCGGTGATCTAACGAGAACCGGTGTTATCAGCACGGTACGGCCGTTGGCCCTCTTCGGCCAACTGTATCAAAACTTTTTTTCATCAGCTTCTAAGCAAGACGATGACGGACTTCGAGCTTCGTACAATATCTCATTGTTGATTGCTAAAACATGCAAACCACATACTATTGGGGTAGATTTAATTTTACCAGCAGTAAATGAAGTAATAACCACTGTGCTCCATAAACCAGCTGAAGATATTATCCGAAAAATTCCTTTGAGCAATAGTTCTGTGCAAAGACGAATTGATGAGATGGCTGAAAACATTGTAGAATCATTGTGCAATCATCTGCAGACTTCTCAATTTTCAATTCAGCTGGATGAGTCCACTTTACCAACCAATGAAGCATTGTTATTGTCATATGTGAGGTTTATCAAAGATGAGAAAATATGTCCAGAACTATTGTTTGATACGAATTTGGAAACAGATACAAAAGGAGAAACCATATTTAATACACTGGAAAAGTTTTGTGACGAAAGGGAAATTCCTTTTAATAATATTTTGTCAGTTACTACGGATGGCGCACCGGCTATGACAGGGCGTCACAAAGGTTTCATAGCGTGCTTAAACAATAAAGTTCCTGACGTGCTTGCTGTGCATTGCGTAATTCATCGCCAGCATTTGGTTGCGAAAAATTTGAGTGCCTCCATACATCACTGCAATATGTTATCAGAGCAGTTAATAAAATCAGATGTAACCCGTTGAATGACAGATTATTTAGTCAGCTTTGCATTGCCAATGATGAAGATTTCAACCGATTGCTGCTTCACACAGAGGTGCGCTGGCTGTCAAAAGGTACTTGTTTGACTCGATTTTACAATATTTTTGGGTCTTTTATAGAGTTCCCAGAAAACAAAGACACGGAATTGCGCGACAACCTTATCTCATCAAAGAACGATATTATGTTCTTGACAGACCTGTATAAATTGTTTAATAATGTCAATCTCCAACTTCAAGGCGACGACTTAAACTTGATTAAGACTAAAAATAGCGTTGCTGCTTTCGTGTCCAAACTGCTATTATACAAAAGAAATATCGGCAGACGCGAATTCAATAATTCCCAAATTTATCAACAGAATCATTCAAGCACGACGACTTGCTTGTTTACTGCCAACACTTGGAAAACCTCCACAGTGATTTTAAGGAACGATTCCAGGACATTTTAAACATGGACATACCAGACTGGATTTTGGATCCTTTTTCAAATGTCAACACAGCAGGATCATCCCAGTTAGAAGAACTAATAGAACTGACAACAAATGAGGAATTAAAAATTAAATTCAAGAATGGCTACCAAGAATTTTGGCTGCAGAAGCCGATTTTGCAACTGTACCCAGGATTATGGTCTATTATTCAACGATTTCTGATAGCATTCCCATCTTCCTATTTAGCTGAACGCGGATTTAGTGCTGTAGCAACGTTGGTAACTAAAGAGAAATCGGCTCCATGTTACTGAACGCGGCGACTGATGGTTGTTTTTAAGTAAAACCGAGCCTGATATTAACAAACTCCTTAAAATGCATCAAATTCAACCTTTTCATTAGATAAGATATAAATGCATAGTCTTTTGAATGTTAATAAAATATTTTCAATATAATTAAGTATTCGTTTGAATTGTTCTCATTGAAACAGTCTTCTTTAAACTCAGAAATAGGATAGGGCCATATCCTATCTTACGACTATAGTATATAATATTACACGTTTAAATATAATCGTGGCAATAGCTGTTTCAGATTCGCAAGTAAAAAAAATTGGGGGGGGGGATCATTAGGAAAAAAATATTCTCAAAGTGGGCGGTGGTCAAAAAAAGGTTGAGAACCTATGATCTAAATGCTATATTTCTTCAGTGTGAGATGGTTTTGAAAAATATGTTGGTATTGACTATAAATGCATTATTGGGATTATATGTAGTGCACAAGAGGTTTTGGCTGTCTCATTGAAAGTAGAAATAATAATATAATTACTTTCTCTCTATACATAGTATAATGTGTGAGGAAAGTATTGTGACGGGGTCGAAAATTCGAATTCGCGTTTTTGAGCGAAAAGCATCTTTCAATCTACCCTGAACTCGAATCAATCATTTTTTATGTATGTGTGTATGTGCGTGTGAATATTTAGAAGCAACCATATTTGTAACGTGAAAATATTGTCACAACACTTTGGGAGAAAGAGGAATAAATTATGCTTGCCTGAGAAAATTTTAGTTATACATTTTTGTTTTCAAATGTAAAAATAAGCAAATATCACGTGTGCAACTACATTTAACATATTTCAAGAAAAGAGGGAGAAAAGGAGTGGGTGAAATCAATATTCTGTTCACAAAGTTCTTTACAGAACTGGCATTTTTCACTTTCAGAATACTTTTCATTTACTCAAGACATTTCAGAACCACTTCTCGAAACTACATTATATGGTAGAAGTCAACATTTAGGAATAACGCATTTAGTAATACAGTAAAACGTAGTAAAGTGGTGATAAGTTAGATGACAGTAAAGTTCTAACAATCTGAATAAAGTGGCTCCTTCGTCTGTTTATCGTGATAATTTAAGCAAGTAAGATTATTTAGGTTTCATATGGTATAGTGACCACATTAATATAGTAGCCTATTTTCTCAATTCCTGGGTGGTTACTTCGAGAAAAATAAATCGAAGAATACTTTAAGCTCTAGGTCTAGAATATCAAGTAAGAGAAGTTTAAACTCTAGAATATCAAATACGAGAAATTTAAGCAAGTTTCGCTTTATATATACATTTTACCATAGATTCTCACATGTATCATCTTAAAAGTAGAGAAAAGATGCGAAACATTAAGGATTTTCTTAAAAGAATGACATAATAAGAAGAATAGAAATAAATCATGTTTTATGACTTTTCAACTCATTTATCACTGTCACTAAGAAGATCGAGTTTTTCTTCGGGGAAAACAGAAACTTTTGCAGATTTAGTCAATATTAATGATTTTCCTGTTTTTATCATTTTTTTCAAAGTGATAATTCCCTGGACTCATAAAAAATTAAAAAGTTAGTTAATTCTGGAAATTTTGTTTGTATCTTAAGTGCTATAAAAATGATACCGAATGTAGAAAATAATTCAGAACGTGTAACAAATTAATAGCTAAATTAGGAAGGAACCATCATATGGTAGTAAATGGTGTGTGCTTTTCATTTCTGGCAAAAATATTAAACATTTTCATAGTTCTTTGCTTACTTATGTCGCACAGTCATACGAATTTTCTGACAAAACTAGAACAGACATATCCAGAATCGAAAGATCAAATTTAGTAAGTTTCACACCCTATCTATTATGTAATACTGAATCCATATCAGTCATAATTTAAGTCCTATCTGTAGCCAAACCTGAAACGTAATTTTGCAAGGAGAAGTTTTAACCGGAAGGGAATAAATTCAAAGGGATAAAGAATTCAAAAGTATTTAGTGAATTACCCAAACTCCTCCAAAATTCAATGCTAAATTCATATCAATCACCATCTAAGTTCTGCCTTCAATTAATCTTGAGTAATATAAGTTTGAAGAAATATTTTTGAACCTGAAGTAAAAAGAGGACGGGGGGGGGAGAGTGAAAATCCTTAGTAAACACCAAAATTCCTCCCAAATTTAATTATAAGTTCTTATTAGTCATCATCTAAGCTACATCTATAGCAGATTACAGGAGATAAATGTTTCAAGGAAAATATAAATGTTTAATTTAAAAGTGACATCGCCAGAACAGGACATGAAAATCCTTAGTGAGTCCCTAATCCCTTTCAGTATTAAATGCTGAATCCACTTTAGTCAATATATCACCTCTATCTATAACCAGTCATGTGAAATAAATGTTTTAAGGAATTTGTGTTTAAAAATGTTCTTTGAAACATCTATGGAAGTGTAAAAAGAAACGGAACTAACAAATTTCAGTGAACTTCCCCTATAACCGCCAAAATTTGGTGTAGAATACATATTTGTCATCATATAATATATACCTATACCCTATGGTATATCCTGAGAAATAGATGATTCAATGCAAAATTTTAGGTACCAAAGATATTCAAAAGATATGGAAACAAGCCTAAAAATATTAAAATATATTTGCAGTAAAGACTACAATTTCAGTAAGAAGTCTTTAATAATTCACCTTTTAAAACATACTATAAAAGGTACAAAAATAATCCAGAGCACTTCAGAACATCACAACATCCTTCATCCGTGGCAATGCATATATAATATGAAAGACGTGAGCTCTTATATATAGTCTCAAACCAGGAAGCCAAATTTACATATGAATGGACGGATTATCTGATACCAATTAAAATCTTTAAATTACAAAAAAAAAAGGTTGCACATATATAACTGCAAATCATAAGTACTCAAGTCAACAACTCAAACGTGTCCTTAAAACAAAGATAAGGTGATTTAGACATCGAGAAATTTATATTCTCTACCGTTGAACAACTGGGGCAGTACTGCACACTCTTACAACCGAAGTTCACTTTACTCCAAAAAGTTTTTACCATTTTTCAACTCGAACTCTTGGAATGCACATCATATATTTATAAAATCATATGTGCACGATAAATGTATATGTCTGAATGTAATGTCTGAATTTAATGCTCTTTGAAACTGTGTCAGCATCTGTTGCTACACGTGATCTGACGAAAATGCGCAAGGCGTAGTGCGTCAGAACCTTTTTGCTGAAGTCCTCCAACAATATCGCCACATCATAACTGATATTCAGAAAAATCTCTGAAAGAACATATATATGTAATGTGAATGTCAAGTGTGTTGTTCCAAATTTCAGATCCGCGATGTATATTTAAATTAAATCTGTCCTTATGACAAATATATAACTCCAAATCAAGAAGTCATCACTGAAAGATGATGCACTTCATTTAATTTACAGTATGTAGATCTCGTTGCTTTATGACAAGAGGAAGTACAGATAGTGAAAGCTGCATGTCATTTAAATTAGTTTGTCTCGTCTCTGTTATTGAACGCAAATGCTGATATTGATTTAGGTTACAGGGGATAAATCCTAAATGGAAAGACATCCCATTTGAAATTTCTTTCGGTATTTTGAGATTATTTATGATTATTCGCTTCAATATGTTATTTTCAATAAATGAGAGTTGCATTGCTGGAAAATGCTGAAATTTCTATTCAGATACATTTGATGTATTGTGCAAAGTGATGACATTTTAAAGTTTGTATTGTAACCCGACACGTCACATATTTCTCCGGATTTAGATTCTTACAAATACTCTCGGGTGATTTCGTACTTTTTAACACTTTACAAAGTAGCTGAAAAGCGTTTATGACTTTGTTAATTCTGTCTGTCTGTCTGTCCGTTCGAACGATATTTGCCTTAAACTGATTTTATCAAAATGAACTTTTAGTATGTTGTTGAGACGAACTGTGAGATATATGGGAATGTAAATGAATAATATCACGCAATTAGTTTTGGATTTATCCCGGGTTGAAAACATTAAATATATTGAACCCTATGGGACCTAATTTTTTAAACATTTTTTAAGCAAAGTTAAAATTCACAAATTGCTTCGAAAATTTTGGAAAATATTCACATTATTCCATAAAATATATAATGAAAATTTCAGTCAAATATGTTTTGTAGTTTTTTAAATAAAAATTAAAATAATAATGAGACCCTTATAATATGAAGATATTACGTGACCCACTTAAAAATAAAATATAGTATCCATATTTTTCTCAAAGTCAAAATCATGATTTTTAATGTTCTTATAACTTTATATTTAGTGTTGCATCCGTATTAAAACCGTTTTATATTTGCATGTTTTCTGAGCATCTGTATTCTGTGCGAACGCAATTACAATATTTTTTTTTAATTTAAATGATCATCAAATTTTGATTATTTCTACAATGAAGCCTAATTTTAATGAATGCAGAATGTAAAAAGCGATTGTAAGATGAGTTGTATAAGAATTGGTGAATTCTTTTTAAGCAAAATTATTTAACTATGGAGTCTGGAATAAAGGTGCATGAATGAAATATTCACTGCTTTTAGGAAGAGAGCCAGCCAATTTATATTTCGATAACGTCATTTCAATAAAATAATTTTTTTATGAAGTTTTAAATTTGAAAGTAAAATAAATTATTGTAGTTCTGTGATAGTTAAAAAAATCGCCGCTGAATGTATTGCATTTTAGATGTTTAAATATCATTGCATTTCATTTGGAAAGCGATTCATAATCAATGCTCTATACATGATACATGATTGATATTTCTTGTTGATTTATAGATATTGATGAAAGGGGGTTAAAGAGTCTGCATTAAAGAGAAGAATTTGGGAATCTTCTCCCAGTTGCTTAATGGTTAGAACATCGGCTGGGCAGATCGAAAATCTATAGTTAAACCCATGGCTATAGGACAATGATATATTTACAATTGGGTTGACAGATCGATTTAACTCTGAAGGTTGGATACATCTATGATGGGGGTTTGAAAAACGCCCAGTTGCGAACTTTCACTGGACTCTATGAGTTATTATGCGAGTTTCGAGATCATGACGACAGATGCTGCTTATATCTAAAAAAAATAAAGAAACGAAGATGGTTGTTCAGATCGGTAATTACCCGCTTATCTATCTTTAAAGGAAGAGGAAAAAACTCTGAACTTTAACACCCCAAATTTTCAAAGAAATTTTAGAAATTTTCACTAGAAAATCAGGAGCTATAATAATGTTTAAATGATCATTTCTTACGTAATGTATCATTAGAAAACGAATGGTACCTACTTTAGAACATTAGGATGAACTGTTCTCTGGATATAACACGTTTTTAAATGAATGTATCGATAAAGCTACATAAAATTACAATAAGTAACAAATATCCTTAAATAAATTTATATTGGCGCTAAATTTAGCGATATGTCACCAATTTGACACAAATGTTGCCATAAATGTAACTAAATTGTCAAAAATGACATTTAATTAACGAAAATATCCCCAGAACCAATGAAAATCCATTATATTCTAAAGACTAAGATCGTTTTATATATGCGTTTTATATATGGATATGGGATTATGTTGCCTAGCGGATGTTAGCATTATTTCTAATTCTCAAGTTAGATTTTAGCAAAATTAAAATAGCTTTATACATTGCTATCCGCAAATGTTCTTTTAAAATATAGTGTCAGGGTTCTTATAATTCATTAGTTTTCTTGTGTTAATCACGAGGTAGAAATCAAACGGGGCCAATTTTTAAATGCGACAACTGTTTTCGACTCAAAGCACCATATACTGTTAAATAAAATACAACTTGTTAAAAATACCGCAGCTTGATATCATTACGAGTGTTAGTATCCCAGTCATTGATGAAATTGGTTACACGTTAGTAATTTTCTCAGTAATGCCCCAACAAGAGGTTTCAAAATCTGCAATTGCAGAACATTTTTGGGACTCTAACAACATTTTTACTTTCCCTGCAATACATGGTACTGTATAGTGAAAGTATTGAAATCATGCCGAAAATCGCAACTGGAGTTTTCGACGGATCTATACGTTTTGGAGCCTCTAGATTACGAAAAAACAATTTTTAGCGCGACGTCTGTGTGTCTGTCTGCGCAATGTATATATCCCCTCTAATTTAAAAAATATCAAATTGAATATAATTTGGTAGGTCACTTGTTACTTTCCCTGCAATACATGGTAATGTATAGGGAAAGTATTGGAATCATGTCGAAAATCGCAACTCGAGTTTTCGACTGATCTACACGTTTCAAGACCTCTAGAATACGAAAAAACCATTTTTAGCGTGACGTCTGTGTGTGTGTCTGTGTGTCTGTCTGTCTGTGTGGCTGTGTGTCTGTGTGTCTCTCTGTGTCTCTCTGTGTGTCTGTGCAGATTTTGTATCCACCTTAACTAAAAAACTAATGGACCGAATTTCACAAAATTTGGTAGGTAAGTCACTTGTGAGCGAATCTGGTGCTGATTAGTTTTGGGTACGATTTGAAGTAAAAGAACCCGCCTTTTTTTGTGAAATGACCCGCAAAAGCTTGTATCCACTCTAACTAAAAAACTACTGGACCAAATTTTTTCCTATACATTACCATGTATTGCAGAGAAAGTAAAAATTGACTTAAAAATGCAAATTTAGTGTTATTTTTTTGCAATTAAACTAAATTCAATGAATTCTTAAAGAAATAAAGAAAAAATGAATTTGAGTCTACAGGGAAAGTCATGTCTGTCCATATCAGACTTTTCTTTTCTCCTTGTTGGCAGCATACTTTATCTGCTTCAGTCACCTTTCCTGCCCGTGCACTAGTCGACGAATATTATCTAAGGAGTGAAAATCGTGTGTCCTGCCGATGAAGGCAGTCTTTTGCCTTCGAAATCGGTCGATACTATCAAGTCCATGCAGTATGCCGTTTCAAACGAATTTACATTTGTGCAGCAATATTCTTGTAAACAGCAAGCCAACTTCATTATCAATAATGTTTCCAAATACATGAGATGTATTAAAGTTGAATCTTCGCAATTGAAGACAATACAAAAACTTGAAGACAAATCAAAATCTAATGGCAATGTAAGATGAAGCATTTCACTTAATTTACATAAAGCTTATTGCAGTGAGTATATCAGAAGAGCGTGCAGATACTTAAAGCTGCATTTCACTTAAATTAATTTATTTTTGTGCAGCAATATTCTTGTAAACAGCAAGCCAACTCCATTATCAATAATATTTCCAATTATATGAGATGTATTAAAGTTGAATCTTCGCAATTGAAGACAATACACAAACTTTAAATCAAAATCTAATGTCAATGTAAGATGAAGCATTTCACTTAATTTACTTAAAGCTTATTGTAGTGAGTAAGCATATCAGAAGAGCGTGCAGACACTTAAAGCTGCATTTCACTTAAATTAATTTATTTTTCTGCAGCAATATTCTTGTAAACAGCAAGTCAACTTCATTATCAATAATATTTTCAAATACATGAGATGTATTAAAGTTAAATCTTCGCAATTGAAGACAATACACAAACTTTAAATCAAAATCTAATGTCAATGTATGGTGAAGCATTTCACTTAATTTTCATAAAGCTTATTGCAGTGAGTATATCAGAAGAGCGTGCAGATACTTAAAGCTGCATTTCACTTAAATTAATTTATTTTTGTGCAGCAATATTCTTGTAAACAGCAAGCCAACTTCATTATCAATAATATTTCCAAATACATGAGATGTATTAAAGTTGAATCTTCGCAATTGAAGACAATACACAAACTTTAAATCAAATTCTAATGTCAATGTAAGATGAAGTATCCCACTTAATTTACATAAAGCTTATTGCAGTGAGTATATCAGAAGAGCGTGCAGATACTGAAAGCTGCATTTCACTTAAATTAAGTTATATCATCCCTTATATCAAAAGCAAATGCGATGGATATTCCCAACAATAACCAAAGATAAAAGTTTAACGGAAAAGCATTGCATTTTAAATCTGCGTTCGAAATTATAGATTGCTTAAAACTCATCTCGAATTTTGAACATTTTATCCGAAATAAATCTCATTTAAATTGCTGGAAAATATTTGGGAAATTCTCTTTCGATATAATTTGAACAGGCAGAACCCATTATTAAAATAGGGCGGTAATGTTTCAGAGGAGTTATATTTTTCTACCTGCGACGCATAGTACATTTTAATAGTTTCGGATATCCGAATTTCGGATTTTTGATTTTCCAGATTCTGGTCTTCTGGGCACTATAGTTAGCATTGTTTTTAATGTTATCTGTGTGTCTGTAGTAAATTGATAAAAATAACAGGGTTATTCGTATTAAGAGTGACTGCATTAAAAAAATCCTCTGAGAGTTTCAAACATTTTTTTATACCAGAATATAATAATACAAAATATCCAAATAATATTGGATGCATCAATTTTTTGATTTCAATACTGAACAGATAAATTACAAAATATGTTAACACGAAAAAAATAATAATTAAATTATAAAAAATCAAATTCCATTGCATATTTTAATTTATTACTTTACTTATATACATAATGTATAAGGAAAGTATTGTGACGAGGTCGAAAATTCGAATTCGAGTTTTCAACGGGAGAGCGCGTTTCAAGCATCCCTGATCACGAATTAAACATTTTTGAGCTTGATAACATTTTTGAGATTTTAAAACTTGGCACATCTCTTACCAATACCTAACATAGAAGTAAAAGTGATTTATAAATTTGTGCAAACCAATGGTAGAAAAATATTTAATTATAACCGCATAAGTAGAAACATCAATGTATATACAAGTGAAGAGTGTAATTGTCAAAACAGCCCTTATATAGATACCCATCATGCGCACATTATCACTGGAAACCTGGATATATTGGATAATTACAAGTTAAAATCTATGCTTCAACTTGGTACGAAATTTCGAATACAAGATTTCACAAATATTAAAAAGGACTTTGAACAAGATTTGAAGAAATTTATATATAAACTCGCCGTAAAATACAGCATGCCAATACAAGCTTTCAAAGAATGGCAATACAACCTTATCAAAATGTTCAATCTCCACTACAAAACATTGTGTAAAAAAACGTATTATCCTTCTCTTCAAAATGCAGTCAATAAATATGAAGATAAATATGTTATAACTTATACGGATAAAGTTGTATCAAATTACGCTTTCACATGCAGAAAATACTACGTTGATACTTTAAAAAATAGTTATCTTGATAAACAAATGTACTCCCCTTTACAACAAAATCGAACATATCTGGTAAATAAAATTAAAACTCTGTATAAAAGCATTGGTATCGAACTTAAAGCAGTTAACTTTCCATATTTGGTACTCATACCAAAACTTCATAAAAATCCAGTCAAGTTCCGGCCGGTGACAGTGGGATGTGGATCCTATTTAACAATTGCAAATGAAAAACTTTTAACTATACTTAAAAATGTTATGATTATACTCAAGAAACAAGGAACAGTAATGATAAATAATAGTTACGATGTCATCAACCGACTTCCATTTTATAGCAAGGATATACGTTTTAAAAGTTACGATTTCCGTGATTTATTCAACAACATCAATCTGGAAAATCTATATGAAATATTGAAGGAACTATATGAAATATATGACTTAAAAGAGCATATTACATTCAGAAAATACGAGGACTTGATCCGCATTGTGTTGTTTGAAAACATCTTATCTGATGGCACCAACTATTTTCAACAGGTTAAGGGTATTCCAATGGGAGGGGAATGTTCATCCCTACTCGCCGATCTATACTTGTGTAAATTTGAAAATGGCACTCATATGATACATGAAATGCCATATTTTCGTTTCGTTGACGATGTCCTTATTGGGCAATATAAGAATACACCCCAATTTGATTTTACTTTTTATCCAAAAGAACTGGAATTGATTGAGAATATAAGTAAGGAGGAAGATAGTGTTGATTATCTAGACATCACACTAAAACATGACAGTAGATATGGTACTTATACCGTCTTATATGACAAGGGAAACAATTTCAATATAAAAATCAATCGCATTATTGATTGGAGGTCCAATTTGACCAAAAACATTTTCAGAAATGTCGTCATTGGTCACCTCAAACGAAATCAACGAATTAATACTTTCAAGTCTGATTGCATCATGCATAATAGGAATATTATGAAGGAGGCAATAAAACGGAATTATCCAATTGGCTTCCTGACATGTTATTATAATTCCCTATTTAATACAAAAAAGGGAGAAAATGCTTACTAAAGGATATGGCAGAGGTATAGAACGATGAAAGTGAAAATAACGAATTGCGCATGCGTGGACTGCTGTTATATATAATGCACTCCATCTTAACCGACAGGGGCATTTGCTGCATTTCCATTCTTTCCCTTGTGATCCTGGTAGACTCCTATTTGTTTTCTTTGCACTTTTTCGAGTGTTTTTGATTCGACACATTTACGGAAGTATGGCTTCTGCATGGCATTGGTACCGTGAGTGTTGCCCGGGCATAAAAGCAGTCTTTTAAACGGGAAAGAGGGGTCGCCATCCCCCTCTACCATTTTATGCCTTGCATTTGGTCATTTCCCCTCTTTTTCATATATATATATATATATATATATATTGATTTTTTAAACCTTCGTTAAGAAACTGAAAGAAGAACTTCAGCAAATGTTCGCTGCCTATTCTTTCAAAAGAAATAAAGTGTGATTTAAAAATATTAACCAAGCTTACGAAATTACAGTAATATTTGTATTTTTAGAAAAAAAAAACAAGAAGGTTTTAAAAAACATGCAAACCACATAAAAAGCGAATTTTAGCAGGAATAAAGTTCACCTTTTATTCTTTTAAAATATATAAAATGTTATTTTGAGATATCAAACACGTCCACTAAATTTCAGTAAGATTTGCTTTTGCAGAAAAAGAAATAATTTCTTGATTGTTCCTTATTTTAAACTTGAAAATAGAAAACATTAGCTTCCTACGTGAGATGTGAGATTTATAATCTTTTAAAAGACAAAATAGGGTTTTAAGGTGTAAACCACGCCCCCTACAATTCTACAAGACTTTCTCTTGTAAAATTTAAATAAATGTATTTATTATAGACGATTAAATCGAAGTCCATTCTCCATACCTAACAAAGTAAAATCAACGTGTGCTTGAATTTTGTGATCCCTTTTACTGGAAAACTACAATAGGTAGGAAAAGGAGCATTTACACACATATGTAAAATCGCACACAGCCGTACAGAATCCCGATTTTAATAACTAAAATTATAATAGGGTGAAACTCCCACTTTTAAACATCTTTCGCTCACTACTCTTCGTACAAATAACAAGTAAACAACAACTTTTGAACTAATCACAAATGCTCACTTACATGAATCGTGATTTAAAAGTGTTCGTGTAAATTTAATATTATTTTGCGATTTAAATATGTTACTTTGATTTCCTTTTTTCCTGTATTCTATTGCGTTTAATTTAACTTTCAAATCCTAAAAAATGTATATGCTATTTTGTATTAGGATTCATGAATATTGAAATTCATTTTTTATACTTCAAATTTCAAAATTATTTGTTAAATTAAGTTTTAATATGAAATACTTTACAGCTCGTTATATACGCAGGTCCATACAAAACATACAAAAGCAGGCTTTTTGCTATTTAAAAAAAAAAAAACGTTGTCAACACAGAATGCGATGCGAAGTTCCGCAGATGTGATTTGGATTTACAACACCGGGAAAATATTTTAATAAAACATAATTTATTTTCCATTATATGTCTTGAAAAGGAAAAGGATGTCTCATTAAAGGCTTCTACATTGAATATTTTGCATCTTTGGATTTATATTTTAAATGCACTTTAAAAATAAAAAAGCTAATGAATAAGGAGGTATAAACACCCTCCAAAAAAGCATTACTTGGGTATAGGACGAATTATTAAAGAATAGAGATTTTTGTATGGGGTGGTAATACATGGTTAATGTGTAGGAAAAGTATTGGAATCATGCCGAAAACCGCAACTCGAGTTTTCGACGAATCTATACGTTTTGGGATCTCTAGAATACGAAAAAACATTTTTAGAGTGACGTCTGTGTGTGTGTTTCTTCCTGTACAATGTATGTATCCACTCTAACTTAAAAAGTAATGGACCGAATTTCATAAAGTTTGGTAGGTACGTCACTTGTGTTTGACCATGGTGTTGATTATTATTTGGTACAATTCAAGATAAAACAACCCGCCTTTTTTTGCAAAATGGCCCTCAAGAATTGTCTGTATCCACTCTAACTGAAAAACTAATTGATCAAATTGCACAAAATTTGGTAGATAAGTCACTTGTGGGCGACCCTGGTGCTGATTATATTTTGGTACGATTCGAGATATATGAACCTGCCTTTATTGCGAAATGACCCGCAAAAATTGTATGTATCCACTCTAGCTGACAAACTAATTTATCAAGTTACACAGCATTTGGCAGATAAGTCACTCGTAGGATACTGTGATGATGGTTAGTCTGCCTTTTTTGCGAAAGGACCTGCAAATCTAATATATTCAATCTAAAATAAAATACTACATGTGCAAGATAGTGAAATTCTGAAATAAATGACTAACATTGATGAAATATATTAATTAAGTACTTGTTCTGCATGTACAATTTGACAACTAAGCGGATAAATCTGACCCCATAAATGTAGGATACACCGTTCTCGAGATATTGTAGTTTTTGGAATTTTAAGAACCTGGAGAATTTGAAGTAACTTAAGTTGTCAAACGAAATGAAGATGTAATAAAAAAAAACGAATTGGATATAATATCAGAAAATTATCCATATTGTTTTCTGCAATTAAACTCAATTTAATGCATAATGAAATAAAAAATTACGAAATGAATTTGAATCTGCAGGTAAGTCAGGTGCTGCTCACATGAGATTTTTGTTCGCGTTCCCAATCTTGAGGACAATTAGAGTAACTATTTTTAACTTCTTGTAAGCCGTCGTCATTAAGAACAGCTTACTAGCTTGAGACACATAGAATATTTTTTACTACACAAAAAGAAAGGGAATTGTATATTTTATAAAATATTTTAAAGTATTATTTATGGTAAAAAAATAAACCTATTTAATATATGAAAACGGGGACTGGCAAAAGCCTTAGATGCTGGCTGATTTTGTTAAATATCCATATACAGACTGGCAGTACCTTACTTCGAAAGCATATACTAGATGGCTGATAAAATAAGACGATATAGTTTCCTTTACCTGACAGTGCATTAAAACTAGTGCTTGTTGTTAGCTTTTATATACATTAACATTTTTATTTCATATTATTTGAAGATATCTGTAAAACCGGCTTATTAATTTCACAATAACGCGTATGGGAAATCATTGCCCGATTCATTTTTGTAACGTTCTAATTTGATTGCAGTGATTCTGCTTGTATACATACGTGCGTGTTCTTACGTACATGCGTACGTATGAGTGCGTGTGCGTATATTTGTGTTTATACATGCGTATTTGCATGTGGAATCAGCGAGTTTCTTAATGATTCAAATGTGATCCAAATTACCTATTCAATAAAATTTGATGACCACTGACTTCAGAATATGAGACGTGTCGAATGAAACCAAAACCTAGATTATAGTTATAATTGATGTGTCCGATAATTAAGTAAAGTGATTTTGAGTTTTTTTTATTATTGTTATTATTTGTTCTGATCGTCAATAATCAATATCAATGTCGTCAATGTCGATCATCAGTGATCGTTTCTGATCGATATATAGCAAGTTGGCAACGTTTTTTTTGATATTCTGTACGTAAGTATTAATTTATTCAATAAGCCACTTTATATGCAATGAATAAACAGAAACAAACCAATACAATAATAGGAATAAATAAACAGGACACATCCCTATAATCAATAAGAACGACTCCCCAATGGAAAAAGAGGAAGTGAATAATCATGTGACTGCAGTAAGCAAAAAAATATGTGACATTCATTCAACAGTAAGCAACGACTCCCCAATGAAAAAAAAAAGGAAGTGAATAATTTCGGCACTGCAGTAAGCAAAAATATGTGACATTTATTCATCAGTAAGCAAAGACTCCCCAATGAAAAAAGAAGAAGTGAATAATTGTGTGACTGCAGTAAGCAAAATATGTGACATTCCTTCGTCAATCAGCATGAAATGAAACTCGTAAAGAGTAAAGACCAGGCCGGAAAGTATTATTCGACGTTCCTCTGTGATCCTTGTCGTGGAGTTTGAGCTGTGCATAATCCGCATAACATGATGATTAATCTAGGCAAGATGATTTTGACGTGTATGTCGGCTACGGCATAGAAGAGATAAGTCATACAGTTCCAATATACGTATATGAACATATGTTCTTTCTATATAGGTAATTAATGACTATTACAATGATATTTTCAGTATAGCTAATTACTCATTATCCCCTTGATGCTTTCTATAGTAATAATCGGTGAGTTCGAACTTGGAGTCTGCAATAATTCATATTCGCTGAATATCTCTGTGGTTCTTTCATTATTAACAATATATGAGTTCCATTGTAGTGTCAGCGTGATTATATATACAGTATAGCACATTATCACCGTGGTTTGTGTTCATTTTAGGCTTTATACCCTTATACTGAATTGATAAATTAGTGATTGAGTGAAATAATGGTTTTAATTAATAAAATTTATTAACTGCAGTGAAAATTTAACGGAGTGAAACGCAGTTCATTAATGAAAATTGTGTAGATTGAATGTGTCTGTTTTATTTGTCAATTGATATGCATATCCAGTTTAAATTTAATAATTACGTATTTTCGGGATATGTTTAATAAAAGGATCGGGATATGTTTAATTGGAATGAATCAGGTCTATTCTCATTTTCTTAGTTGTTCGAGAGCCGGGAGTTACACACAGCGCCTTAGGTGAAGGCATCAAAGGTAAGTGTGATTAAAAAAAATATTATCAAATTACTTAATGACAGTCACCTCTACTTCGAAGTTTTTGTGATGTCACATTTTCCGTTCATGTAGAAGATGAGATATCGGATGGTATCAAAACCAAGATTTTAGCTACAGTGGTAGTCCCCGATAATTTTGATACATCACCCAATCAGCCAGTCAGTTCGGTCTACATTATATAGATATATTTTATTTTCTGTCACTGTCAACTCTTGTGCTGCTGATTCCATTATTCGCGTAATTCATCCATTAATTCCACTCTTTCAAAATCGCATAAGATGGCATTTGCAGAGGGGATTTAAGTACTCAAACACAAGATGGGATATCAAAATAAACCAGGAACATCTTTTAGTAAATTAACAAATGACCCACTTTATTAGAACAGTTGTGGTCAATCAACAAAATGTAGTCTTTCAAATAACGGTTTTCAATATGGAGCTGACCCCTGATAATTGCACATTTCGAAATATTGAATATCTGCGGATATAAAGATAGGAACTGTGCAAAAATGTATATTTGGACAAATAGGGATCTAGAATTTGTTTATAACGACAAAATCGGGTGTTGCGATTGATATTTTTTAAGTTTGTGTTCATTAAATATGAAGACGGACCTTGATTCAAATTGTATGCACATGACTTTATAGACAAGGTTATTCCTAATCGAATGGTGTCTTTATATTTGCTCTACGATGAACGATTCTCGATGAACAAAGGGTGGGACTTTTTTCCCACAGTTGTACATAATTGTTTTATATGTATTATATAGATGGTAGCGCTGAACGGCAGATTTGATTAAATCATATCGCTCGTGTGTTTTTACTTTGAGCAATGCAAATAATTCAGCGAATTTCCTTCACTGCATAAGTAAAGCAAAATTTTTAAAAAAGAGTAACTTCTATGGACTTAAAAGCCCCTTTGGATTTTCTTGCATTAGCCAAAGCTCCAATGAAAAAACGAGGCAGAAAAATTTATTCCCAAAATATTCCAAAAGGTTGTGTCAAAAAAACGAAATCTTTTGATTGTCAAAAAGCATCTTCTATAAAAATAATTGAATTTGTAATAAGTTACGGCAGATTCGAATTTTGTGTAATGGAAAACATGGAATCTAGAGTACACGTTAAATCTACAAGATGCAGCATTTTTCTGTGCTGCAATGAATAGAGAATATGCTGCCATAATTAACACTGCAAATTACATTTGAATAAAGAGTTCTACATTTTCAAATTTTCTGAAAGACGATATAAAATTTGAAAAAAAAGTGTATACGACGTGAGAAGCATTTGTGTAAATACTATATATTTCAATAAAATTCGTAAAATTGTTAATATGTCATCATGAAAATTAAAAAACGAGATAAAAATTTAAATTTTATTGACAATAAGGAAACATTTTAATTTGGGCTCTTGATCACCTGCCTGGCGAGAATTCCAAGTCCTTATTTTTAAATCAAAAATTGAATTTTTTAATTCATTTGAATCATTATTAAATTCATTAATTAGCACATTTCCATAAGAAAACATTCGCAATAATTATTTCATAAACAAGTCCTGAAAACGTTAAAACGTTCTTGTCCGTTACAACATTAAATCCTAAAATAAAAATGTAACAGATTTAATCGCACTTATATGAACAATGTTATGACATCCTGAAATAACCTACCGGAGCTAATGATCTGATTACTTTTGTTTCAAAAGACCAGATTAAAGAAAATTTTCATTCCGGGTCGTACTGTTTAATCTGCACGCATTGCTGATCAGCCTCTAGGGTAGTGTTCAAATCACAGCTCAGAGCATTCTAATAAATCTTAAAAGATAAACATACTGCACTTCAGACTTGCCATTCATTAACTTTGAAATCGTTTCATTAATATTCATTTGTTGAATAGAGTTTGTGTTCATTTATCGCTATTTACTGATTACAAAATTGAATCAGGCTAAGTAGAAGATTGAAATTATACGTAAAATATTGATTAATGATTATACTTCTTGAATATATGCAATGTATTTTAACAATTGCTTTACGGAAATGGAAACTCCATTAGTATATTAAATAAATAAATAGTAATATATAAAAATAAACATTTGGTAACATTGGAAATATTCAACTGCATATTAATAAAATAATTACATCATTGTAGCCACAAAACCAGCCAGTACCGTTATCTGAAATGGAATTTATCCATTATCTGCATTTGAGCGTATAACAGTAATTATTTCCATTGAAAAAGAAAGATAATTACAAAATTATATAGACTCAAGAAAATCTGAAAAAATTGTATATAATCTGAGCAGAAAATGAAGTTTGAGTAACTATATTTCAATATAGTTTGTAAATTTATTAATACGTCATAATCAAAACTAAAAACCGCAATAAAAGTGTCAACTTTATTGACAATACGACGTAATTTTAATTTGAGCTCTTGATATCGTGCTTGAAGAGAATTCTATGTCCTCATTTAAATCAAAAATTGAATTTTTTTCATTTCATTTTAATCATTATTGAATTTATTAGTTAGCACATTTCAGTAAAAAACATCCGCTATAATTATTTCCTAAATAGATCCTGAAAACGTTGATACGTCCTTTTCCGTTACAGTATCTGTGGTGCACAATTAAAAGGTTAAAACTGGGATTTTAGATAATTACATTACACATAATTAACGTGGCCGAAATTATCGTAAATCGTGGTATCCATTGCACTGTACCGCTATTATCCAACTATTTTATCTTTAGCGCTAGTTCTATAAAATAATATTAATTAACATGCTACTAAATTGATTGCACCATTTTAACTTTAAAATAAAACTATTTATTAACAACATGGATCAACAAACAACTGAATTACAACAATGATTACCATTAAATGTGCCGGAACGAGAAAGTGGGAGACCATTAAAATGTAGTTATCAAAAGGTTCAACAACCAAGAGATAAAATTACACAACTTCTACGAGAATATAGAGTTAGCAGTTATGAAACAAGGATGAAGTAGTTTGTAAAGTCTGAAGCAAGAGGTCAGAATGCCATGACGATTCCCGAGTATTTCCATCAGACCGCCCAGTAGAAATATTCAGTAGAGAAGTGTTACGCAATTGTTGCTGAGTGTTCCGTAGAGATTCCAAAGAAATAGCTAGCTCAATTGCAGTACAATTAGCAGTAAAAGTTGAAGTCAAACACGTACAGTTAAGGCCAGTACAATATGTTGACGCAAGAAATGTGGTCTATGGCCAAAGCTGAAAGTGAAGGTATGTGCCCATTAATAATTGTTGAAGGTCTTAAACACATTTTAGGCATTTTTAAGCTATGGTCTCACATTGTCTCTCTCGACTGCAGAGTAATATGAATGAGTATTGTAACTAATTTAATAATTAAGAGAATATTAGTAATAAATTATTTTATGTTAAAATGGTGCAGTTAATTATAATCTTATATTAATTAATATTCTACTGCAGGACTCGCGCTAAAGATTAAATTGGAGGGTTATCTGCGGCACACAACGCAATATGTAATAATGTTCCACGAATACAATAATTACGGCTATGTTAATTATGTATAATTTAATAAGTGGAAAAGCCAACATAAAGCCAATTGTTATGTGCAACACAATATTAAAATCAAAAATAAGAAAGTAACAATTTTAACAGTACTCATATAAACAATTTCGTGACATTCCGAAATAGCCGACCGAAACTAATGCTCTGATTATTTTTCTTTCAGAAGACACTATTCAAGGAAATTTTCATTCAGGGTCGTATAATGTGCTCGGATTGCTGATCTGCCTCCAGGGTAGTGTTCAAAAATCACAGCTCAGAGCATTCTAATAAATATAAAAGATAAACACACTGTACTTCAGGCTTGCCATTCATTAACTTTGAAATCGTTACATTAATACTCATTTGTTGAGTAAAGCGAGTTCATTTATCGCTATTTACTGATTACAAAATTGAATCAGGTTGAGTAGGAGATTGAAATTATATCGTAAAATATTTATTAATAATTATATTTCTTGAATACATGCAATATATTTTAACAGTTATTTTACGGAAATGGAAACTGCATTAGCACATTAAATAAATAAAGATCAATGTAGATAAATAAACATTTGGTAACATTCTAAATATTCTACTGTATATTAATAAAATAATTGTATCATTATAGCAGTAAAACCAGCCACTACCTTCATCTGAAATGGGATTTATCCATTATCTGCATTTGAGCGTATAACTGTAATTATTTCAATTAAAAAAGAGAAATAATGGCAATATTATATAGACTCACTAAAATTTGAAAGAAGGGTATATGATCTGAGCAGAAACCTGAAGTTTTAGTAACTATATTTCAATATAGTTTGTAAAATTATTAACACGTCAAAAACCCACAATAAACATTTCAACTTTATTGACAATATGAAGTCATTTTAATTTGTGCTCTTGATTCCTTGCTTGACGAAACTTCTATGTCTTTATATTTAAATCAAAAACTGATTTTTTTTTCAATTCATTTGAATCATTAGTAAATTTATTGGTTAGCATATTTCAGTAAAAACACCCGCTTTAATTCTTTCACCAATAAGTCCTGAAAACGTTGAAACGTCCTTTTCCGTTATAATATCAAATTCAAAAATGAGAAAGTAACAATTTTAACAGCACTCATATAAACAATTTCGTGACATTCCAAAATATCCGACCGAAACTAATGGTCTGATTACTTTTCTTTCAAAAGACGCGATTCAGGGAAATTTTGATTCAGGGTCGTACTGATTAATCTGCATACATTGCTCATCAGCCTCCAGGATAGTGTTCAAATCACAGTTCAGAGCATTCTAATAAATCTTAAAAGATAAACACATTGCATTTCAGACTTGCCATCCATTAAGTTTGAAATCATTTCATTAATATTTATTTGTTGGATGGAAGGAGTGTGTGTTCATTTATCGCTATTCACTGATTACAAAATTGAATCAGGCAGAGTAACAGATTGAAATTATTTCGTAAAGTATTTAATGAGTATAATTCTCGAATATATGTAATGTAATTTAACAGTTACTTTGCGGAAATGGAAACACCATTTCACATTAAATAAATAAAATGTAATGTAGATAAACAAACATTTGGTAACATTGTAAATATTCTACTGTATATTAATAAAACAATTATATCATTATAGCCACGAAACCAGGCAGTACCTTTATCTGAAATGGGATTTATCCGTTATCTGCGTTTGAGCATATAACAGTAATTATTTCCATTGGAAAAGAAAGGTAATGGCACAATTATATAGACTCACTAAAATTTGAAATAATTGTATATGATCTGAGCAGAAACTTGAAGTTTGAGTAACTATATTTCAATATAGCTTGTAAAGTTGTTAATACGTCAAAATCAAAACTAAAATCTGCAATAAAAATGTCAACTTTATTGACAATACGAAGTCATTTTAATTTGAGCTCTTGATCTCATGTTTGACGAGGATACTGTGTCCTCATATTTAAATCAAAAATTATTTTTTTCCAATTCATTTGAATCATTATTAAATTTATTGGTTAGCCAATTTCCGTAAAACACATTCGCTATAATCATTTCATAAATAAGTCCTGAAAACGTTGAAACATCTTTTTCTGTTACAATATTGAAAAAATGATAAAGTGTCAAATTTAACAGCACTCATATAAACAATTTTGTGACATTCCAAAATAGCTGACCGAAACTAATGCTCTGATTACTTTTCTTTCAAAAGTCCCGATTCCAGGAAATTTCCATTCCAGGTCGTAGAGTTTAATCTGCATGGATTGCTAATCAGCCTCCAGGGTAGTGTTCAAATCACAGCTCAGCGCATTCTAATAAATCTTTAAAAATAAACACACTGCACTTTAGAATTGCCATTCATTAACTTTGAAATCATTGCATTAATATTAATTTGTTGGATAAAGATAGTTTGTGTTCATTTATTGCTATTTACTGATTACAAAATTGAATCAGGCTGAGTAGCAGATTGAAATTCTTTCGTAAAGTATTTATTACTGATTAACTGAATATATGCAATATATTTAAAAAGTTCTTTTACGGAAATCGAAACTGCATTAGCACATTAAATTAATATAAATAATGCAGACTAAATATTGGGTAATATTGTAAATATTTTACTGTACAGTAATAAAATATTTATATCATTATAGACATAAAACCAGACAATAGGGGCCGTTATCTGCAGTGGTAATTGGCCGTTATCTACATGATACGTTTAAAAGCAACGATTTCCATAAAAAAAAGGAAATAGCAAAAGTATATAGACTCAGGAAATAATACATATTAGAAATCGAAACCTTAAATTCAGAAAATTTTAATTTAACCGAATGACTTGGATTTTACATCTTAATCCTTATTTTTCTATTTCATAAAATCAATATCTAATAAAATAGGAGGTTATACTGATGGCTTCAAAAGTTTTAGGACGGATACAACACTAAATATGAATTAAAAAGAACTTTAAAAGTCACGATTTTGAGACAAGATGGATGCCATATTTCATTTTGAAGTGGGTCACGTGATCTCTTCATATAATGGTCACTTGATCTCTCCATATAAAGGGTGTAATTATTATTTTAATTTTTAATTAAAAAACTACTGAATATATTTTGCGGAAATTTTTTTATATATTTTATGGGATAATTTGAATATTTCTTAAAACTTTCGAAGCAATTTGTGAATTTTAAATCCGCTAAAAAATGTTTGAAAACTTATGTCCCATAGGGGTCAATGTATTTCATTTTTTCAACCCGGGTTCAATCCAAAACTAATTATGTGATATTATTCATTTATATTCCCATAGGTCCCACAGATCGTCTGAGCAACATATTAAAATTTCATTTTGATGAAGTCATTTTTACGGCAGTTATCGTGCTAACGGACAGATAGACAGACAGAATGAACAAAGTCATAAACACTTTTCAACTTTGTTGCAAAGTGTTAAAAAGGAATATGTAAAAATCCAGGTAGGAGAAATTTGGTCTACCGCAAAGAAATAAGTTAATAACAGAAATGTAAAGAGTGTTATTTTGAAATGCTTATGATGACTGTAATCATAAGTCTGAAAAGTATCGTTTTATTGAAGCAACTTGCTATTTTTGTTGTGAATGTAGGCATATAATCAGAATTTGTCAATCAAAATAAAAAGTAAATATTAATTTTAATCGAAGATTTTTAAGATCAAAGAGATTAATTAATATGCAATCTAAGATATTTGATAAAAAATAATGTGAATGATATGCAAGATACTCTACTGTTGTTTTCCATGATACAGCAGAGTGTAATGCAGTTAAAGATGAAGAAATCTTGGAATTTGAAATATATCATTATTACTTCTCCCATTAAAATGAAATATTATATTGAAGGGAAGTGTATAGATATGGTCATGGATTGAGTAGCTCCTTTTGCAATAATTCCTTATGCTACGTTATGTTAAATACACAAATGCATTTCCATCTTTGGAATGTAGTGATGTTAAATTAAAATCATATACTAATCATGCAATTGATATTTTGGGAGTACTAAATATACATGTTTATGGTACGAAACAAGCTTCACTCCCTCTGTTCGTAGTTCTATAGATCTATCTGGTAGGAATTGGATTAACCCCCTTTCACTTTTATCATCTGTTTCTAAAGATTTTGGAATGATAAATGCTTGCTTTGGAGGCAAATTTAATGTCAAGATCTAAAATTATTGATGTTCATTCAAAACGTATTCTGAATAAGCATAGGCGTTTATTTTCTCCTGGGGAAAAAACAGAAATGTTCAGGTACATTTAAATGTGTAACATTCGGTTCAGCCAAAGTTTTTTAAAGCCCTTCCAGTGCCTTATTTATTCTCTTCGTGAGAAAGTCGATAAAAAAATTCAGTCTTCTTGAAGACGGTATTTTAGAGCCAGCTAAAATTTCTGATTGGGCTGAACCAGTTGTTCCTGTGCGAAAACGTGATGGAAATCTTCTCTTTTGCGGTGATTTTAAACTGACTGTTAGTCAAGCTACCGAGTTAGAACAATCTTTTATTCTAGATCTAGATCTAGATTTTATTCTAGATCTTTTATCCAGTCTAGAATCTTTTTCAAATTTAGATTTAAAAGATGCTTATTATCAGCTTGAATTAAACGAAGAATCAAGGAATTTGATAGTGATTAATACTCACAGAGGTTTCTTTAGTTGCACCAGATTGCACTTCGGAGTGGGGCCTGCTTTGCAATGTGTGCACAGTATACATTAAAAATGCGTGTCGTACCTCCTGGTCATGCTTTGCTATCTAGCTGAATTTGTACCTGAATCATAAATCATATCAGTCTTTACGATGGTAAAAGCTTTCACCATATCAATTTTGAGTATGTTTACTTTGTCAGTCCACAGCACATTGATTAAAAACAATGTTTCGGGATTAGTCACCAAGGGGATTAGTTGGCTTGTACAACCATGTTCGTGCTCCTGTTCGAGATTAGTTACATGATTATGTACAAAAAAATGGAAATAAATTGGTTACCTATATTTTTTTTTCAGGAAAAGCACTTAAAAAACCTGACATTTGGAATAAATTCGGGACACCGGAATATTTTAACAAAAAAATGGAACTATCCCGGGAAAAACAGGAAGAATGGGAACCCTAATATAATATTACACTAATATGATATAAGAGGGATTGACTAATTATATAATTATACTAATATTGATAAAATATTGATATTATTATACTGATATTTATAAAGTATTGATATTATTATACTAATATTGATAAAATATTGATATTTTTATACTAATATAGATAAAATATTGATATTATTTAACTATTATTGATAAAAGAGAGGCTGTAATTATCGTCTGAGATATTAACAAGAACGATCAATCATACTTAGAGCATTGATTATGAAACACATTCCAACTGAAATTCAATTTTATTTAAACATCTCTAAAATGTGATACATTCAGCACTGATATTTTTAAATTATCACAGTACTACAGTAATTTGGGATACTTGAAAACTTTAAACTTCATCGAAAAAGAAAATGCTAAGTAAACAGAATGCATATTTTTCAAATGACGTCATCGAAATATGAATCGTCCGTTTCTCTAAGCAAAATCAAAGAATATTTCATTCATATAACTTATATTTCAGGCTCCAGAGTAAATAATTTTGCGTGCAATATTATTAAAAAATTCTTATGCAACTCACCTTATAATCGCTAAATTTGTTTACATTATGCATGCTATATTATAGCATTAAATTTAAGCTTCGTTGCATGAATAATCAAAGATTAGTGATAAGTTAAAATAAAAAATACTGTAAATGCGTTGGCACAGACTTTAGATATACAGATAATATGCAAAAATAAAACGGTTTTATAACAGATGCAACACTAAATATAAATTTAAAAGATCTTCAAACATCAAGATGCCCCCGGCCTGGGCGACAAAAAAAAAACCCATCAAGATGTGTTTCCTACACAACGGGAAAAATGGATACCATATTTTTGCAATAAGTCACGTGGTCTCTTCTTATATCATGAGTGTAATTATTATTTCAATTTTCTTTTAAAAAAATACAAGACATATTTTATTAAAAAAATTTACACATTTCACATGATAATTAAAATATTTCCTAAAATTTTCGTTGTAATTTGTGAATTTTAAATTCGCTTAAAAAATGTTTGAAAAACTAAGTCTCATAGGATCAATGTATTTCATTTTTTCAACTCGGGCAAAATCCAAAACTAATTGGGGAATATTATGTATTTTCATTCTCATATGTCCAACAAACCGTCTCAACAACATACTAAAATTTCCTTTTGATAAAGCAGTTTTACGGCAGTTAGCGTGCGAACTGACAGATGACCGACAGACAAAATGAACAAAGTCATAAACACTTTTCAACTATGTTGGAAAGTGTTAAAAACAGCAGGCGATATTTCTAATATATTTTAGGGCATACTTGTGCCACATAACTGAAAAAACTACAATTTCAGCTTCTTGATGCATTATATAATTTTAAAATTTGTTTTTTAAACTTCCTGTATTTAACAATATCATTAAGTTCCAGTCATAACTGCTTAAAATTAAATCTGGAAACTCGAACTTTGATTTATAATCCCCAGTTTAAAAACATTTATTTTAAAATAAAAACATATTTGCGTCTGTAGCAGATGTTGAATTTAGGCCATATTATATTTTTATGTCTCACATTTTCTATTTTTCGTACAACCATCTGCAAATACGCTATTACCTCTTCACAGCGCTTTCTTTAATGTCCATCTCGAAATGCCCACTAAAGTGTTCGCGAGTTTTATTTATTGCAGTCTTCAGCTCGATCTACCATAATTCAGCAATAACATTGAAAGCAATAAATATATTGCTCCAATACATTGAGGCCGTTTATAAGAGCAACTAAATGTCCATCGGTATTTATTGTTTGAAAGAATTTGTCGCTAAAACATAAATTCTTGTACGTATAGGTTTGGTATTATAGCAATCATTTATTTTTCTTGACCACTTTGGTTATATGGTTATTGCTTTTGATGTGATATATAGTAGTAGCCGTTTAATATGATCACTTGGCTGAATAATATGAATCAGGACCTTATAACTACATAATGTCCAGTGGGACATATTTGAAGTCCGAGGCACCACCTGTTTTGCGCATGGTTTTCGTTTATGGATCGTTCGTTTAGTTCCAATTGATGCGTAATTAGTATATTTAATTTAAAAAAATCTGATGTGGGCAACACATGACTTTCCATATATAATGCAATGAATTTACTACTTTCACAGTTAAAAAAATGTTATTCTTATAGTAGATACTTTATGCTTTCCAAGATATTGAATTTTCTTCAATTAGTTGTCATTTCCATTGATTTAGCGCCATTTTTATCCATTTGGCGAGATTTCTGTTAATTTGGCAACAATTAAAAATGTTGCCAAGTTGGCGACATTCCGCCAAATTCGTCGCCAAAATCTCGCCAAGCATTATGGACGGAGGAATGAGTTATTCTTACTATTGGATAAAGACTATTGGCGTTCAAATACAAAAGTATTACTCAAAGTATCTTTTTTCATGAATGGAACGAGTTAGATCCACGAGAATGATGTCACCCAAATTATCGCATGGTATTACATATGAAAAGGGAACATGTTTCTCAATAGGAAATATTTTTTTTTATTTTATATGACTTTTTGATTATTTATTTGAAAAATGTGCAATATCTCGAGAACGGTTCATATTATCGTTCCAAAATTTATGTCAATCGTTTTCAAATGAAAAGTTACATAAGAAATGTCTATTTGCGTGACTTTATTAGCGGTTTTGATTTTTTAACGATTTTTTTAAATTTCACTCGAAAATTTAGGGGGGGGGGGGGTTCTGAACATTCGATTGCATATAAAAACAATAGACTTCCAGTGTTTACGGATTGTGATTTTTGTACTAAATTTCGTTTGAATCGGTCCATTCGTTCGTCAGTTATCGTCTCCACACACACACACACACACACACACACACACACACACACACACACACACACACACATACAAACACACACTCACACAACACACACACACACCACTACACACACACACACACCACACCACACTACACACACATACACACACACACACCACACCACACACCATACCACACACACACACACACACCATACACATACACCACACACATACACCACACACACACATACACATACAGACATCACCTCAAAACGTCTGATTCATGATCAGGGATGCTTAAAACGTGCTCTCCCGTCGAAAACTCAAATTCGAATTTTCTTCCCCGTCACGATACTTTCCCTATACATTATAATATGTATATAAGGAAAGTAAAAAAGCTCGGTGTAGCCGCTGTCCAAATCCTTTTTAAATAGATAAATTTTGTGTCAGGGCTAGCGCTGGACCTATGGCATCAAATGATTTGCAATTTCCCATGAGGATTTATAATACATTGCCATGCGTCGCTACCTATGTTAATTTCTTTGTTTTATCTTCAAATTTCAATCCTTCATTCTTAAAAATGATGTTGGCATCTCAAAAAAGTAATATTTAGATTCTTAACTATTCGAAACACATAAGTAGTCCAGAGCTTTATTTAGATAATTGCATTTTCGAAATGGCAACAGCGTTTTCAACAATGAATCGTAAACAACAATGCTTGTGAAACATTATGTTTGTTTGCAAAAATCAACAATTATGAATTCAACATGTATTACAATGCTACATTTAAAGAAACGGAACTTTGTATTTTCCCATACTCTGCAGAAGTTTGATTTTTGGTAAGTGACTAATTACATTTCAAGTTGTATCTTATATGTATAATAAATATTCATTAAGAATGAAAAGGGATTCTGCGACGTTACCATGTATGTAGTATTGTCGCCAGTTTCCCGTGCTATTAGCTTATGTCTTGACGATAAACAAGAGTCAAGGTCAAATATTTGACAAATATGTTGTGTAAATTATTTATTTAAAAGTAAAAGGTATGTCTGTCATACGTAATTCAAAATTTTCAAATCATTACCTCGCATTTGGCGTGATTTTCATCAATTTGGCGATGGATTTGAGATTACTGTAGAGATTCCTTCGCATTTTGCACATAGTATACGACTATATGTAAAAACAATTTTGATGAGTCAAAAATCAAATTATTTTATTTATTTTGTAGGTTATACACGTTTTGGAGCATCCTTGAATACGAATTAATCATTTTTATCCATCTGTCTATCTCTCTGTGGGTTCAATAGTATCGAAAAATTTGATAATACCTAATAAAATTTGGTGCGAATATTTGAATCGGTAAAAGCCTATTGCCTTTTGGGGAAAACGGACCAAAGAAAGGATATTATTTTTTCAATCATGCTTTTCAAACACCGGAAAAATGTAAACTTAATCATATCAAAATGTCAGGCAAATATTTGTGTATTTATCATGTCAGCTTTTTAATACGAATGTCATCATCTACAGGAGGCTGATATGCACCGTACTTTTGAGATATTTTATGATTTTGATCAAAAATGGAACAATTCGGGAAAAAAATATATACATTCACTATTATCAACTGAGTGAATGCTTTGTAAACAAACAGCTTAAATCCGAAATGAATCGACATCATTATTTAGAAATTATCCCGATCTGCTCTCGAGATATTAAAACGTTTATAAATCTATATTTGTTTAAATGTAGAGATATATCTTTCGAACAAATTGAATGAGTCGAATAAATTTTGGTGAGCATTTTCCAGTCGATGAATATCACTCAGAGACCTATTAATTTTCGGAGGAAACGAACCAAGCAGACAGCGTTTTACTTTTGAACATTTATTTTCGAAAATTGAATAAAAAATCTAATGTAAATCCGGCAAGCATGGCTTTCCTTATATAACGCAATGAATTTACTACTTTTACAGTTAAAAAAATAATATTCTTATAGTAGATACTAATGTCCTTTCCAAGCTATTGAATTTTCGTCAATGAGTCGACATTTTCATTGACTTAGCGCCATTGTTATCCATTTGGCGAGATTTTCGTCAATTTAGCAACATTTAAAAAACTCACCAAATTGGCGACATTCTGCCAAATTCGTCGCCAATATCTCGCCAAGCGTTATGGACGGAAAAATAAGTTACTCTTACAGCAGATAAATGACTATTTGCGATCAAATACAAAAGTATTACTCCAAGAATTTTTTTCATGAATGGAACGAGCTAGATCCACGATAATGATGTTACCAAATTTATCGCATGGTTTTACATATGAAAAGTGAACATGTTTCTCAACAGGAAATATTTTTTTTTTATTTTATAGGATTTTTTGTTAACTTTTTTGAAATATGTGCAATATCTCGAGAACGGCTCATGTTAGCGTTCTAAAATTTATGTCAATCGTTTTTTGATGAAAATTTACATAAGAAATGTCTATTTGTGTAATATTATTAGAGGTTTTGAATTTTGACGATTTTTTGAAAATTTCACTCGAAAATATAGGGGTGTTCTGAACATTCGATTGCTTATAAAAACAATAGGCTTCCAGTGTTTATGGATTGTAATTTTTGTACTAAATTTTGTCCAAATCGGTCTATTTATTCGTCAGTTATCGTCTCCAAAGTCTCACTGCCACACACACATACACACAGAGAGAGACAACATCACTTTAAAAATGCTCGATTCGGGTTCAGGGATGTTTGAAACGTGCTCTCCCGTCGAAAACTCCAATTCGAATTTTCGACCCCGTCACATTACTTTCCTTATACATTATTGTATATAAGGAAAGTAATAACATAAAAACAAAAAGACGTATAAAAATATTATGAAAATGGGTATTTAATAGGAAGTTTTTATTTAAAAACGAATATTATTATTTATGTAAGATTATAATATGCGCCCCACTCAAGATATGTTTTTTACTTTCCTTATATACATAATGTATAAGGAAAGTATTGTGACGGGGTCGAAAATTCGAATTCGAGTTTTCGACGGGAGAGCACATTTCAAGCATCCCTGATCACGAATCGAACATTTTTGAGGTGATGTCAGTGTGTGTGTGTGTGTGTCAGTGAGACTGTGGAGACGATATCTCACGAACGAATGGCGCGATGCGAATGAAGTTTGGTACAAAAATCACAATCCATGAATGCTGGAAGCCTATTGTTTTACAACACAATCGAATGTTCACCCCCCCCCCTTAAATTTTCGAGTGAAATTTTGAAAAAATCATCGAAAAATCAAAACATATAATAAAGTTACGCAAATAGACATTTCTTATGGAATTTTTCCTTAGAAAACGATTAACATAAACTTTAGGAGGCTAGCATGAACTGTTCTCGAGATATTGCACATTTTTGTCAAATTAACGAAAATTTCGCCAAATATATAAAAATAACGCTAAATCTATGAAAATGACGACTAATTGGGGAAAAATGAATATCTTGGAAAGAATATAACTATCTACTATAAGAATAACATTTTTTAAACTGTAAATGTAGTAAATTCATTGCATTATATAAGGAAAGTTATGTGTTGCCCACATCAGGTTTTTATTATCTTTATTACGAAAAAAAATCCAATCTTTATTACGAAAAAAATCCACGTTTTAAAGGTGTAAACGTATGGTCTACGTTTTAAAAGTGAATATGCGTGGCCCGCGTTTTAAAAGTATATACGCATGACACGGGTTTCAACGGTATATATGACTCTTCCGCGTTTTAATGATGTATTCGCACTGCATGGGTTTCAACTGTGTATATGTATTGTCCGCGTTTCAAACGTGTATACCATGGCCCACGTTTCAATGGTGTATAAGCATGGTCCGCATTTTAAAAGTGTATAAGCATTATCTGCGTTTTAAAGGTTTATATAAAACGTCCTCGCTTACCTTACACAAGAGCATACTTAAAATATACGTATTTTTAAGATTTTCATGACTCATATGTCATTAATATCCTAGTAGGTTGCTTAAAATCTGAAAAAATTTTCATATTTTATTTTTCTTCCTGTGACGTTTTTATGTAAGCAAAGAGATCAAGGACAACATTTATTTGGGGACTTTCAAAACAAGATTTAAAAATATGATAGAATTGTAAATATCTGCATTGTTTTCTTTTTTGTGCACATGTGGTATGTTAAAAAACAGTAAATATTAAGCACTGTACTCTGCGCTATATGGAAATTTTCTTTTTTTATGGACAGCTTACATTTAAAATAAAGTAAAATAAAGTGCATCCATTTTCCCAATTTTATGACGTCCTTTTGAAACTCGCATTAGCAGCAACAACTAAACTGTTGAGCCATCTCAGGAGTGATGTTTTTCTGACTCACTGAAGAGAAAATGCTGTACCAAGAGATTAAGGATTATAATAAAATTAAAAAAAATAATTGAAAAATAACTTTCAATTGAATTTAAAAGAGAACTTAATGCGCTTCGCGGTTTATGAGTTTACCCGTGTTTCAAATTCCAAACCCGTGCACCACTTATTACCAAACAAGTACTTACACAGAAATAGAGTATACATACATACAGAAGGACTGCATTTGACACACACTACTCTTCAATAACTGAATCACACTGTTTTTCTTTAAATATTATGCAAAAATATAGTGTGAAGTTGGTTGTATACTGAACTTCCAAACACTTTTAGCTTCTTGGACAAGAATATTTCTTGACATATGGGAAAAATTTAAAGACAGTCTGGCCAGAATCTGTTTCTCATAACATTGGTTTCCAAACTATAAATGGGAGCTTAAAAAATTGCATTAGTTTCGGAAGTGCAATACTTTTTCTCTTTTCGCGAGTTAGAAATATATTTCAAAAATAAAATTGCAAGTTGGGGAAAATATTTTGCCTCCTAAAAAAATTAATGTATATTTCATTGGGACGCCTCAGGGGGGGCTCTATTGGTTGTAGGAGCCCCCAAAAAGCTAATTCCTCAATTTAGTGGATGTATAAGTCGTCCACGGTTTCCACCAGAGACCAACATGGTTGTTTCGTAGATTTAGCTAGAGGACAGTTAACGCCTCCCTCTGAAAACGAGTTCCGCATACACACAATATGCTGTAGTTCTGATAAGTCGCAGACGTGTCTTTTTTCGAGGCACACACACATATTAGTGAGCTGTATACAGCTATACACACATACTATATACATATACTGCCTAACTGGGGACCTACGCCAAAATTCAACCAAATTTGTTTTCAGAGTATTATCTGTCCTTAAATACCACATTTCTGACAAAATCCAAACTGAAGACGACCCCAATTGCCGGTGCGTCTCCACTTGGAAGGTGTATAAACATATGCATGTTCCCACTTCCCACCATACGCCAACACACACACACACACACATACACACACACACACAGACACACACACACACACACACACACACACCACACCACACCACACCACACATACACACGACACACCACACCACAAACATACAACACACGCATACACCACACACATACACCACACACATACACCACACACATACAGACATCACCTCAAAAACATATGATTCGTGATCAGGAATGCTCTTCCGTCGAAAACTCAAATTCGAATTTTCGACCCCGTATGAATACTTTCCTTGTACATTATACTATGTGTATAAGGAAAGTAAAAAAGTTCGGTGTAGCCACTGTCCAAATCCTTTTTTAATAGAGAAATTTTGTGTCAGGGCTAGGTCTGTACCTATGGCATCAAAAGATTTGCAATTGGGCATGAGGATTTATAATGCATTGCCATGTGTCGCTACCTATTTTAATTTTTTGTTGTAATCTTCAAATTTCAATCATTCATTCTTAAAAATGATGTTGACATCTCAAAAAAGTAATATTTAGATTTTCAACTATTCAAAACACATAAATAGTGCAGAACTTTATTTAATTAATTACCTTTTTTAAATGGCAACAGCGTTTTAAACAATGAATGGCAATTATTCATGATAATAATGAGTTAGAAACCCTATGTTTGTTCATAACAACAATGCTTGTGAAACTTCGGTTCTTTGTAAAAATCAACAATTATGAATTCAATATTTACTAAATTGCTATAGATTTAAAGAAACGGAACTATATATTTTCCCAGACTTTGCAGAAGTTTGATTGTTGGTAAGTGACTAATTGCTTTTCAAGTTGTATCTTATATGTATAATAAATATTCATTAAGAATGAAAGGGAATTCTGCTACGTTACCATTTATGATGTATTGTCACCAGTTTCATGTCCAATTAGCTTATGCCTTGACGATAAACAAACTCAAGGTCAAATATTTAAAAGCATGTTGTGTAAATTATTCATTTAAAAGTAGAAGATATGTCCCTCATACGGAATTCAAAATTTGAAAACCATTCCCTCGCATTTGGCGTGTTTTTCATCAATTTGGAGATGGATTTGAGATTGCTGTCGAGATTCTTTCTCAATTTGCAGTCTACGCGTTTCGGCCTGTTCTTTTCGAATTTTTTAAAAATATTCTTAACTTTGACGTGCTCACCATCTTCTCACTCTTTCTCTGTTTAACCGACGTTTCATTTCTTTTCTGTTCTTTCCATTTTCAATTGGCCAACACGTTTGTGAAATAAAATGTGTTTTAAATGTCAAAAACTGTTATTTTTTTTGTTGAATCCTTTTATATATAAATTTAAATCTGCTGCCACCACTCAAAGGAATAAGTATGAACTAAAGAAAAGAAAAACGAACCGCGTTCAAGCAAAAAATTAATTAGCTAAGAAGAGAACGAAAGCTCAAATTTTCAATATGAACACTGAAATCAAGCAGCAGCGATCGTGGAAAGTCATTGGGTAATCGGAAGAAATTGAGTGTTCATGTGGAGGGTTATGAAAATACAGATGGTCTGAGTTAGTATCTAAATTAAAATGTTTATCCCTGATTGAAACACGTTTGGCAACATTTTGTAGCAGCGTTACCCAGAGGTAGATAGATGGACAGAAAAAAGAAGGTGTTTAGATTATAAATTGCTGCCAATCAGAAGCCGGCTCCCTCAGTTAATTTAAAGAATAAAAATATATTTAATATTCTGTACTGTAATGCTGATGTTATCTTTGATATTTTCGATATACTAAATATAGAATAAATGATTATGTGAAGAATAGAATAAATGATAAACTAACTGAATTTAAATAGAATTTGGCATTATTTATAAATTTATCTGTTTGTAAAGTGTTAGAAGTCACTTATTTTACTTAGCAGCCAATTGCTTAAATTGGCATTGCTGGAATATTAAGCAGCTCTACATTCTGGATTTTTGTACCGCATGTCCCGCATTTCCTTTTTATACAGCCGATATTGTCTGGTTATTACAGTTCGAGGATGTATGTTATTTGTTTAGCTTATTTTAAATATCTTGCACTGTGGCAAGCTTGAGAGAGAGATTTATCGAAATATGAAACTACACTGAGATTGAACAAAGTTATTTTTATATAACTAATTTTATTACAAAATATTATCACTACTTATTGACATTTCCAAAAAAAAATTCATATTTCGAATCAGATGATCTGTTGGGAGATTGAATAATTTGACTTATCCTAGAGCTACCCAAATTGTTGTCTGACCAAAAAAATTTACCTATGTTCTGTCGGATTGTAAAAAATCTGATGTGGGCAACACATGACTTTCCTTATATAATACAATGAATTTACTACTTTTACAGTTTAAAAAAATTTTATTCTTGTAGTAGATATTTCTATCCGTTCTAAGGTATTGAATATTCTTTAAATAGAGTCGTCATTTTCATTCATTTAGTGTCATTTTTATCAATTTGGCGAGATTTTTGTTATTTTGGCAACAATTAAAATTCGTCGCCAAAATATCGCCAAGCGTTATGGACGGAGATATAAGTTATTCTACAGCAGATAAATGACTATTGGCGTTCAAATACAAAAGTATTACTCAAAGTATATGTTCATGAATGGAACGAGCTAGATCCACGAAAATAATGTCACCAAATGTATCACAGGGTATCACATATGAAAAAAGAACATGGTTCTCAATCGGAAATAGTTTCTTTTCATTTAATATAACTTTTTGATAATTTTTTTGAAAAATGTGCAATATCTCGAGAACGGTTCATGTTAGCGTTCAAAAATTTATATCAATCGTTTTCTAATGAAAAATTACATAAGAAATGTCTATTTGCGTAACTGTATTTGTTAGGTTTTGATTCTTTGACGTTTTTTTCAAAATTTCACTCAAAAATTTAGGGGGATTCTGAACATTCGAATGCGTATAAAAACAATAGGCTTCCAGTGTTTACGGATTGTGATTTTTGTATCAACTTTCGTTCGAATCGGTCCATTCTTTCGTCAGTTATCGTCTCTATAGTCTCACTGACACACACACACACGCACGCACACACACACGCACACACACACACACACGCACACACACACACGCACACGCACACACACACACACACACACACACACACACACACACACACACAGAGACATCACTTCAAAAATTTTTGATTCGTGATCAGGCATGCTTGATACGTGCTTTCCCGTCGGAAACTCGAATTCGACTTTTTGACCCCATCACAATGCATTCCTTATGCATTATGTATATAAGGAAAGTAATAAATTTAAAATTTTTTGAGATTTCGTTTATAAGTCATATAAGCATTCATAAATATTCAATAAGTAAATTACATTTTGTGCGATAGATGAAGAAAACTTGAGCAACGTATATAAGAACAAAAAAACACAATAATTCAACATACATCTGTTCCAGCGTATCCTCGAAATAGGTTCTGTTATATTGTGTTATTTGTGTTTATATGCAGTGTTCAACTTCTTCTTATTCATAAATATTATTTTATTAAGTTGGCAATTAGTGATTAGCGATTAATTGAGTGCTAAGATGAGCCTATGTATTTTTTATCTTACGTATTTTTTCTTTTGCATATTAACCTTAATTTTATGGTGGTTTGTGCATACATTCTTCAGTTATCTTGTCTGTAACTTTCACAGCCATAAAGACGTAAACAGATATATATAATTCCAAAAGAGTTCGAAATGTTACCAGCAGGTTTCTAAGCCCGTTTATTTGAATAATTGTTTAGGTTAATTACAATTAATCGTTATTTTTCTTTTGTAAGGGAAGAAAAAATCGAATTCGAATTTTTGATCTCGTCACAATACTTTCCTTATGCATGTATATAAGAAATTTGTATGTATATATGTATACAGGTCATGTATATATGTATATATGTATACATATATACATGTAAATATGTATACATATGTACCCTGTATACATATATACATGTAAATATGCATGTATATATGTATACAGGGTGATTCAAAAAAGTTGGGTCAAACTTTACGAAGTGGTAGTACACACCATACCAAGCATATGTCGTCATAGTTTACCCGATCGAAACTGAAACGTAAAGACGTTACAGGGAGCTTACTCTTTGGGAAGCTTCCATACTTTCGCCTCACAATCGGCCGATCTGTATTGGCTTGACTTCTTTTTGTGGGAATATCTCAAGAGTCTTGTCTATGACACTCCCTTTGAATCTGATCGTTACCGGAATTTCGGCCGCTTTTGCGAAGTGCGCGACATGCCTGGTCTGTTCGAGAGAGTTTACCAATGTCTCCATTGCCGCTGTGAGACGTGCATTCAGGTTGATGGTCTGTCTTTTGAGCCATTATTGTTTGTTAAGTGCCATTTTATAACTTCTACGTCATTCTTGTGTTTTCACCTCACCTCATCGGTTTCACCATTAAGCGCCCACTAGCGTCTGTACGTTTCATTTTCAACTCGATAAACGATGACGAAAAATGCTTGGTTTGGTGCGTACTACCACCTCGTAAAGTTCGATCCATCTTTTTTGGAGAACCCTGTATAAGAAAAGTAAAAATTATAGAACATAAAATACCAAAATACTAAACAATAAACATGCCCATTAGCTTAAAACAACCATTTAATAAAAATTGGTGGGAGTCAAGATAAAAATATCAAATAACAATATCAGACAATCGGTATTAAAGAGATCAACAAGTGTATAGACAGAAAAACTCTTATTGTAATTGTGTTCAAAAGTATTATTGTGATTTATTTTGCCTAATATTGATTATAGGTTTATGGAACTCTATCCAAGAAAGTAAAATTAGACAATAAGTAGTATTATTTAAAACTATTATTTGTCACAAGAGGCAAAAACAGTTAAATAAGAAGCAAACCCATTTTCTTCTCTTTGTAGGAGACATTAAATTGAGGTTTGTCTCAGTTGACTAGAATGCACATTACATGTGGATAATAACTGGAAATTCTGTAATTGTGCGTACAAATTTATTTGGCACTACTTCGATTTGTTGAGAATGCAGATGGTAAATAGAATCCCAGATCACAGAACAATATTCTAAGGTATATTTAACAAAAGTACTATATTGACAAATAATTGTATCAGCTGTCGTAAAAACATGATACCGCATTAAAGTGAAACCAAGTCTTTTGCATGCTCTTTTATCACTGGTATCAGAATGCACATTAAATGGATACTAACTAAAAATTCTGTAATTAATTGTGCGTACAAATTTATTTGGGAATTCTTCGATTTGTTGAGAATGCAGATGGTAAATAGGACCCTAGATCACAGAACAATATTCTAAAGCATATTTAACAAAATATTATATAGACAATTAATTGTATCAGCTGTCACAAAACATGATACCGTATTAAAATAAAGCCAAGTCTTTTGTATGCTCTTTTATATAGACATATAATTATATCAGCTGTTACAAAAACATGATATCGTATTAAGGTGAAGCGAAGTCTTCGGTATGCTCTTTTATATAGACAAATAATTATATCAGCGGTAGCGAAAACAAGTCAATAAAAAGAAATCAAAAACATGATATGGTATTAAGGTGAAACCAAGTCATTAGTATGCTCTTTATATAGACAAATAATTATATCAGCTGTGACAAAAACATGTCAATTAAAAAAAATCAAAAACATGATGCCGTATTAAGGTGAAACCAGGTCTTTTGTATGCTCTTTTATATAGACAAATAATTATGTCAGCTGTGACAAAACCATGATATCGCACTAAAGTGAAGCCAAATCTTTGGTTTGCTCTTTTATATAGGCAAATAATTATATCAGTTGTGACAAAAACAATGCAATTAAATACAAGAAAGAGCAATCCTGCATAAGGCATTGATTACGAAACACTTTCCAACTGCAATGCAATTTTATTTAAACATTTCTAAAATGCAAAACATTCAGCGGTAATATTTTTAAAATTATCACAATACTATATTAATTTATTATATTTGAAAACTTAGAACTTTATTGAAAAATATAAACTTTATAAAAATGACGTCATTAAATTTTTTTTAATGGTCAGGCACTTGATTTTCGTCATTCTCCTTTCGTCAGTGGCCAGAACGTGAACCATTTAGCCGTCCTAAGACGTTGCCCCAGAGGGGGCGGAACACACTACGCCTACAACACAAACATCCATCCTTACGTGGGACTCGAACCCACAACGGGGCGGTCGAGTGGTTGTTGTGGAAACGTTCGCCTTGACCACTCGACCACTGCGTCGGCTCAATGAAATATAAATTGCTTGGTTTAAACATCTCTAAAAGGTGATACATTCAGCGGTATTTTTTTTAAATTATCACAATACTACAATAATTTATTCTATTTGAAAACTTAAAACTTTATCCAAAAAATGAACTTTATTCCAATGACGTCAATGAGATATAAATATCCTGGTTCTCTATGTAAAAGCTGAAAATATTTCATTAATACACTTTTATTCTTTTCATTCATCATACTGCTACAATAATTTATTTTATACAAAAACTTAAAACCATGGAGGTACAAATAATTTAATTCTATGCTTAAAACTTCGTCGTAAGTATCGTCTGCTTCTCTATGTAAAATCAATGAATATTTCATTCATATCAGTTTATTGCAGACTCCAAAGCTAAATAATTTTACCTTAAAGAAATTCAGCAATTCTTATGCAACTCATCCTACATCTTTATTTGTTTACATTCTCCATAAGTGCTTCATTGTAGAAGAAGAATGTAGTTTCAGAATGTAGATGCACAGAGTTTAAGCAAAAATAAAGAAGTTTTAGGATGGATACAACACTAAATATAAATTAAAAAGTAATTTAAAATCACGATTTTGACACAAGATGGATGGCATTGATAATTTAAACTCAAATATATTGTAAATGCGTTGTTTCAAAATATAGATGCACAGAAATTAAGCAACAATAAAACGGTTTTATGACGGATACAGCACTAAATATAAATTAAAAAGAACTTTAAAAATCACGATTTTGACACAAGATGGATGCCATATTTTATTTTGAGGTGGATCACGTGTTCTCTTCATATAATATGGGTGTAATTAATATTTCAATTTTTATTTAAAAATCTACCAAATTTATTTTGCTGAAATTTTTTCGTATTTTTATGGGATAATTTGAATATTTCCTGAAACTTTCGAAGCAATTTGTGAATTTAAACTTCAGTTAAAAAATATTTAAAAAATTAGATCCCACAAGGTTCAATATATTTAATGTTTTCAACCCGGGATCAATTTAAAAGTAATTGGGTGATGTTATTCATTTACATTCCCATAGGTCCCACAGGCCTTCTGAATAACATACTAAAATTTCATTTTGATAAAGCCATTTTACGGAAGTTATCGTGCTAAAGGACATACAGACAGAATGAACAAAGTTTGAATGAACAAACACTTTTCAACTACGTTGTAAAATGTTAAAAATAAAAAATATGATATCGTATTAACGTGAAGCCAAATCCTTGGTATGCTCTTTTATCTCTGTTATCAATATGTTTGCGAAATTTACACGAATCATCAAAAGTGACACCTAAATCAATTAAACGAGTGCACCGAGGTAACGGAAAATTATTTAAATGGTAGTTGTATTTATGGGCATTATTGACTCTAGCAATACTCATAACATAGCACTTAGAAATATTTAAATTTATATGAAATATTAATAACTAACGTTTTATAAATAATACTCTTTGTATAAATAATACTCATTGTATAAATAATACTCTGTAATACTCTGTTTTAAATAATACTCTTTTGAGCAGAAGATACAGTTTGAACTGTATTTCAAATTTTAGTAATCGCAAACTGTGCTCCAAACATTAAAAAAGTGCAAAGTTAAGTACTGGTGTGTGAAATATGAATTTACTTCCAGGTGGTGAAAAATTAATGTATCTATTATTTGAAGAAAATGAATAGTCAACTATATTCTTCTATATTTTTTTGTGCAAACTATTTATTAACAATCGATACTACTATTGTTAGTATTTCCATTAGGACTATTCGATTCTAATAATCTTTAACTAGGGCAAAAGTTAAAATACTAGATACTAAGTTAAAATATTAGTTAATAAAATAAAATTAAAATACTAGTGTGTCAAAAATGATTTTGCTTCCAGGTGGTGAAAAATAAAATTATTGATTATTTGAAAAAAAAACTTGACAATTATGTTCTATTCTTGGTGCAAACTATCTGTTAACAATCAATATATGTTAGTATTTTACATTAGAACTATTCGGTGCTGATGATCCTTAACTAGAGCGAAACCGAGCTAGTACTGAAGATAATGACATTTATCTTCTTGATTGAAGCCGCGTCTACTCCCAACGATGATTTATATTAGTGTAACTCCATGGTATAACTCCATGCATCTAATCTCCATGGATATAGTATAACTCCATGGATTTAACGCAGTAAATAAACTTGCATGGGAGCATCTTTAAATCGTCTAGCAGGGGACCAGGAGAGGGTAGATTCATTTCTGTACGGGTGGTCTTTTGGACTTGACCTAACATTTTCTAGGTCAAGGGATTTAGCAACAATAATAATTATGATTTTCTTCTTTGTACTTATAGCAATTATCATGCAAACAAGTTAGTGCTGCAAATTTCTGCAGTATTAGCTTGTTTTCAAGATAATTTTTGTAAGTACATGAAAAAATATTTTGCTTACATCCAAATTTTATGGAATCGAACTGTAATTCAAAGTTACATCACGCTGTTATCTCGCCAATGAAAAAAAAAAAAACATCATTCTGAAGTTCTCGTCTGCAGAATCCACTGCGCTTCTGATGAAAAGACGTAACACATTTTCTGAGTCATTTAAAGCTGTTACACTTTTCCTTCCTCGAATATAAACAAAAAGACCGAGCGAAAATCGGAAAAATGTCAGGACTTGAAACTGTGAAATATATCCGCTATTTGGAGAATGTTTTCGACTGGATTCGTTGCATTTTTCACAACTGAAGTTAAAATAATTGATATTATTAGTAGAAAGTATATATACTATTTTATTCTTTTCGGAAGCAAAAGCAGTTGGTTAATTTTATCTGATAAATATAAGCATTTTATATCTGATATTATATATCAATTGAAAATTAAAATTCTAATAATTGCAGCAAATACTTTCCATTCATCTAAAATAATAAAGGAAAAATATATGTGTCGCCTGTAGGGATAAATCTAAACACCGTACAGACATGAAATTTGGTACACAGTTACTTCAGGACCCAGAACGATATCCTTCGATTATTATTTTTTTAATACGAATTAGTTTTGTTTTACTTAATTTATGCTTTAGCACGATATTTACACAAATGTATTCCTTAAAGATTAAAAAATATACTTTTCAGAGTTCCCGTCTTAACAACAACGGAAAGATTAAAAAATTATCTTTCAAATAAACTTTGAAAGGAATCCATACAATTAATAGTCGCATTTTCGTGAATTAAAATATATATATATACTTTTTGCGTGTGTTAAACATATCCGGCCCCCGTGGCCGGGATATTCTGCAGAGTTTCAATTTTATCTCCATCAGCACAGCAGCTTTTTTGTTATTATGATGAACGAGCGTATTGTTGAAGCGTTATTTGGATTTTGAGAATTACTTGTGAGTTCCAGTGTGATTGTGACCAAAGGTTTGTAACTTGAATTCCGTGCAACGTCGAGTACATTTTCTTGAACGTTTCTCCGTTTCCCCAGATTTAAGATGCTGATTTCTAATAAAATTGATAAAAACTGCATAAACACTTCGAATTTTCAAACCTCAAAGAATGTTTTAACAGTACGCTCGATTATAAGGAAGAGTAAAATAAATTAACTGCTGTGTTGGTTGGACCGATTCTCTTAAATTCCAACCATTTTCTAATAATACAATAGATTTATTTATTTTACGAAATTTCATTCTGCGCAAAATCCATAGCTCAATGTTTTGAAAATTGAGCCATTAATTTAAATTTAGCGCCTTTCAAAACAATACAATGCACAAGATCCACTGCACAATATGGATTTCATACATACGTAGATAATACACACACAAACCAGTGAATTAGAAACCTGGGGACATGTATACAAATATAGGTCACAAGCCGATGTATGCAAATTACGCTGACTATGGGGGGTACAGTTAATTTCTGCACCACTATAAGAATGATGTCGGTGTGTGTTCCGAGAAAAATGGGAAAAACGACAGACCTATCTTTGTTCGAAAAAGAACACGACTGCCAGAACAAAACACCTCACTCGCATCGCAAAAGATGAGACATCCACCTTTGCGTTGTTGTTGTTGAGACCCAGACCGTCCGACCTACAAGAAAAGTGTAAGGTAACTGTTTGGACGGCCGGGAAGTGCCATCTAATTTAGACCGGAACCCAGTGGGGGAGGCATCGACAGGGATCGTACCCACCTTCCCCTACCACCAACCTCTGGGAAGGACATACGGACCCACATGTTTAACGTGATCATACTCCACATGAACACGGCATCCACCTTTGCGTGTAAAAGTTGGAAACAGAACCCCTCAAGCGTTGTCTGAAGGACAGAACTGTGGATCGAAAACCACCAATCAAGCCCAGAAACGGTGGAGCCTCAGATGACTTGAACGACAGAAAAGAGGGCATACTGTGCAGCAACTGATGACAGACTTCAATGAAGGCTCTTCCCAATCGATTTCGGCCCTAACAATGCGCAGAGAATTGCAAAGAATCAGTGTAGCGAGTCACATGCCTGTGCAGAAACCCCTCATTTTAGCGAAGAACCTAAAAATGTGTTTGCAGTTGTGCCGGGAACGGCGTCACTGGTCATCTGATGATTGGAAGAAAGCTATCTGCTCGGACGAATCACGCTACACCTTGTTTTGTACCGAAATCAGGCGAAGAGTCTAAGAAAAGAAACATGAAACCATGAACTCATCTTGCCTTGTTCTCACAGTTCAAGGTTGTGGTGGGGGTATCATGGTGTAGGGCATATTCTGCTGCTTTGGTACTGGACATCTGGTGTTTCTGAAAGGTCGGGTGTCATCCGTGGAGTACTTGAACGTTCTTGCCAATCACGTCCAACTTTCAATATTGAATTTTTACCCCACATGCGACGGGTCTTTCATAGATGATAATGAATCCATCCACCGTACAGGAACAGTGCAACAGTGGTTCACGGAGCTTGACTTTGACTTCTACCATATATCCTGGCTACCGCAAAGTTCAGATTTAAACCTTATCGAGAATTTTTGGGACATGCTAGAGTGACATATCCGACAACAATATCCTATGCCATCAACGGTAGCTTACGATCTGTTTGTTAAAAACTTAGTATTCTCTTGACTTAAATGCCCTCTAACGCCTTGTAGAATCTGTGGTGTCGCCTTTACTGCGCGACCACGCAATTTTCTGACTTAACCAGTTTATATAGTTAATGAGCAAGTCTCTGGCAAAGGATTTATTGTTCTGCTATCGCCACGACTTCAATTTAAAGTTCAGCACTTCAAGTTGCACGTTCCCATGATACTAACAGAACATTTTAGAGAGCGAATCTGATGAAGATACGTATCTAACACGTTCGAAACTATTATTTCTAGTGCGTTTAGGTTTTGAACAAGGTACGAAACTGAAATTCTGAAATGCAGTTCTGAATTCAGTTATCTCTGCTCGGATTTCGTACAAGGTAGAAGTACTTCCTAAAACACTCGTCATTACTTCACTATATTTTGAACCATCGCAAATTTTATCAGCGACTTTTGCAAATTTAGATGATCCTGAAGATTCTTCAGAGCAAACACTAAGAACTTGTTGAACCTGAGAATGTAATCTTTGCATCAATAGCGTACGTATGGCACTATTACTAGGCTTTCCTCCTTTCAAACTCTCTATCTGGTATAATAACTGCGATGAGCGTTGATTGCCTATATGCAAGTGATCCAACAACATCTTTAACTTTAAGTCTTCTGACTGTTCCATAATAAGATAACACCATACGAAACATCATACGCTCTCTCAGATGGGAGGTTAACAGTAATATAGTGAACACAATTCAGTACCCGAGTATCAAATACCGTAACCACCGAACGAAATTTAGTCAGGTCAGAAATTCCAGCGACAACAATCTGTGATTCTACTTGTTCAAACCACAATATCGAATCTAATTCCCAAAAAGTAGGTGTCTTAGAAGCTATCCTACACAGATATAAATGTTATGGGACTTGTTTCAAGCTGAACTTGGCCACTTTTCTTAGTTAAGTTAACCCCCGGCATGTTTGTCTTCGACAACTAGAAGAAAATCCTCTTTTCTGTAATATAAATTCGAGGAAATTTAATTCAATTATAAATATTTCACTATATAGTTAAATTCGAAAGCTTTTTACATCACTGCAGTGACTGTATATAATATTACAAATAACCGATGATAACCTATCTTCCAAATATCTTTCAGCGGCACAAAGATACACTGTAAAAACCATGAAAACCACTATCTTTTAATATTAAGCATGTGTAAAGCAAGTGTAAAATAATAACTTTTTCAGTAAACCAACATTTTAGGATAAAATACAGGATAAAAATACTCTATAGTGAGATATATTAAATATGTTATCTAACCCAAATTTTCATTTTATATAAACATTTTAGCTGGGCTGACATTCAAAATATAAATATGCATATTCAAACAAACCTCAACAAATGTATATTGTTAACTTACGTATCCCATACCTGGAAATCTAATTCTGCACATCAAAATCTCACATTGCGACATTCAACAAATTCTATACTGACAAAGCTCGCACACATAACAGGCCGCGAGAAACAGCTCAAACGTTCTCCTACCTGAATTTCTTTTGCTGCGTTTCTTGCCAGCATCAAAAAGTCCGACGTGCAGAACTGACAATAAACACAAGTTTCAGAGCAGCGCTGTTTTTCACGATACGTAATGGCGTCCATCCGCATGAAAACTTCTCAAGGTCGAACTGTTTCTTGAACTTGATGAGATCACACTATACTTTCCGGGTCACCACTTCATGGGGACGTTCACTCGGATTGGTATTGGATATACCAACCGGCTACTAGCTAACCCTATTACTGCGTATGCGCATAGAGCAACATGTCAAGTTGAACCTTTGCAAATACTAGCACGTTATGAGTGCATTTAAGCTACTGGTCAGCTGAACTGTTTGTATATGTTGAGCTGGTTTCGGCTCTTAAAGTCACGCATGCATTCCTTTGTTGTAAATGCATTATGTTTTAGTTGAAGTTGCTCGTTAATAAATTGTTACGTTATTAGATGTTTGCTTTTAATTGGAAACCATTCTAAGACACATGTATCACTATGTAAATATGCACTAATATGGTTGGTTTGTAGCCGGTTGGTATATCCAATGCAATGCCAATCTGAGTGAGCGCCACCAAAAATAAATGTCTAACCGCATACGTGCTAAAGTATACCGTATTCACGCTAAAGGCGATCGAATAAAATATTGAACCAGCGTTTCTTATTCACTAGCTGGTGTGCGTATAATGTATATGGAAAGTATTGCAATGAGGTTAAAAATTTAGATTTCAGTTTTTGAAGGAAGTGCACGTTTCAATCACCCTTGAACTGGATTCAAATGTTTTCAGGGGATGCCTGTTCCCCTAGAGTTGAGGTCGTATACGGTAGGGCACTGGCTCCTTACAGTCTTAGACCTACCTCACCTAAGAGGTACATTAATCTGTGGATTGGCCCAGGAGGGTTCCGGCAATCATGAAGTAAACACTTTCAGGGGTGCGGAGAGGAACTGTGTCTTTGTGGCCTGTTTCCAGAACCATCGGCTGCTAGGGTTGAGGCTCTTCGGAACTAGAGCCCCTATATGCAATACAGGCCGGCCGGGGCGCGACATTTCAGTGGTTAGCGCGCTGGGATTGCACTTGGATGACCCGAATTCGATCCCCGCCTGTGCTCAAACTCTTGCTGAATTCACGCAGGCCCTGTGGGTGCCTCTCCCACTAGTTCCGATCTATATTGAGTGGCACTTCCCGGCCGTCTGAACAGTTACCTTACGCTATCGCGTAGATCGGACGGTCTGGGTTGAAGATTAAGAATGCAGCCCGGCGCATGAGCGCCATATTGTCGCCCAGATACCGAACACCCGATCGGGGAAGTGTGAAACGTATCCTCTTTTGGCGAGTTTATCGCGACCATTGGCAAAAATCGTTCTCTCCGAAAATATTTCCGAATTTCCGGTGGTTCGCTCTTCGTTGTTATCTTTGCACTTCATTTTGTCCGAAAAAATTATTTTATAGTTCGTATTTTTTCAGAAACATTCATATCGCCCACGTTATTTTTCTTAGGTATACAGGAGCTTAGATATACAAGAGTCGTCCGGTACTATACTTGTCCGGTGAATGGTTCCGCTGGCCTCTCTCCCCGGGTCGTGATCTTGCTTGGCGATTGATATAACCCCTTTCTGTCCTCCCCATTAATCGGCGTAAAAACTCCAGGTCGCCGGGGGGAATTTATCAACTCTCTGTGTGTGTCTGTGAGTCAGTCTGTGGACGCAATATGTCGTAAACGAATGGATCGCTTCGAAAATAATCTGTTACTTTTATGAAAATCAGTGAATACTGCAACTCTGTCAATGTTAATAAATGCAATCGAATTCTCGGAAGACTCCCAATTATTCAAATGAACTTTTGAAAATTCATTAAAGCATCAGGATCGTCAACAATGATACACAAGAAAGATGAATCATGCATAAAGCATTGATTATGAAATACTTTTCAACTGAAATGCAATTTTGTTTAAACATCTTTAAAATGAGATACCGTGATTCAAGCGTGATTTTTTTTTAAATATCACAGTAATACAATAATTTATTTTACTTGAAACATTAAAACCATGGAGGTAAAAGTACTTTCTAACTCCATGCTTAAAACTTGTCGAAAAAGACAATGATATAAAATCGTCTGCTTCTCTGTGCAAAATCATTGAATTTCATTTATATCACCTATATTCCAAACTTCAGAGCAAAATAATTTTGCGCTGAAAAAAAAATCAGCAATTCTTATACAACTCATCTTACAGCTTAATTTGTTTACATTCTGCATACGTTAAAATTAGACTTCGTTGAAGAAATATTCAAAGTTTGATGATCATTTAAAGTAAAAATTATTGTAATAGCGTTTACAAAAAATATAAATGCACAGAAAATAAGCAAACATAAAGGGGTTTTAGGACGGATGCAACACTAAATATAATTTTTAAAGAGCTTTAAAAATAATGATTTTTAACCCTGGGGAAAATAGATGGATAACATATTTCATTTTGAAGTGGGTCACGTGATCGCTTCATATAATGTGTAATTATTATTTTAATTTTTATTTAAAAAACTATCGAACATAATTGGCTCAAATTTTTTTTATATATTTTATGGGATAATTTGAATATTTCTTAAAATTTTTAATGCAATTTGTAAATTTTAACTTTGCTTAAAAATGTTTGAAAAATTAGGTCCCATAAGGTTCAGTGTTTTTCATCGTTTCAATCCAAAACTAATTGAGTGACATCATTCATTTACATTCTTATATGTTCCACTGACGTCTGAACAACATACTAAAATTTCATTTTGATAAAGTCATTTTTACGGCAGTTATCGTGCGAACGGACAGACAGACAGAGTCAATAAGTCTCATACAGATTACCTTGGTGCTGATTAGATTTTGGTACGATTCGGTATAAAAGAACCTGCTTTTCTTTGCGAAATGGCCTGCAAAAACAGTCAAAATTTAAAATAAAAGACTAAGTTGTAAAAGGGTAAGTTTTGTGGTTAAACGCATTAATTAAATGGTTGTGTTATATGCAGTTTTTGACAGTGAAATTAATAAGACTTGTTCTAGAATAAGGATAGAAAGAAGAATAACAATAGCCGTTCTCGAGATATTTTAGTTTTTTCGCAATTATACTACGCCGATTTGAAAATAAGTCCTGTTATCTAATGCAAACGAAAGCCAAATTAAAAAAAAAATGCACTGAAATGGAAAATGCAGTAAATTAAAACCTAAATTTAGTGCATTTCCCATTATTTATGCGTTTTATTATTTAATGCCATTAAACTAAATTTAATGAATTATTAATGAAAGATACAATGAATTTGAGTCTGCAGGGAAAGTCATGTGCTACTCACACCAAATTTTTGCTTTTATACCCATTGAAAAGACTATTTGATGTGAAGTGATAGATAACTCAACATATTTTTACTTTGCTGAAATGCACGTGGAACAGCAGTCCTACATACAATACTCAAAATTAAGTTTGCTACCCAATTCCAGTATTTTCCAAAATCGCATGTAGTATAAGTAAAACACTAAAATGGTGTCAAAAATCGGAATTCGAATTTTCGATGGTTTTACAATTTTCGGGTATTCTGAAACATGAAGATGTATTTCTATCACGATGCTTGTATGTGGATGTGCCCGCTTAACTATATCAACATATCTTATGAAATTTTGTCGTTATGTAAATGTATCATTTACTGATCAATGTATAAATCAATGTAAAAGTCACCGTATAAGTCGTGTCAATTACTTATACATTCTATTAATGTTAAAGTCATTGTATAAGTTAAGTCAATTACTTATACATTGTGCCAATGTGTAAGTCATTGATAAGGTGCTTATAAAAAATTTTGGTACAAATGGGAAAAATGAATCTGTCTTTACTTTCCCTGTGATACATGAGGGGGGGGGGGAGGGGGGTATAGTGAAAGTATTGGAATCATGCCAAAAATCGCAACTCGAGTTTTCGACGGATCTACACGTTTCGAGATCTCTAGCCCTTTCGCGACGAGTGGCACGCATACGCGCCAGCTGTGAAGTTGCAGTCAAGGACGAACGGCACTCCCGCGGGCCGGAGGAAATTTTACCCTAAAGGACGACTGGCACGTATGGGTGTTTCTATGTGGAACGTTTTAGTTTGAATGTATTTGTCTCCTAGATGGCACTAAATGCCCGTGGAAGCAACTTAAATGTATTTTGTAGATGTTTGACCTTGGCACAAGGAGAATCCAATGAATTATTTCTCCATTTGGAGCGGTGAAACACATGGTTCTGTAAAGTAAACATATCACTTCTCGTAGCATCAACAATTTTATAATTGAGTTCCGGGTCTCGTACTGATTTTGTCTTTTATTGATTTGGTTGTTGAATTAGAGGAATATAAGAGAGGTTTTTTTTTGAGCGGGTGGGGGAGGGGGGGGGGGGGTAAAGGAATGTGCGGCAATGAAATGATTAGGTTAGTTATGTTCTCATGGAAAGAAAGGCTGGGATTTCGTTAATATATCCCATCGAAAAGGTCCAGATATGGAATAAAAATATATAAATCGTCAGAATCGGAATGAGGCCATAAATGGAATTCCCTTGTGTATACTGGAAAGGACACGGGATTATCAAGCTCTGATAGTGGGTATGGAGAACGCGTTGTGAAAACACTTCTAAGTGAACTTTCAGGAAAAGGATATACTTTGTATTTGGATAAATTTTTTACCTCTCCTGTACTTGCAAAGTATTTGTTGTCTAAGAATACGCATATATGTGGTACAGTTTTAAAAAATCGGAAGGACATGCCAAAGAATTATCCATCTGTACCTAAAACATATATACACTAAAATTTTTAATATTTTGATAAAAGAAAATTTGAATAAAAAATATACATCAAATAAAAAATAATTATTTCCTTTCTTCCTGAAAAAAGTAGAATGCTGTGTTGAACGGGTGATTTTTAGTGAATTTTTTTCGAGAGTAAGGCTTAGCGCAAAAAAGTAGCCGTCTTTTACGCACATTTCGGAAACGAAGCGCTTCGTCCTTTGGGCCACGGTAGTTTCGGAATGCCGCCGTCCCGAAAGGGCTAGAATTCGAAAAAACTATTTTTAGCGTGACGGCTGTGTGTTTGTCTGTTTGTGTATCTGTGTATAATGCAATACCTGTGCAATGTATGTATCCGCTGTAACTCAAAAACATAATGGACCGCATTTCATAAAATTTGGTAGGTAAGTGACACTTGGCTATGACCTGGTCCTGATTAGATTTTGGTACGATTCGTATAAACAGAACCTGCCTTTTCTGCGAAATTACATGTAAAAATTTCATGTATCCACTGTAGCTAAAATACTAATTGACCAAATTTCAAAAAATTCGGCAGATAAGTTACTTGTGGGATACTCTGGTGCTGATTTGATTTTGGTACGATTCGGAGAAGAACAACTTGCCTTTTTTTACGAAATGTCCCGCAAAAATCGCAAAAATCTAAAAAAAAGACTACGTATGATCAAATGCATCAATTAAATTCTTATTTTAAACGCAATTTTTGACGAATAAAAGAATATAACACACTCCATTATACCCCGGCCGTCCAAATAGTTGCTCAAGTCCTCAGGATGAGTCGGACTGTCTGGGCCTTCAACACTCCATTATACTTTAGGACTAACCGTTCTCAAGATATTTGAGATTTATTGCATTTTTTGTTAAGCTACTTTCAGAAAAATGTCCAGTTACCAAATACAAACAAAAATTGAATTAAAATGCAAATTTAGTGTTATTTGGTGCAATTAAACTCAATCTAATGAATTTTTGGAGAAATAAAGGAAAACTGAATGAGTTTGCGGGGAAAGTCATGTGCTGTCCACATCAGATTTTTCAGTTCGGAATGACTGGCAAAATTTGAAAAGCAAATTGAAATAAATGTATAAACATGTATAAGTATATATAATTCATTTAGTATGTTTTTATACATATATTTAAATGATAGAACCCAAAAAACTGTTCTTTTCTTTAGGTATTTTATTTGTGTTTGGAACTTTGCTGACTTGGCTTTATTATAAAATTTACCAGTGTTACCTCCAAAAAAAGAAATAATATTAATACTACTAATTCTATATGATTTTAAGCAAATAACTCTTTTATACGTTATTTTATACTAGAAGCGTCAAATTATAAAAAATAAATAAAAAAAAAATACTTAATTTAACTTAATGAAGTCGAAAGAGGAAGTCACGTGCCACCCGCATCAGATTTTTATATATAACAATGACGCTGGCATATAGCAATATTTTAAACAAAATAAAAAAAATCTGATGTGGGCAACACATGACTGTCCCTGCAGACTCATATTCACGTGCTCTTTATTGCATCAATAATTCATTAAATTGAGCTTAATTGCATAAAATAACAGCCATAATTATTTTAAATTACACTGAATGTGCACTTTTAATTCAATTTACGTTTTCATTTGGTAACTGGACTTATTTTAAAAGGTGGTGTAGCGAAAATGCGAAAAGACTAAAATGTCTCGAGAACGGCTATTCCTAGTTGTTATGGGGTTAGTCTTATTCTTTACATTGTAAGAAAATACGTATAAAACAAACATTTAATTGATATATTATTGATATGCTTTTCTTTTATTTTTGACTTTGGCGATTTTTGCTGGCCATTTCGCAAATAAAAGGGAAGTTATTTTTTGTTACTAATCGTACCAGAATCGAATTAGTACTAGGGTAACCCACAAGGGATTTGTTTACCAAATTTTGTAAAATTTCGTTTATTAGTTTTTCAGCTAGAGTGGATGCAGGCATTTTTTGCCGGTCATTTGGCTAAAACAGCGGGTTATTTTGTCCCAAATCATTCCAAAATGAAATCAGCACCAGAGTCACCCACAAGAGATTTACCGACCAAATTTTACGAAATTCGATCGATTAGTTTTTCAGTTAGAGTGGATACATACATTGCACAGACAGACTGACAGACACACAGACGTCACGCTAAAAATGGTTTTTTCGTGCTCTAGAGGTGTCAAAACGTGTAGATCCGTCGAAAACTCGAGTTGCGATTTTTGACATGATTTCAATACTTTCTCTATAAATTACCAAATATTGCAGGGCCAGTAAAAAAGTATAAATAAATATTTAAAATATTCCTTAACAAAAGAGAAAAATTCCGTATAATCAGAAATTTTGTGTTAAATAACTATCACAACAAATTAACCTTTTACTTACGTGTGGGCGTCAATACCAAACGAAGAACCTCTCAAAAAGACAGGTATTTGACACGCCCTATCCCAAGCAGTTCGATTCCCCTTTGCAGACATTGGCGTCCATGGACGCCAATGCATTATATCCCCCTTTGCAGGCATTAGTGTCCATGGACGCCGATGCCTGCAAAGGGGGATCGAACTGTTTGGGATAGAGTATGTCAAATACCAGTCTCTTTTTAGACGTTCTTCGTTTGGTATTAAGACTGTCCCATCCGTAAACGAAAGGTTAAACAGCAACGTAATATCGATTTCTAAACAATGTATACTATCAAAATTCATATCAACAGGAATCCTTGCGTTGGTGATAAAATACGTAACACATTTTCCGAGTCATCTAAAGCTGTTACCGGATTCTTTCCTCTTCTCAACGAAATCAATTGGAAATCGGAAAAGTCACACGGATGGAAACGTTGAAATATGTTCGATATTTTCAGAATGACGCAGATTTGATTCGGGGTATTTTTTCAATTAAAGATGAAATTGTGTGATATTGAAAGGAAATTGACAACTAATTATTATAATTATGTTAGGATGCCGATGTAACTTACAGTTTTATCTGCAATTTAAAGTGATTTCCAAAGTGAACTTGATATATATATACTAAGGACTCAGTCATAATTCATGTTACTCTATAACAGGGGTACTTAAACTATTGCCGTGACTCAAAAGTTGGTCACCACGGCTGTCAGGGTGGGTCGCCGTATCATAATTGCCATTGAAAGTTAGAAACATTACTGGTCTCCCGAAATAACTTAACGAAATAACTCCCGAAATAATAATAACCAAACGATAAAAATTTAAGTCGCAATATTCGAACAGACAGAGTCTGTTACGTTGGGTTTGATAAATTAAAAAGAAAGTCTATACTCTAGAGGAACAAAATTATGAAATGATTATTAACATTTTTGATTACGTATGTAAATAAAGCTGGCTTTTCTGCACTTACTATCATGAAAATTAAGAGCTGACTACACACACAGCCAGAACACGACTTGAGATGCAGCCTTTTAGAAACACGACCTGAGTTTGAAGAGCTAGCTCTCAACACTCGGTCGAGGATTTCACAGAACAAATGTGCACAATTATTTAAAAATGTTGTTTTGTAAAATCAAAGTCTTTTTATTTATTAAATATTATTTGTTGAAATTAAACGTAAGGAATATTTTTTCTAAATGATCCTCTTCATGTTAATTTTAACAATTCATTATTTATAATAAAAAACAATTTTATTGAAGAATACATTTTTATGATGCAAATTTAAAAAATTATAGGAGCAGCAGCCCCGTGGGGGATTAGACCCTACGTAATCGTTTGTGAGAGCCCGGTACTATGCAGTTAGACCAAACGATATCTTTCAGCCCAAATGTATACCTCGGGATGTGCTTTCTAGCACAGTCGACAGATCCTTGTTGACATGGCGCAAGAGTCCACACACACAGCCGCTACCATACTCCCTCTCGTAGAAAGAGTTGGACGCGCCTGTGAAAATGGCAAGGACGACCATTTTTTCAGGTGGTTTGAACTGGTAAAATCGAGTTCAATCATGAAACTAACGAGAGCATGACATTGGTTCTCGAATGCCGGGAGAAAGAAAAGTGTGAATCTTTTGTGGTGCTGCCATCTCGTAAGAGACGTTACGACCAAGTTGGTTAAGGTTGTGTGCTTGTTTTGTCGTTCAATTGACCGATGTACGAAATGCCGCCTTCGTGAGGGGTTAGAACGCAATCGTGTGTGAAATTACTTTACTATACGGTTCGGCAGAAAGATATTTTCCATAACAAGCGTATAATTTGGGGTGCGCTTTGTAGCACGATCGGGCGTTGTTGGAATGAATCAAGAGTCGCTAGTCACAAAATCTAATAACACGCGTTGATATAAAATATTACAATATAAATTCAAGTTATGGCACTTTTTAGTTACTTCTTACTACACTATTGCTGTTTTTTACAGCCTGGATGGTATAGTCAAATCTAAGAGTTAATTTTGGGTTATGAAAAACGAGGGTTAAGAATCCATGTCGTATACTATACCAATTTGTTTGATGGATAGACTACTAAATATTCAGTAACAGAGGCATTTAAGTTTTCGAATGTATTAATGAGCGATTATTGTTTTGCGAATTTGGTATCAATATCTGTATTAAATTTGATACCAATGTAGGTGAAATGATTTTGCATTATTCTGCGCTCTTCAGCGCTTAACCTTTTGCTTACGGGTGGGACAGTATCAATCCAAAACAAAGAACCTCTAAAAAGACAGGCATTTGACATACCCTATCCCAAACAGTTCTATCCCCCTTGCTGATATTGGCGTCAATGACCCCTAGACTTGCAGTTATCGGACTAGACTTGCAGTTTTTTTCCCCCTAGACTTGCAGTTATCGGTAATACCGTGAATAATCACGTTATAATCAAGTTAAGTTAAAAAGCATATTACTTTTGCGCTAAAGAAGATAGCTTTTAAATTTGTTTCAAATTTAAAAGCTGTCGAGGAAACAATTTTCTACAAAGCGCTATTTATTTAATTTTTTTATTAGAACTTTGTAATACGTAATGTAGGGGACAGATAATAAAAATGCATTATATTTGAAAAATAAATTACAAAGAGAAAATAATTATAATTCAAAAGGTCAAAATAATAAAAATTTGACAACATATTTGAAACACATTAATCACTTAATTACTTATTGTGTACAATTTCCTTATACAGTTATATAAAAGTCATAACTGTATTGAGCGATATAAGGTGATCCTGTGTCAGATTATATCCTCACGTTTAAGGATAAATTGAAGATTTTGCCCAGTAATTAAAGAAATTACTGGGAGAAAGTTGCATATTTCCAATTCATGGTATACGTATATGCAAATATGTATTATTATTATTATTATTATTATTATTATTATTATTATTATTTCAGAGCGAATATGCTGGGCATGACATGTCCAGAATATCCTCACCTCATTGACGAGATTAGTTCTTCATTAGAATACACATCATTGTCCATAAACGGGATGTCAGAATCGATATCAGCCTAAAGATGCACATCATAGGGCTCCAAAATTGCGTCTGTTTAGTGACATCCAATCACTGATCTCCGAGAAAAAAATGCATGTAAAAGCATTCTCTTTCATTCGTTTGCATTATTTGAATAATGCTATTCATGCATGCTACGTAAATGAAATACATATGAGTGTTAGTTACATCGAGCATAATACCATCAATGTAATTTTATTTATAAAAACCAAACTCCAAGGCCCGAGCTTCGGAAATAACTATAGCATAAGAGGAAATAAAACCAAGTAAATATCATTATGTATACAAAGAGATAACAAAAACTGCGCACGTAAGAAAAAAATCTTTGATACTCTTCCATTGATTTTCTGTCTTCTCCATATTTATTAAGCCCGAGAGACGCGTAATATGTATGAGGAGACAAAAGATAAAATGTAGCCGTGGAAAGCATAAACAAGATTTATGAATGATGATCTAGCACCAAGATATTCCATCTGATATATTCGCAAATGGGGCATTCGAAGAAAGTATCTGGAAAGTTTTCAAACGTGATATTAATAGAGTTAAAGACAAGAAATCTTGTGACTAAACTTGTTAGTGGTTTTATCCAATATATTTTACTATGAACACTGCTACATTTAAACTACTCCTAAACGAGGAACTCTAAAGAAGTAATTTAATATCATAAAATTAACTGAATATTGTTAATCATGTTATACCAGAAATTCGTACTTTTTTATAATTTTAAATTTTGTAAATATTCTACACTCCATAAATATGCTTCTAACTAAAGAATGCCAAAGGCGTTGTACGAAGTTACAGACCTCTAACTCTATAGAAGCTGATAGCTAGGTCTCTGTCACAAAGCTTCTAACAGACATCAAAACACTTAAGTTGAAATGTATGTTTATTTTGTGTCAATGTAAATATCTTTCGAAGAAGAAATCCAGTTGATTGTTTGTGCATAAAGGGTTTTGTGCAACATGAAAAAGTGGATGTACTATTTCCCCCACAGAGTATTTAAAAAAATTGAAAGCAAATTATTTTCTGAGTTATATTAAGCACCAATAATATTTTTAAAGTACACTTTATATAATAAATAATTTTGCTCTATATTTATTGTCTGTGAAAAATTCAATAAAATTCAAAAAGCTGCTACAGATAATAACAGAAAAATGTAAAGTTATCTTCTTAAATCGAAATGTATATTTGAGTCGATAACTAATCTCTTATTGGACTTGATTAAATTATTCAGCACTAAATTATTCTGACATTATATTATAAACGGAGGCAATTTTTACATGTATCTCCAGTTTAAAGTGAATTTAGAACCACCATGAGCATGCATGCATATTCAGTGCTCCGATACAGGCTATCAGATTATGTTTAGTCTGCTGTAAGTAAAGAAGGCTTGACCTGTAGAGACTGATGATTAGGTCACTGTCCGAAGGCCACATTCAAACTTTAAAACACAGAAGTTACAATGTATGCTTATTTTGTGTCAGTGTAAATTCCTTACGAAGAAGAAATCCAGTGGATTGTTTATTCACGATGGTGCCCCATGTACATTTTTCCACCGAGGTTCGATATTTCCTAAATGCGAATTATCCGGTGGATTGGACGTGGGGGAGCTGTGGATTGGCCTCAACACTTCTGGGACCTTAATCAACAGGACTTCTCCTTCTGGGGACACATGAAAACATTGGGGTACGAGGCACCTTTGGACTCCCTGAAAATCTCGTTTCGAGAATCATTGTTGCTACGAACATGATCAACACCATACCAGGTATCTGCAAGAGGGTGCGACAGGCTTTCATTCGACGTACAAAGACGTTCTCAGACGCCACTTTGAGCAGCTACTTTGAGTCTTTCTCTGATGCGAATAGAAATGTGAAACTTTTAAATTCCTTAAGTGAATAAAGTTAAGTGTCCTAAATTAGTTAGAATTTGAGTCTGTGTAGGGAAAGTCATGTGCCATGCATATTCAGTGCTCTGTTATAGTTTGGCACATCATGCATCGTATGCTATAAGTAGTGAAGGCTAGACCTCTAACTAACTGTGTAGAAGCTGATGGCTAGGTATCTGTTAGAAGGCTACTAACAGACATCAAAACACATAAGTTGCAATGTATGTTTATTTTGTGTCAATGCAAATATCTTTCGAAGAAGAAATCTAGTTAATTGTTTGTGCATAATGGACTTTGTGCAATATGAAAAAGTGGATGTACTATGTCCCCACAGAGTATTTAAAAAGAATTGAAAGCAAATTATTTTCTGCGTAATATTATTAAGTATCAGTAATATTTTTAAAGTATATTTTATATAATAAATAATTTTGCTCGATACTCTGTGGTCTTTCAAGAATCTAATAAAATCAAGAAAGCTGCTCCAAATAAGGCTGCAGATAATAACAGAAAAATGTAATGTGTGCCACGTATGACTTTTCTTGCATAATACAAAGACGTTACATTCTCGAAAACAAAATATTTTAATGCACAAAATCCAAGACACGATTCCTTAACAACATATACATTCACAATGGTTATTTTTCTGGTCAACAACATGTAAAACTTATACACAGTATCTAATTAACTTATATTTTGCGCAAATCCAACTTGACAATTAGAAATATTTCCAGCACACGCTAAGCAATAGAGTCCATATTAAACTCTTTTAATAATTTAAAACTGATAATATATAATAAAAGATTAATAACCTTAAGGTATCTTTAATATCTTTAATAATCTAACGAAATGAAATTACAGAATTCATGAGCACTTGCTCCTAAAAATTAATAACCAAATATTTTGCATTCCGATCAATAAGTTCCTAAAATTTAATTTCTAATACACTCATGCCCCAGTATCTGCTGATTCAGTATCTGATGTTTCAACAATCCGCAATGTACCGCGTCTCGATCAGTCGTATTAGTAGATTTGACACAAGCTTAGTACAAAACATTGTTTCCATTATACATCCCCTTATTATACACTTGGGGAAATTTTTTGGAAGTTTCTGTTAGTTGGACAGTTTGAGAAACTATGGAAGGAGCACATATTTACAATCCCTTGTAGCGAACACATTTTAATACGTTTGGTTTGTTCTCTCAGAATAGTATCTGTTCGGGAAAAGCTTTTCCTTTCTATCCGAACCCTTAGCTCAGGGCGCTCACTTGCGGCCACACCTCATTCTGCATCACTGAAGATTTGATTAGAATTTTGCTGACAGGTTAAACTTGCCACCTGTAATTTGTTTCTTGTTTCGTTCACCCTTGCTTTACTAAATCGACATCTACTTTACGAAGTGTTGCAAATCGGGTAAACAAAAATGGTCAAATCTCGGAGTCACTAGGAGTTAAATCTCGAAGTCACTAGGATTCAAATCTCGGAGTCACTAGACATCAAATCTCGAAGTCATTAGGAGTTAAATCTCGGAGTCACTAGGAGTCAAATCTCGGAGTCACTAGGAATCAAATCTCGAAGTCACTAGGAGTCAAATCTCGGAGTCACAAGAAATCAAATCTCGAAGTCACTGGGAGTCAAATCTCGGAGTCACTAGGAATCGAATCTAGAAGTCACTAGGAGTCAAATCTTGGAGTTACAAGGAGTCAAATTTCGGAGTCACTAGGAGTCAAATCTCGGTGACTAGTGATATTCTCCTCTATTTCTGCACTTTATTGTATGACACATTTTCCCTGTCAGTTTCATGGCGAGGGAATGTTTTTCTTCCTGTGCGTTCCGTCTGATTTGGGCATATTTCTTTGAAAATGCTGTTGTTATTTATAAAAACACACGTTTGATGTCAATGAAATCTATGGTTGGGATTTCTGTGGCGGAAGTCGGAGCGTTACAAAAAATGTTAACATTTTGGACTCATATATCTTCGAACCTAGTAGACAAAAATATAAATAATTATTTTTGTCTTGTCAGAAATAGCATATTAATTATGAATATTTGGAAATAATTGTAATATTCTAATAATTTGAACCATTAGTTTTCCTATAAAAACTAAATTTGCAAGCGAGTGTTATTATTTTCATTTTTGTTACTTTAACTCGGAATATATTTTAAACAATAAGATATGGATATAAATAGTAAACGATAGAAATATGCAAACAAAATGTTGTTTCTAAATATATACTTATTTAAAAAAACAATCATATAGTTTTCGAATAATCGCCTTGTTAATTTGATAAATGCTTCACATTTTGCGTTTTTCAATATTTCAATGCTTATATCTCAAAAACTAAAAGCGCTATCTATGAACAATAAGCAGAAATTTATAGTCCTTTAAAATCCCTCCAAGTGTATATAATTGAATTTTTAATTGAGCTTTTAGTTTTTCAAGCATAGTAGTTACGATTTCGATACTTTATCTTTTTAACCTGTGTTTCCGAATGGCTAAGAAATCTGTAATACTTAATAATGTAACTAGTGTTGCAGCTCAATATATTTACTTCTTCATTGGTGAAGTATTAGTGCTTAAGTCAAAGATATTCTATTCTGTTCAAAAACATGAAGAGTTAAGTGAAGTTGGGGATTGCAAAGATATTTGATAACTTTGAACAAAATTTATGATATCTATACGTATAATCTATATGTATTCAAGTACGTATTTATGTGCGGAAAGGCAAGTTTATAGATTAACTTAAATGAAAAATCTCGTCAGATATATAGTATAATCATTCAACCCTCGATCCGTTCGTTCCATTAAGACTTGCAATGCCCGCTTGACACCTCGCCGCCATGACAGCAGACACAAGGCATTTAATACCATTCGCGCCAACGTAAAATACGAAAGTTATATAGTATAAGATTAATTTCTATACCAAACAGCAAGTTACTAAAATAATTTGTTATTTTAACGTGAAGTCTACAGTTGGACTATCCAGATGAAATGGGGACGAAAACTAAAAGTGATAACTAGCTTTAAACAATTAGAGATTGATTTAGAGCACTTTAAAAGCCTGTAAATAAAATAAATGAGTCTAAAACATCGAATATACATATTGAATTTACTGAAGTTTTATTTTACAAAATGTTATTCACGTTAAACCATTTCGGCTCCATCGGGGTGGAGCCACCGCTGATTTTCTTAACCGGGCTTAAAAATTGAGAATTTGTCATCATATTGTGTCACTACATGTCTCATGAATGAAACGAGCCATATCCATAAGAAGGATGTTAGCAGATTTTTACAATAGTATTGCATGGGATATAGCAGCCCATTTAGCAATACTTACTTCTTCTTTTTCAATGTTATGTAATTTTGTGATAGATGTATTTGAAAAATGTTCAATATCAAGATAATGGTCTATGCTAGTTTTTTTTTTAAATTGTGCCCTTTGTTTCTAATAAAACATTGCATATGAACTGATTATTTTTTTAATATTATTAAACGTTCTGAATGTTTAGAGATTTATTCCAAACATTCTATTGAAAATTGGGGGGGGGGGGTTCAGCACATTCGATCGCATTAAATATCAATAGGGTTCCATAATCCGCGGATTGCAACAAACGTTCTAAACTGTTTTCGAAGCGCTTCATTCGTTCGACAGATTCACGTACGCACACACACATCCATACATAGGCACATCCATGGCTTCAAAAACGTTCGAATTAAGTGCAAGGATGTTTAAAACATGATCTTCCGTTGAAAAGACGAATTCGAATTTTCAACCTCGTCACAACACTTTCTCTGTACATTATATACAGTGAAAGTAATAGCTATTGCAAAATACTATTTTATGTTCTTTTCCCAGTGTGATTCCTTAAAATTTCGTAAATTTTCGAACACTCTGCAAACAAACTAAAATCAAGGACGAAGAAGAAGAAACATCGAAGATCACAATCTCTTACTAATAATAATTTATGTGTCAACACGTGTGATAAGAAAAAATGCTACGTTCGCTTCGTAATATTAGCAGCATCTTATGACTAATGAGTGAAGGAAGCAATGGATTTCGAGAGTCAACGCAAGCTGTTTCCGGAAGCTTTTCCTCCTGGAATGTGGATACCGATGAAAAACAAGAAAAGTGGCATGTCAATTAATCTAATATTGACATTACTAATACCTTGAGTGGCAGCAATGCGATTCTCTAATTTTTGCGTCATTTTATCGTCAGCTTTATAAACCCGAGACGGGATATTTAAAAAGTATTAAACAGATAATAAAATATGCTAAATTATCCGGCATTGCCCCGGTCCTAAGCAAGCTCCCTCAACTTAATACAGACACAGATAACACCATTATATTTTCAAATCGCCTGTATTGAACTAAAGTCATTCCCTCCCGCCTTTCTTTTTCTATGCGTAACCATACTACATGTACAACGCGATCCGCCCTAAATAAGCTCATTTGATACTTGCCTTACATAATCGCTCAACCGGCCATCGTTGGCAGAACAACACAAAAATATCTTATATATCTTATATGCTATAAGTGTCTTATATACTTTATATGCTCTAAATATCTTATATACTTTATATACAAAAAGATCTTATATTCTTCATATATGCTCTAAATATCGTATATTCTTCATATACAAAAATATCTTCTATACTTTATATGCTACAAAAATCTCATATTCGTTATATACAAAAATATCTTATATACTTTATTTGCTCTAAATATCTTATATTCTTTATATACAAAAATATCTTATATAATTTATATGCTCTAAATATCTTATACGTTATATGCAAAGTTATCTTATATACCTTATATGACATTTATTTTAAACACAAATAAATGAAAATACGCAGAAAAGAAAAAGGGTTCCTTCACCCCAGAAGCCATAAAAGGTTTATTAACTCAATCAACTTTTATTCAATTGTAGTCAAATTTTGTTACAATACTCATAATGATAATATAATACCAAATTAAAGAAATTAGAACAAAATTTTCTAAATTCGCAAAGTGATGAAACCGATAATTTAAATCCACTTAATTTGCAAACAGCTATTTTAATCTAGAGGAAATGTCTGTCGTTTAATCGAAACACCTGTTTTGGAATATCGAATGCAGTAACAAAGCATGAATAGATGTATTTTGTTCAAATAGAGGAAAATAACTAATTCCCATTTTAAAAAGCATTACATTTTAAGTAATTCGAATAGAAATCTTGCCGAGATGCATCATACGGAGAGTTGAAGTACCTCTGTAGCAAATTTCTATCAAACGCTCTGATTTTCCGCTACAGACGACATACACAGATAGACACACAGATAGACATCATCTAATATTATGTAAGATAAATACAATGCCAAGAAGAAAGCCCTTAAACAACCAAATAACTTGAAACTGAAAGCTCACACATTAGGGTCAACTATAGTAAATTTATTACGACTCCTTTGAATAAAGGTAACTGCAAAGCACTTAGAGAAGAATTGAAGAAATTAGGAATAGAAACTCGCTAACAAAATTATCTAAAATAAACAAAACACTCTTAAACTATTAATATATATTGTTGTTAAAAGATTATTATCTATTTATTATTTCCTATTTATGATGAAAGCAAAAGGATTTCTTAAGTGCATACTTGAAATTTGCGCATATTGAATTGGAGCCAATAAATAATCCACCATTAAATTGGAATTGCGAGTTCCGAAAATATAATTATATTAACATACTGCACAATTAACTTCCACAATTTTAAACTTTAAAATAAATATTATTTATTACACATATAAAATTATGATTCATTTACATTAATTATATATATATATACATATATATATATATATATATATATATATATTTAAGGAGGAGAAACTGTGTGTGTGAGACCAGGCATCTATTTGCCTAAAATCATCTAGACTTAAATTTAATGTGGATTGGTCATACCTCTGCTGCCTTTGGACATTGAACCGAATGTCGGTCATTCATCGTTGTTTGTCACACCATGTCTGTATATTAACTGAATATCTCTATCTCTCAATGTAGATTGTTACATCATTTCTCAATGTCGAATGTCGGTCATTCACCGTTACACCATCTCTGAATATTGACAATAGACTAATATACTGCCTACTACAACATGTCTGAATATCTGCATGATGACTCTTAACCAGCCTCCTGGCCCGCATCGCCTCCCAATTCTTAAAGTAGACTCTCACACCATTTCTCTCTGGTTCAATAATTTAATAATGGTTGAAATTTGTTGAACTTGCTCTGCTTGTTGGTATATCGTTTCGCTTGAGGATCAGATACGTCCTCCATATCTCATTGGTTGTCCTCAAGGCGATGCAGCAGCACGTCTTTGTTGGTTAATTTTTTAACCAATCTGCATGGTTTCAGCTTTTGGCCTCCAGTAGATTCTCTGACCCAACCACATCTGTAATTTCAGTGCATTTATGTATTGCTTTCATGACCTCCCGGGCCATGACTGTCGTAAACTGGTGCCTACGAGCCTACGCCTTTGTCTTGCTTGGTATAGATCGTAAGTCTTCGTACATTAACACTGCCTAAATGTCTCCTGACCTCACAATGTTATTTTCCCATTTTAATAAAAAAATGTTGTTGTCACTTTTCCCTACAATGCATAGTAATGTATAGGGAAAATATCGGAACCGTGTCGAAAATTGAAACTCGACTTTTCGACGTATCTACACGGTACAAGCACTCTACAAATCGAAAATCGATTTTTGACATGACGTCTGAATGTGTGTCTATGTCTCTTTCCGTACAATGTGCGTATCCATTCTAGAGAAAAATTTAAGTCACCAAATTTGCTTAGTAAATCACTTGTGGGTTATCCTGATGCTGATTAAATTTTAGTGCAATTCGGAAAAGAAATAACCTGTCTTATTTTGGGAAGTGGCCAGTAAAAAAGATTCTATCTACTCTATCTGAAGAACTAATTGACTAAATTTCATAACATTTGATAGATAATCACCTATAGGATACCTTGGGGCTAATTAGATTTGAGTACGATTCTAAAATAAACTAAATTGACTTTCTTGAGACATTGCCCGCAAAAAGTGCCAAAATCTAAAATAAAAAATGTATCAATTAAATGTATCAATTAAATGCTTGTTTTATACGTGGCTTTTGACGACGAAAATAATAAGAAAAACGCCATAACTTTTGGACCAACCGTTCTCAAGACATTATATTTTATTTTTGTATTTATGCCAAGCCGTTTTTGAAAATTCGTCTAGTTGCCAATTGAAAACGAAAATTGAAATAAAACTGCAAATTCAGTGTAATTTCAAATAATTATCCGTGCTATTCTGTGCTATTAAACTCAATTTAATAAAAGAAGGAAAGAAAAAATATGAAGTCTATAGGGAAAATCATGTGCTGCACATATCAGACATTTTTGCGTTACAACCACGTAATTTCATAGCAAACCAATGTACCGCGGTACTCACTTTGAAAATCGCTTCTCTAAAGGGACAAAATATCACGTGATTATAAAGTACACGGTGTGCTTTTAACAATTTCAATAATAACCGGTTTAATAAGAAAAAAAATAATCATACATTTAGCAATATTAACAGCATTTTACTTATTATAAAAGACAGTAAGTAAAAGATTCTGCAAGTCGGTGCAAACCGTTTCCAGGAGCCTCTCTGTGGCATCCAGGAATTGCGACAACTAATGAAAAATAGGAAAAGTGTCACGGAAAGTTATCTGAGATTGGCATTACTAATATCCTGAGTGGCAGCAATTTTTCTTCCTTAGATCATTTAATCATCTCCGTAAAAATCTCGTAAGATATATTTTAATGAAAATTCAAAGTTATGTGTATTAATAAATTATTTAAGTAACCGTAAGGATGATTAATGTTTCTAAAATAAACGGAACGTTTTTAAAAGTGTGTTCAAGTATTGTTCGAAATTAATTAAATGTTAAGCTATTCCATAAATCTAAAATATATTAGTGGCAACAAATATGCCGACATTGCTGGTGATTCAATATATGTGCGAATTCAAATACCATACTAAATCATAATATCATTGGGACATATATACTTTTGAATCATGGGTGCACTTTCAGGATGCAAGAATGAGTCCAACTTTCTGGATTACTAACTCATTTATGTACAAGCACAGAATAAAGTGGAACAATATGCAGCAAATAGCTTGCTATCTAGCTCGCAGAATCACTAAACAATGGTAAGGTATAGTCAAGCAGCAATTACATGTACCACTAATTTCCCAAAACAGCGGATACTATTATCAAAACATTCACATATTTCATTTCACAAGACAGCCACTAATATTCTTAAAACATTGTTGTATGTCACAGTTCAAGGCAGCTCGTAAAACGTCAACTGCTGTCTGACTGAGTGATGACTCCTTTTATAAACTTTCTGTATAAACTTCTAGAAATCTCTCATATCTCATAGACTATTCATTATCTCGAGGTCATTCTCGAACCTTCGAAATGTCGCCAAATCTGGCAACCACCTTCGAACGATGATGTCCTATGGCGGCCCTAGATTCATATCAGAGGAAAGTTTGCCTTTACGAATCTGGTTTTCAAAATGGACTCCGGTGAGGAAATTTTGCACGGTCCAAAGAGTGTTATGGAACACTTTATGAAAATATTTAAGAAAGAGTAAGGATATATATTTTCCCTATAAAAAATTATCCTCATGGGCGAAACAAAAGAATGAAGCAGCCTGATTTTGTTTATAAAACACCTAACAAAAAATAACAAGTGTGATATATACATACAATAAAGGAAGATGCATATCTATTTGTTTGTAACGTAAGCAACCTGTGTCGAAAAAAATTATTATTTATATTTGGTGGCATTAAAAGGTTTTAAATAATATTTCCGTGAATATAGTAAAATTTTCTGTCATTGCGATGATGTCCTATAATAACCTTCCTAATCTATCTCTACAGTGAGATTCAGCTTACTTTATCTGATAATTAAATCATGGGTCATGGACTACAATATTTAGTATTTAAATTATAATATCTATTTAGGTAACACGCAAAGATTATTGCATACATTTACAAATAATACTTTATATAAAAATAACTAATTAATCTTTCATGAGAAATATCCAGGAGAAGATGTGAAACCAAGCAATATTTACCGAAATATCAAAAAAATATCTGCGATTGTTTATAAGGTAAATCTGGTACATACCTTATTTGTATGCATTTTAACAGCAGTGAAGTTCACCAGCTTTGACTTGGACACATTGCACAGGAAGCGAATTTGTTAATTCTTATATCATCTTTTTATAATTCTTTCACCATCTGGAGTTAATTCTTACAGCATTATTTTTCATTTTCGTCACAGCGAACATTATTCGTTTTATTGCTGAAAAAAAAAATTAAAATTATTACGCCATATATACGTTTCGGCACACAACCTATAGCTAAAAATTTGGAACAATAAGTTGGTACACAGTTGGTGAATTCCAAAAAACCTTGAAGCTATTTTTTTTATAAATTTCAAGTTATTTTTGTAGTTATTGATGAGCAATGTTATACAATTTTCTAACAAATCTGATCTTTAGTAGAATTAAAACAATAGTTGTCATAGTTACCGTTCTTGACAGGGATGTTTTTGTAGGGGGTTCAAAAATCAGCTGTACCAGCTGATTCAGAAATCAGTTTTTGAATATTTTCTCTGTAGTTTGTAGAGATGCAGTTTCATTTTTAGACTTCAACGTCCGTTGTCAGAATTAACTTTTTTGTATTTCATATTTTTGGATTTTGCTGTGAATAGCATCTATGGTTGGCTTTCTTTGGAAGAGAAACAGAGAGTTCGGAAAAATGGAAACACTTAGGACGCTTATATCCCAGAACAAAATAGATAATAATTTTCTTGTTAGTAGAGCCCATATTATGAATATATAGAAATGATGTCAATATTTTCAAATTTTGAACTTTTATTTTTTTTCGGTAAAACTTTACAAAGCATCTATCCATGCGAGTGTTATTACTTTCTTTGTATACATTACAATAAGGAAAGTATTGTATAAGAAAAGTATTGTGACGGGGTTGAAAATTCGAATTCGAGTTTTCGACGGGAGAGCACGTTTCAAGCATCCCTGATCACGAATCGAACATTTTTGAAGTGATGTCTGTGTGTGTGCGTCAGTGAGTCTATGAAGACGATATCTCACGAACAAATGGAGAGATTCGAATGAAATTTGGTACAAAAATCACAATCCGTGAATACTGGAAGCCTATTGCTTTTAAACGCCATCTTATATTCAGAATCACCTAAATTTTCGAGTGAAATTTTGAAAAAATCATCAAAAATTCAAAACATTTAATAAAGTTACACAAATAGACATTTCTTATGTAATTTTTCCTTAGAAAACGATTAACATAAAGCTAGCACAAACCGTTCTCTAGATATTGCACATTTTTAAAATAAATTTATCAAAAAATCCGATAAATTAAAAAAAATATTAACTATTGAGAAACATGTTCACTTTTCATATGTAATATCATGCTATAAATTGTATGTCATCATTTACGTAGATCTAACTCGTTCCATTCATGAGAAAAGATACTTTGAGTAATACTTTTGTATTTGAACGCCAATAGTCATTTATCTGCTATAAGCATAACTTATTGCTCCGTCCATAACGCTTGGCGAGATTTTGGCAAAATGCCGTCAACTTGGCGGCTTTTTAATTGTTGCCAAATTAACGAAAATCTCGCCAAATGGATAAAAATGACGCTGAATCAAAGAAAATGAAGACTAATTGATGAAAATTCAATATCTTGGAAAGAATATAAGTATCTACTATAAGAGAAACCTATATTTTTTTTGTAACAGTAGTAAATTCATTGCATTATATAAGGAAAGTCATGTGCTGCCCACATCAGATTTTTTTTCTTACTTCAACTCGAAATATAAAAGCTTTGCTAAAAATACAGCATATAATAATTTTGCCGCTAGGTTTTAGTAGACAATACTAGTCTTCATCTTTATGATATAAAATCAGAGAAACAAAGAGAAAGTAAACAGGCATGTCAAATCGTAAACATTTTCCCCTTTGATGGTATCTTTAATGTGCTTTTATTTTGAAGAAGAAGACTTGTTTCTGAAACTGTTCGATAGCGTAATTAATTTTTATATATTATATTTTAGTGACTTAACAACCATCTAAATAGTTTATTCTTAGACATACTGTGTATTTTATGGAAAATAATAATAACACAGTTTAAAAGATTGGAGTTTTATTGGTTGTTTCATTATCAAAACATGTGACGAGAAAAATGACATCATTCACTTTGCGATATTGGTCGCAAGTTTACGCGAGTCAGCGCAAGCTGTTTCCGAGAGCCTTTCCTTGACATCTCGGAATGCGGATATTGACAAAAAATAGGAAAAGTGTTGCGTCAATTAATCTCAGATTGACATCACTAATACCGAGAATAACACCAATAAGTTTACCTCATTTTCAGGTTGTTTATCATTTGAATAATAATCCCGTGAAGCAATATCTTAGATCAATACTCACTGATGATTTCTTACGTAATTAAGATTTTGTGAGATCAATGTATTATGCCGCTTTGTTTTAACACGAACAACACATAAGTTTCATTATCAGTGGACAGTATTATTTGTACATATAATATAATTCACTGGCAAAGATTACTTTACAACCCTCAGGGCTGTAGTTACAAAATAATTGTAATAATAAATTAAGTCAAAAATTAGAATATTTGAAAACTATAGTTGTTTGATTGAACTATAGTTGTTGAAAACGATGTTTGTTTGATTTTTTTTTTGTATTTTTTTCTTCGTTTGACACAGTGTATTTGTCATTGTTTGACATAAAAATTGAACTACCTCGTAAATTCTTGACATGGCTAAATGGTGTTGAATTCAAAATATTTCTCATGTAAACAATTTAGTTGAGCAGTCAAAACTTTTGTATACATCAAAAAAAGGTTTTGTCAACTGAACTTAAAAATGCGATAATTGACCATCCATTGTTCCTGATTTTTGTACTAAAATGCATCTTAAAATTGTATTAATAAGGAAGACTGGGATACAAACACCATAAAAAGGAAAACCAAATTATAAACCACATGCAAAAAAAGTAGCAAAATAGAAAAGACTTTAACAGTACTTTGTTAAGCTATTTAGTTGATATTTTTGATAATTTCTCTATAAACCAATTAAAGTATACATTAAAATCAATGCTCCAGTCTTTATTATAAGATGGGACATATAGTACATTACAGTCCTTTTATTTCTTTTTCTTTCTGTATGAGATTTTTTTCGTTCTATGGGCTTCATCTTACTTAACTCTTGCCGGTTTAAATGTAGAATTTATTAGTTATTCTGCACTCGACGTTTTCCTTTTATAAATTCTAAGTTTAAGATATTTCTTAACATTTAAAACAGACCTTGATCAAATATCACTGATAACTCATGAGCTACAAATTTTGATGTATCTTCCTTAGTATTAGAACATCCTTAACGCCTTGACATTTTTGACATAGTCTTGACATTTTTCATGATCCGTCAAAGGTTTTTAGATCATGTTTGGTGTAGATCATAATTGTGTTTTAATGTATAAGTTCTTTATTTGTGTAATTTTTATGTGTGTTTTTAGGTATAGGTATTGTTTTTTATCCTTCTCGGTAAATGGTCTTGCTGTGCCTGTTGAGATGTAAATATATATATATATATATATATATATATATATATATATATACCAGAAACTGTGATATCAGTAGTCTCATATATATATATATATATATATATATATATATATATACCAGAAACTGTGATATCAGTAGTCTCAGTATCAACACGTGTGATAAGAAAAATAGAAACATCATTCACTTTGCAATATTCGCCGCGTCTTATACGTGTCAGAGGAGAAGGAAGCAATAGATTCGGGAGTCAGCACAAGCTGTTTCCGGAAGCATTTCCTTGACATCTCGGAATGAAAAACCGATGAAAAATGTCGCAGCAATTAATACGAAAATGACACTGGCAATACCCTCCGTAGCGGGAAAGATTCCATCATTTTCGCGTCGTCTGATCGTCTTAACAATCTCGCGAGGAAATATATTTTATGGCACATTTAAAGAGATGTGCATTAAAAAATTATTATGAAATGAACTGTTTAAAGATATTGTGGTTATTAAATATAAAAGGACGTTGTTTAAAAATACAGTAAAATGTCGGTCAAAATATAGTTTTCCGACTGAAATGGGACTTCTGAAAAGTCGGATTGTCAAAAAATTGGAAGAAAACAAAAGCATGTGGTGGGAAGAAACAAATCAAAAATCAAGTTAGTGTGCGTTATGAATACAGATGTATTCTCTGTATCTACAAATGCTTTTATTTAAATAAATAATTATCTGCATTCCCCAGTAGCATTTAATGTTGGTCAATCCCATTATTGGGCAAATATTTGGATTACATTGACCATTAATATTGACTAAATGCTTTCATTATAATATTAAGCCAATATTGGTGTTACATTGGAAATATGTCCAATGAAACGCCAATATTGGTGTTACATTGGAAATATTTCCAATGAAACGCCAATATTGGCGTAAGATTGTCTCAATACTTTAAGCCAATACTGGATTAATTCCATCAAATTGCCCACTTTTTCTTGCTAGTTCAATATTTTCAATATTGGATGCCAATATTGGATTGATAATATGGTTGCAATAATATGGTAAATAATATGGTTGCAATAATATGGTTGATAATATGGTAAATTGAGTGACATCATTCTCGTGGATTTTACTCGTTCCATTCATGAAAGAAGATACTTTGAGTAATACTTATGTATTTGAACGTCAATAGTCATTTATCTGCTGTAAGAATAACACATTTCTCCGTCTATAACGCTTGGCGATATTTTGGCGACGAATTTGGCGGAATGTTGCCAACTTGGCGACATTTTTAATTGTTGCTAAATTAACAAAAATCTCGCCAAATTGATAAAAATGTCGATAAATGAATGAAAATGACGACTCATTGAAGAAAATTCAATATGTTGGAAAGAATATTAGTATCTACTATAAGAATAACATTTTTTTAACTGTAAAAGTAGTAAATTCATTGCATTATATAAGGAAAGGCATGTGTTGCCCACATCAGATTTTTTTTTTTATTATATATAAGTGAACATATTGTTTAAACATTATTTGGTTTTCAGGAACTGTATGTGAGTTTCTGTGTAGTTTACTTTTTTTGTTTGCATTTTAAATTTCTGGTAACATCTGGTACATCTTCTACTAATATACAAAAACAAGTTCCTCAAATTAACGTTTTCCTATCCATTCATTTTCGGGCACGTACTGTAAAAGTTTTTGAGCTCATGCTAACTTTATAACTCTCATAAAAAAACGCAGTTATTTTAGGCTAAAAAATATCGCTTTAAATCGAGACACAAATACACATTCTTATTAAAGAAACATTACATACTTATTACAGACTTATTGCATATATACATAATGATTAGACGTGTTCTAATGGTGCAAATGGTTGGCCCGCGTACAGATCCGAAACATGCAAAACGAAAAACAAAAATTCCAAAGTAACATCTTTGACCCAATTACATGCAACAATTATCATTCATATATACTATCTATTCTAAAGAAATAGATCTCGTTATTGAACAGTTTCTCAAACAGTTTTCTTATTCATTTCGTTTTTGCTTTAGAATAAAAAAGCTATAAAAAGTTAACTATTACTAAGAAACATTGTGCAGGACTGAAAAGATTTATTGATGCTTGAGTAAGAATACTTGAATGGCAGTTGAAAAAGAAATGCAACAGTAGCTATTTCAAAAGTAATATTTTTTATCTGGCCCTGCAGTGACATTTTAAAGGCTGCCGATATATCTGTGATGCGGTACGGTATACAAGTTTCATGCATTATTACCGGCGTATTTTAACTTATTTCAATGTGAGGTCGTAAATATTCTTTAAATAGACTCTTTACAGATAGGTACCACGGGAAAAAATGCTTTGACTTACAAGGACCTCTTAATCCATTAAATTGTTATTTAAATTCTTTTGTAAATGTAATAATAAATAAATTCAGTAAAACGTAAATTTTATATATGTAATGTAAGAAACAAACGCCTTATCGATACAAGACTGCATTGTAGCTCACGTACCAATTGAAATCGTGAAACAAGATAATTACTATGACAAAATTAAAAATCATGTTTCAAACTAAATGTGCATAATCATGTTTTAAAAGTTAGGTACAGAATGCCTATCGGCTACAAGGTAACACGCTATTAACATGCTTACAAACTTTCATAAAATTCAGACTGGTGGTTTTACGCATGAGGGAATATATTATATAAGTACAAAGATACTACATTAAAATAGATGATTCGTGTTCTGGAATGTCACAAAGGTGTGAGGGAATTGAAACTCGAATTCCAATTTTCGGTCTCATTTTAACATTACTCCTTATGTTAAAGTATATAAAAGTATGTAGGGATTGCTCTGGATTATTGATTACTTTCGCCGAATGAGATTTTCTTACGCCAAATTGAGTTTTTATCCGCCAAATTTTATTTTGACTTTCAATTTGTTAACATTGATCTGATTTATAAATTCTCAAATTCCGAAGATCATTGTTTTTTTTAAAGACAAATAACATAGTAGTATACATTACGAATAGTTTACCACGATTTTTACTTTTGGCATTAAAGGTAGAAGACGTAATAAAACACTTTTATTGAACATATTGGAGTAAAAACAAAATCCCAGGATAAACAATGGATTTGGTAACAAACATTCCTCCCCAGATACTTTGCGCCTAAACACTTTCTTAAACACATTCCCAGTAACGTTGAGATATCCTAAATAGAGAAAGATTGCTTGCAATTTTTTTTATGATGCTTGGCATAAGATTCATTTGCAAACAGAGAAAAATCTTTCCAAATATACTGAATTTTTAAAGGAAATCCATTGATCATTCATTTCGATCCTCTGTATGAAGATAGCTCAATGTGGAAAGGTATTGAGAAGAAGTAGTTTTGGCAAAAGACCTTACTTTCGACGATTAGGCTACGGTAGTCGAAACAGAAGCACAACAGACCAATAATGCCATTAATTCTATAGTGGCAGCTAATACATCTCACGAATGCGAATAAGAAGAAACCCTAATTGATTCAACAAGAGGGAGAATAACACCCAAAATTTTTGTGAAAAGTAAAATTTGAGTGTCTATTTCACAGTACACAACAGTGACAACATTCCTAACTACAGTGACAAGATGCAACTTTTTAGATACAATAAGAAAAGTGCTCTATTAATGTGTTCTAAATTCAAATGTTCAAAAAAAATTGCAAATATTTTAACGTAAGTAAAAGAGGTATACAGGGTATCCCAAAAAAATTGAAACGCGCTTTAATTCTTTACCTGTTGGAGATAAGTGGCGATGTAAATTGCAATTATGTTGAAAGTAAGGTAGGAAATAAGACTACGTTAATGAAATTGTCCTTCCATTAAATTTCAAAAAGTTACACTTTTTACATTTTTATTCGATCCCCTTAGACAATTAGAAATTTTTTATGTTTAATGCAACAAGATCATTAAAAAAACGCGTATCTGTATCTTTAAAATTGAACGAGTTATATTTAATTAAAAATTGAACATTGCGAATGGGGGCCATATATCAAATTATAAATGTAAATGTGTGACATATCACAAAAAGATAAAACTGGATGATAATACATAGGATACCCAACCGCGTAGTGAATACCACTGCTTTATGTGAACTCTCATTGTGTAATGCTTTAATTAGATGCATAAGTGATAAAACATTTTGACACGTATTAACGTATTTTTGATCTAATAAACAATTTCCATCGTCAATTAGTTTATGATCCCTATTTTCAATGATGAAACACCCTTTCACATGGTATGGAAAAGAGTCATAAGTCAGATTTTTTCCTTTATCATAATTCAGTTGATTTTAAAGATACAAATATGCGGGTTTTTTTAATGGTCTTGTTGCATTAAAAGTACAAAAATTCTAATTGACCAAATGTGTCTAAGGGGATCTGATAAGAATTTAAAATGTATATCTTTTTGAAAATTAATGGGAGAACTATTACATTAATGTAGTCTTATTTCCTATCTTACTTTCAACATTTTGGGAATTTACATTACCCACTTATCTGCAACAGGTAATAATTAAAGCTCGTTGCAATCTTTTTGGAACACCCTGTATACCTCAACCTTACTATCAGTCAGATAAGTAATTGGTACTGTTTATATCAAACTTTTAATCGATTATTGTGAATATCAGTTAAAACGATTATTTTTTACTATCTCTTGCAAGTTTGCTACATATGAGCTTTTCTGTATATCTTTAATAATATATTTTGTGAATTCAGCTGAAAATTAAATAAGTATTCGAGAAATGATCCGAGTCATTAAACCACTCTTTTGAGCCTATTCTCTTCCACTTGGGAAAGGATCAAGAAGGCATTAAGTTCTTGGATAGCCAGTGATCGATCAAGGACTTATTGAAAGTAATGTGCCCTACCAAGCATTGTTCTGATGTCTATAATTCTTGTGAGTACACTGGATTTACTACGTAGAATTTAAGATTATTTACTTAATACACATTCTGAAAGCGTTCTTATTTCTAAACAGGCCCTAAATATCTTGACTGATTCAATTTTAATCATTAAAGATAGTGGAAACAATTAGTTGAATTTGAATTAGTTGGATTGAAATTTAAATGGCTTCCAGTTTTCTTTCATGGGCATTTTTGTATTCTCGTATGTAGTACTGAGAAATTATTGTTTTCACAAAAATTTTCAATTTTGGGATTTTGATGCCGATATATGTTTTAGGATCTCCTGAACACGTTTTGACTATTTTGGAATGATGTCCGTCTGTTTGTATGGGGTTGATTTCTTGTGCGCACCATATGTGCCATAAATATTAATGGATTTTTCACAAAACTTTATATTCGGCTTTGTTAACGATAAATCTAAAACTAGATAGAATTGTTTTAAATTCGAATAAAAATTTCGAAATTCATTCGAAATTTTATATTTCCTTAACATGGCAGCATAGGATATAATTTGACATAATCATGCATAAAATGAGTTCGTTATGTCTCAATGAGCAAGACATTTAATAGTTTCAATCATTGTAGTGAAAAATGGTCGCGATACAATTACTTTCCTTATATACATAATGTATAAGGAAAGTATTGTGACGGGGTCGAAAATTCGAATTCGAGTTTTCGACGGGAGAGCACGTTTCAAGCATCCCTGATCACGAATCAAACATTTTTGAAGTGATGTCTGTGTGTGTGTGTGTGTGTGTGTGTGTGTGTGTGTGTGTGTGTGTGTGTGTGTGTGTGTATGTGTGCGTGTGTGTGTGTGAAAGTATGTGTGTGTGTGTGTGTGTGTCAGTGGGCCTGTGGAGATGATAACTGACGAACGAATGGACCGATTCGAACTAAATTTGGTACAAAAATCACAATCCGTAAACACTGGAAGCCTATGGTTTTTAAACGTAAACGAATCTTCAGAACCCCCCTAAATTTTTGAGTGAAATATTGAAAAAATCGTCAAAAAATCAAAACCGCTAATAAAGTTACGCAAATAGACATTTCTTATGTAATTTTTTATTAGAAAACGATTAACATAAATTTTAGAACATTAACAGGAGCCGTTCTCGAGATATTTCACATTTTTCAAAAAATTTATCAAAAAGTCATGTAAAATAAAAATATATATATTTCCTATTGAGAAACAAGTTCACTTTTCATATGTAATACCATGCGATAAATTGGATGACATCATTCTCGTGGATCTAGGTCGTTCCATTCATGAGAAAAGATACTTCGAGTAATACTTTTGTATTTAAACGCCAATAGTCATTTATCTGCTATAAAAATAACTTATTTCTCCGTCAGTAAAGCTTGGTGAGATTTTGGCGACGAATTTGGCGGAATATCGCCAACTTGGCGACTTTTTGAAATGTTGTCAAATTAACAAAAATCTTGCTAAATGGATTAAAATGACACTAAATCAATGAAAATGATGACTAATTATCGAAAATTCTATATCTTGGAAAGAATATAAGTATGTACTATAAGAAAAACCTATTTTTTTTACTGTAAAAGTAGTAAATTCATTGCATTATATAAGGAAAGTCATGTGTTGCCCACATTAGATTTTTTTTGTGTTGTAAACTAATGATAGTCTCTAAATTATATAGCTTATCATTTATGTCACAATATCTTCAAAATCGTTCTTAATTAAATATCATTCCCACAATATATTCTACTCCATAAAATAGTCTACTATATATTCTTTAAGAGAGATGATATTAGAGGTATATAATCATATACATAAAGCTAAATGAGACTGACTGACTACAAGGCTCTAACAATTGAAGGTTGAAACTTGAAGCTTATCATTTATGTCACAATATCTTCAAAATCGTTCTTAATTAAATATCATTCCCACAATATATTCTACTCCATAAAATAGTCTACTATATATTCTTTAAGAGAGATGATATTAGAGGTATATAATCATATACATAAAGCTAAATGAGACTGACTGACTACAAGGCTCTAACAATTGAAGGTTGAAACTTGAAGCTTATCATTTATGTCACAATATCTTCAAAATCGTTCTTAATTAAATATCATTCCCACAATATATTCTACTCCATAAAATAGTCTACTATATATTCTTTAAGAGAGATGATATTAGAGGTATATAATCATATACATAAAGCTAAATGAGACTGACTGACTACAAGGCTCTAACAATTGAAGGTAGAAACTTGAAACTTTGCACACACGTGGGATTGGAAGTATAAGTAATGAAAATATTTAATATCATGGAATTCGATTCAAAAAATCATAAATAGCATGACACCAAGAAATGACATAAATTTTTAATTAATTTATAATGGTGCAATAAAGTCCACTCACATCGAGAAGTCATGTGGTCATTAGGATCTCGAGAGGATTCACTTGGGATTAATTACTTGAGGTCCTTAGAACCACGTGGACGTTAATATTTCTTGATATCTCAGCATCCCAATATGAAAAATCTGATGTGGGCAACACATGACTTTCCTTATATAATGCAATGAATTTATTACTTATATAGTAAAAAAATAGGTTTTTCTTATAGTAGATACTTATATTCCTTCCAAGTTATTGAATTTTCGACAATTATTCGTCATTTTCATTGATTTAGCGTCATTTTAATCCATTTGACGAGATTTTCTTTTATTTGACAACCTTTCAAAAGTCGCCAAGTTGGCGACATTCCGCTAAATTCGTCGTCGAAATCTCGCCAAGCTTTACTGACGGAGAAATAAGTTATTCTTATAACAGATAAATGACTATTGGAATTCAAATACAAAAGTATTACTGGAAGTATCTTTTCTCATGAATGAAACGAGCTAGATCCACGAGAATGATGTCACCCAATTTATCGCATGGCATTACATATGAAAAGTGAACATGTTTCTGAATAGGAAATGTATATATTTTTTATTTTATATGACTTTTTGATAATTTTTTTGAAAAATGTGAAATATCTCGAGAACGGTTCATGTTAGCGTTCTAAATTTTATGTTAATCGTTTTCTAATGAAAAATTACATAAGAAATGTCTATTTGCGTAACTTTATTAACGATTTTGATTATTTGACGATTTTTTCAAAATTTCACTCGAAAATTTAGGGGGGTTCTGAACATTCGATTACGTTTAAAAACAATAGGCTTCCAGTGCTTACGAATTGTGATGTTTGTACCAAATTTCGTTCGAATTGGTCCTTTCGTTCGCCAGTTATCGTCTCCATAGACACACTGACATACACACACACACATACTTTCACACACATACACACACACACACACACACACACACACACACACACACACATACACACACACAGACATCACTTCAAAAATGTTTGATTCGTGATCAGGGATGCTAGAAACGTGCTCTGCCGTCGAAAACTCGAATTCGAATTTTCGACCCCGTCACAATACTTTCCTTATACATTATGTATATATGGAAAGTAATATACCCCACTGTCAGTGTCTGCCAGTCTGTCCTGTCTGTCATCACATTTCTAACACCCTACGATTAATAACGAAACACTTAAAACGAGCATCGATAAATGATTTCAGTCCTTAATCCTTAACATTGATAAAATAATTTTCAGACTTTAAAAAGTTTTATAGAAGTCCACATGAATTAAACATTTAATATTTTGTCACTAAGGATTGGGAACAATAATTTAAGAAATGTTTGAGAAATTTATAACTGCATTGAGACAGCTTTCTCTTTTTAGATCCATACATGGCATATCGTTATCTTTCTTATTTTGCGCTGTATTTAAAAATCCAATACGAGATTTTTCTATTGGGAACAATAATTTTGCCACTAGGGATGGGAACAATAATGTAAGAAATGTTTAAGTAAAATTTACAACTCAATTGAAAAAATTTTCTCTTTTTTAGATCCATGCATGGCATATAGATATGTTTTCCTATTACTTTTCTTATATACATAATGTATAAGGAAAGTACTGTGACGGGGTCGAAAATTCGAATTCGAGTTTTCGACGGGAGAGCACGTTTCAAGCATCCATGATCACGAATCAAACATTTTTGAAGTGATGTCTGTCTGTGTGTGTGTGTGTGCGTGTGTGTGCGTATGAAAGTATGTGCGTGTGTGTGAAAATATATGTGTGTGTGTGTGTCAGTGAGGCTGTGGAGACGATAACTGATGAACGAATGGACCGATTCGAACGAAATTTGGTACAAAAATCACAATGCGTAAACACTGGAAGCCTAATGTTTTTATACGCAATCGAATTTTCAGAACCCCCCTAAATTTTCGCATGAAATTTTGAAAAAATTGTCAAAAAATCAAAATCGTTAATAAAGTTACGGAAATAGACATTTTTTATGTAATTTTTCATTAGAAAACGATTGACATAAATTTTAGAACGCTAACATGAACCGTTTTCGAGATATTGTACATTTTTCAAAAACATTTACAAAAAGTCATATAAAATAAAAAAATATTTCCTATTGAGATACATGTTCATTTTTCATATGTAATACTATGTGATAAATTTGGTGACATCATTCTCGTGGATTTAGCTCGTTCCATTCATGAGAAAAGATACTTAGTAATACTTTTGTATTTGAACTCCAATAGTCATTTATCTGCTATAAGAATAATTTATATCTCAATCCATAACGCTTGGCGAGATTTGGCGACGAATTTGGCGGCATGTCACCAACTTGGCGACATTTTATAAATGTTGCTAAATTAACGAAAATCTCGCCAAATGGATAAAAATGGCGCTAAATCAACGAAAATGACGACTAATCGTCGAAAATTCAATATCTTGGAATCTTGGAAATACTATATGTATCTACTATAAGAAAAACCTATTTTTTTACTGTAAAAGTAGTAAATTCATTGCATTACATAAGGAAAGTCATGTGTTGCCTACATCAGATTTTTTCACGCATCCAATACTAGATATCTCTAACAATACTTTCTAACGGCAAACCTAAACCCAATCTCTCATATCGCGTAAAATTATTTTAAGGTGTTTCTCGAACCTTCGAAATGTCGCCAAATTGCCGTTAATTCATCAAATTTGACAACCCTCTTCCGAACTTCAGCATCTGGAAACCCTGAATTCACGTCGTGGGAAAGGTTGCCCGTACGGATTTTCTCCCCATCTGGTTTTCAAAAGTGACTCCAGTGAAAGCATTTTTACACGTTCGTAACAAGTTCCCGGCCACACACTTAGCTACAGTAAACCTTCGGGTCTGTCGTGTGGTCTGGGTTTTCAACACTTCAACACGTTCGTAACAATGCTTTTGCTTTATCTGTAAGATCCTAAGAGCTTGAATAACGAGCTGTGTTTGGATACATTTTTGAGCTGAAATACATCGTTAGTTTTGTGCTCCCATTGCAGTAACAGTATCGATTCTAGAATTGTAAGCTTATTATGTGCTCGTTAGCATGAAATAGTCGATATCTGCAACGGCAGCAATGCAGCTCAATATTTGAGACATTTAAAGCTTGCTGAGTGGTAAACCTAAACTTTTCAATCCTTATAGAGGTTCGCAATATTATGACATATAAAAAGTTTCCTATCAGCCATTGCAGCTATAATTCATTAGTTTTCGCTGGCTGGTTGTTCGGTTGTGTGCTTATTTTGCTCTCGTTGACATTAAGGAGTCGGTAACTGCAATAATAGCAATAAAACACAATATTTAATAAATATAAAACTTTTACAATAGACGTTTCTCAATCCCTATATAAATTCGTAAAATTGTGGCATATAGTATATTTTCTAGATGCCATTGCTGGTATCCGATATTACATGTAAATTAAAAAAAACCACAGAAAGCAATCTACAGCTGATCTTCTCTGCAATTAGTGTGCTGTCGGTGGAACGACCCTTAATGACGAGTTCTCTGAGTATGTACATCATACAAGGTGTACAGACAGCGACAGGAACAATGATTACAACCACTGGAACAATCACTACAACCACAGGAACAATCATTACAACCACAGGAACAATCATTACAACCACAGGAGCAATGATTACAACAACAACAAGTTTACAGATTAACAGTGGAAATTCACAAAATAAATCTAACAATCTCTAAATCGAAATACAGTCTGAAGCTCAAATTTTAAATAAGAATTCAAATAAAAAGAAGGAAGCAAAATCGTTCTACATGACGACCATCCTTCTCAATAAAAATATGCCAGATAATCCCTTAGATCAAGGAGAAAAATGCCGTTTGTAGCATAAAGTCTTTCTGCTTATATCGATCTCTATTGCTTTGATGTACCACAATTCATGATGCATTTCTTTTTGTATTTTATTTTCCCTTCTTTTCAATGTGTTTGGCACACGCTTACTTTGCCACACTCCTATTTGCTGGACTCAGTCAATCCATCTTTCTTTTCCATTTTCTGTTTGTTTTCTTCTTTGGCTCCTACTAGAGTTAGCATCAAAGTAAACAAATCTGTCACAGTCAGGGATTCGTTCATGCAATCTTGATATTTATTTATGTTTTGATTATAAATAAAATGTCTTGTACGGCGAATGGAACTAAAACCGAGGCAATTGAAAATAAGAAAACCTTTGAAATAAAAAGGAAAAACATGTTTTCCTTGTTCGTTGACTTGTTTCTTCAAATAGCTGAGTTTTTTAGGCTGTACCGAAATTTCTGGTATGACTACATTTGATTACTTTCACATTTACTTGTAACAAAATGAAGCTGGAAAAATGCGATAATAATAGTTTTGTAGCATCTCGTCTTAGAAATATAAAATGCGGTTATCGATGGTTCAATCATCATTTTTTATATACACGTTGATAACATTAATGTAGGAAGCATTTAGCATAAGATAAATAAAAAATCTTGAATGAATGAATTATGAATTAAAACCAGTAATAACGAGCAACGCCTAGAAAATTATAATTTCTTGGCGTTGCCGGAAAATTAAAATTCCTTGGCGAAGCTGGAAAAATGCAACAAATATAGTTTTATGGCATCTCGTTACAGAAATAGAAAACGCGGTTATCGATAGATCAATAGTCATATTTATATACACGTTGATAACGAAATATAGGAAACATTTAGCATAAGATAATTAAAAAATCTTGAACGAATGAATTATGAATTAAAAACAGTAATAACGAACAATGCCTAGAAAATTATAATTTGTTGCAGATGTTCTTTAAAATAAAAATGGTAGGAGCATATTCAACAGACATCGAAGTTTCTAAACCCACAATAAATATAAATATATAACAGCAAAAATTAATTTCTGGAAGTAACCCATTTTATTATTTGTATGTAACTTAAATGAAAAATGTATTTATTAAAATGTATACAGGGAGATTCAAAAAGATGGGCCGAACTATACGGGGTGGTAATATACACCGAACCAAGCAATTTTCGTCAGAGTTTACCGGGTCGGAAATGAAGCTTAAAGGCGTTACAAGGCACTTACTTACTCGTTGGGAAACGGTCGCTCCTCAAATTTAAAAGAATCATTCTGATTGGTATTTTCTTGTTGAAGTAAACAACCACGTTTGCAAATTTCATCCAAGGAAGAAGAAAATCCCTTATGCAAATCCTCGTAACACCGAATATAATGACTTATCAGTTTGCAGCTCCAACTTTTGTTACAATGGAGCCCCACGATCGCCCGATCTGTCGTGTCTTGACATTTTTTTTATGGGGATATCTCAAGAGCCACTTCTATGACACTCCCCTTGAATCTGTAGAGAAAATCATTTCCAGAATTTTGGCCGTTGGTGCCGAAGTCCGCGATATAAATGGTCTGTTCGAGAAAGTTCGCCAATCCCTCCATCGCCGCTGTCAAGAGTGTATTCAGTTTGGTGGTCGCTATTTTAAACCATTACTGTAATTATTGTTTAATAAATGTCATTTTAACTTTTAAGCCATTTTTGTGTTTTCCCTTCACCTCATTGGTTTCACCATTAAGCACCACTGGGATCTTTGCATTCCATTTCCGATCAGGTAAACTGCTGAAAATTGTTTGGTTTGGTGCTGTTGTTGAGACCCAGACCGTCCGACCTACCAGAAAAGTGTAAGGTAACTGTTTGGACCGCCAGGAAGAGTCACCCAATTTAGACCGGAACCCAGAGGGGGGGGGGGCATCCACAGAGACCGTACCCTACTTCCCCCTACCACGAACCTCTCGGAAGGACTTATGGATCAACATGTTTAAGGTGATCGTACTCCGCGCGAACACGGCGGCAGTTTTAGCAGCGGAGGGAATCGAACCCGGGCCTACCGAGTGCAATTCCCGCGCGCTAACCACTGGGCCGCTTAGTTCGGTGTGTACTATCATCTCGTAAAGTATGCCCTATCTTTTTTTTATCACCCTGTATAATTTATATGTAGGATTTCTGTAGAGGACAACGACATAGAAAATTTGAACTTTCGAGTATACTAAAAAAGTTTTTTTTTTTTGTTGTTGTTATTATTGGTGACAGAATCAGTTTATGAGGGGCCATTAAGCATCACTTGGCCGCTCTATGAATTATTCAGAATGTTTATACTATTTATGCATCATTCTGCTACAGCAATTTAGAGGTAAATATCCTACATTTACATGGTATTTTTGACTAAATAGCACATTAGAGTATTATCATGTGAAATTTGCAGTTGATCGGTGCAGAACATCATAAATTATGCCCGTTTTGTTGTTCCGTTCTTAACTTCTGAAGGACAATATACATGCCTCTTCTAATAATTTGTAAATGAAGTATTTGTTAATTTATTATAAGTAGATAGGCGAGGGTAAAGGTTGCCCTACCTCCTATAAGAAATTGAACAAATTTGAAATCCTAACGTATGTGTTCGATTCAAGATTTAATTGTAATAAGGTTGAGCATGTCTATGGCTACGCCTAAATTTTTCAACACTCATTTTTAACATTCGAAGTTTACTTAGATCATTTGAATGGTGTTATTTGCAATAAATATGAAAGTGAAAGATGCAGCTGGTCTCATTCCAAATCACTGTTTCTGCAGAGCTTTATATGACCAAGGGAAACTGTTGAAATTGAAATAACTTTACTTGTGGATCTCCTATTGGCACTAATTCTGCCATTTCTTAATTTAATTTAATTTTATTTTTATCTATCTCGAGGGATCATAGGTGGATTTCTTTTTATGGTAGCCATTTTGGCAGCTTGCCAAAAACGGATAGCATTGATTTATGTCCTTGGAAATATGAGACTTAAAAGTGAAATATTTTTTTCAAACCATCCATATCTATCGATAATATTTAAAAATTATATTTTATATAAGAAATAATTTCGTTTAATGAATTGGGAATTCCTCCATAAACCAAAATCTAGACAGCTACGCCATGCCAGTGCGCAGCCATTTGATAAGATGCAAAACAGATAACCATAACCCTGGCCACATCCAACATTGACTAGCTATGAACGAACGTACTAACTCTGATGTTGCAAAGAAACAAGATTCTAACGTAAAACGGTGTTTAAAATTGGAGCAATTGACCACTATGTAAAGACATCAATAACGCAGCGTGAGGTTTTCTGGCTGGGGAGGCTGAGTGATTGGCATTTTAAATTGGAAAAACCTTGGTATTACAAATAAGATTCACATTGGAATTACTGTTTTAATAAGCTTTATTCCTTAGCGAGTAAAATAAAATAATTTAACATAAAAATGCAGAGTACATAAAATATATGACATTTAAAATATGTTACCTATGTAAGATGAATACATACAAGATATAACATTTTAAATATTCCCTTATTTCTAAATTACTTGAACTTTTGCAACCATTATATTAAATAGGAAGTAAAAATATATTGGAATATTATTAGCAAATGATACCAAAAATATGCCAGTTTCGTTAATATAAACAGAACTGATAAAATTAAAAAATTCAACACAGGAGTGCACTGAAAATTGGTGAGAAATAAATCTTGAGCATAACATACTCAGTTAAAAACCACCTCAGTCATCAATGTACTAAAAGAGTTTTCTGTTATTATTATTTACAATTACTGTGCTATGTAAACTTGAAAATATCTTATAGTATAATTGTAAAATGTTAAAAATCATCCGCTAGATAAATTATCGCTTTTGTTAAACTGAGATTCTCATGTAACATACGATTTCATAAACGAAATCAAATTTGTTCATTTTAAAACTCCCTAATAAAACAAGCAGATACTTTGCAGTATTGATGCCCAGATACAGAGATAAGTCTACTTAGCAAACTACTTAAATTCAACGGTAGTCATTATTAGTGATTGGTCATTATTAGTGATTGGTCATTATTAGTGAAGTCGTCTGCCATTCTGACGGTAAGTAATTTAATAAACGGGTTTATTCTTGCAATATATATCTTCTACTATAATAAAAGACAATACTCAATCACTGTCTGCGCAGCCACAACACAAAAGGAGCCACTATCACATCCAATGTTTTAAATAAATTAAAAATGAGTCCAATATCCAGCTTCGATTTCAGTATGTGATGCCATACTCAACATAAATCCCCAGAATTCTACAGTGTTGTAAATAAGTTAAAATTGAGTCTATTATCCAGCTTCGTTTTCAGTATTTGTGATCATATGTTGCTCTTTATAGATAAATAAATTTTGACTCGCGACGAAAAAAATGTACTACAGCGCAGATTCTTCTTCGCATGGAAAGAAAGTCGAAAATCAAAAATATAAATTCGCTCATTCTGATTGGTGACAAAAAAAAAAAATGGCAATTGATTCAGTTTTGTTTTGGCGGGCCAAGTGCATATCGTCTGCAATAAAAAACAATCCCAATTAATGACTGTATAACGAAAGTATAAATGTTTAACTGAAAAAAAAATCTGCGTTTGTCTCTTATTGGCTTCAGATGCACGCACACAGCATTACTCTTTATTTATTAGGATTAGTTGTCTTTCAGAGATCAAAGTTGAGCACGTTAAATCAATACATTGAGCGCAAGAAACATTGAGTTAGAAAGATGGCGATAAAAGTCCTATGAATGGAACGCTTGAAAATGCCACAATGCTTCGAGAATTATATCTAAGTATTGCTAGTGTTAGTAAGTAGCAGCTATTGCTAGTTGACACAACAGAATAAGGAAAGTACTGTGACGGGGTCGAAAATTCGAATTCGAGTTTTCGACGGGAGAGAACGTTTCAAGCATCCCTGATCACGAATCGAACATTTTTGGATTGATGTGTGTTGAAAACCCAGACCGTCCGACTCATCCAGTGGACTTGAGCAACTATTTGGACGGCTGGAGGGGTGATGTGTGTGTGTGTGTGTGTGTGTGTGTGTGTGTGTGTGTGTGTGTGTGTGTGTCTGTGTGTGAAAGTATGTGCGTGTGTGTGAAAATATATGTGTGTGTGAAAGTATGTTTGTGTGCGTGTGTGTGTGTGTGTGTGTGTGTGTCAGTGAGTCTGTGGAGACGATAACTGACGAACGAATGGACCGATTCGAACGAAATTTGGTACAAAAATCACAATCCGTAAACACTGGAAGCTTATTATTTTTATACGCAATCGAATGTTCAGAACCCCTCTAAATTTTCGAGTCAATTTTGAAAAATCGTCAATAAATCAAAACCGCTAATAAAGTTACGCAAATAGACATTCCTTATGTAATTTTTCATTAGAAAACGATTGACATAAATTTTTGAACGTTAACATGAACTGTTTTCGAGATATTGCACATTTTTAAAAAAAATTATCAAAAAGCCATATAAAATAAAAAAATGTTTGCTATTGAGAAACATGTTCACTTTTCATATGTAATACCATGCGATAAATTGAGTGACATCATTCTCGGGGATGTAGCTCGTTCCATTCATGAAAAAAGATACTTTGAGTAATACTTTTGTATTTGAACGCCAATAGTCATTTATCTGCTGTAAGAATAACTTATTTCTTCGTCCATATCGCTTGGCGAGATTTTTGGCGACGAATTTGATGGAATCTCGCCAACTTGGCGACTTTTTAAATGTTGTTAAATTAACGAAAAACTCGCCAAATGGGTAAAAATGACGCTAAATCAATGACGACTCATTGATGATGACGACATGGAAAATGACGACTCATTGACGATAATTCAATATCTTGGAAAGAATATAAATAACCACAATAAAAATAATCTATTTTTTTTACAGTAAATGTAGTAAATTCATTGCATTATATAAGGCTGCCCACATCAGATTTTTTTTATTATTTTTAAATGAAGGATTGGTTCCTTAATTATGATTATTTTTAATCAATATTTTTTCATAGTTGTAGGATAGAGTACAGAATACAGGGAGATAAAACTAAATTGAACGGTGGAGTAAAGTTGATGAAACGCTTGAAAATGCCACAATGCTTTGGGAATTATATCTAGGTATTTCTAGTGTTAGTGAAGCGCCCTTTGTTTCTATTTGATAAAACAGACAGGCATAGTATTTAGTATATGTATTTTTGATTATTTTTAAATAAATATACTCAAATAAGATAGTAAAGCATAAGATTTCCTTATGAGTATAATTAATCAACATTTTATCACAGTTGTATTGTAAGACATAGTTTAAAATAAAGGGATATAAAAATAAACTGAAAGTTAAAATTATTTTGATACGTAGGAATATTCTGTATTGTTTCAGTTCTACTTTGCATGGCGCTAATAATTTAATTTTACAAAATGAAACGTTTAAATAAATATTTTATGCCTTTCGCCATAGAAATATGTACAACACAGAGCTACTTATCTTATCCCAGTGCCACCTAAATGATTGTCTCACGATATTGGCGTTTAATTAAAATGAAGTTTCAATTCTTTACTTTTATCTCTATGGTAACAAATATGTGTACCATGGAGGTAAAAGTAAGAAGATGAAACTTCATATTAAGAAAACGCCGATATCGTTTAAGACAATCATTCAGGTGGCGCTGTGATAGGATAAATAGCCCTGCATTGTATGCATGCCTATGGCAAAACGCCTAAAATATTTAAAATTGCCAATTTTGTAAAAATAAATTATTAATGCAATGCAAAGTAGAACTGGATACAGAATATTCCTACGTATTCAAAATTATTTTACATTTCGATTTACTTTTATCTTCATATATTCTGAACTCTACCCTACAACTATAAAAAAATACTGATTTATTATGCTCAAAATTAAGAACGCTTAATTTAAAAATTATCAGAGATATATATACTAAGTACTAAGCCTCTCTGTAGTGTCAAATAACAATAGCAGCTACTCTACTAACACTAGCGACATCTAGATATAATTCTCAAAGCACTGTGACACTTCCAAACATTTCATCCATAGGAGTTCTATCTCCTTCTTTCTAACAGCATGATGCATACTAATGTCATAAACAAAACCTTAGATTTGTATTGTGAACTTGGAGATTAGCTGCTTACTGACTTATTTGTTTCACTTTCCTACTTACTAAAAGTTACCAAATGGGTAAATTATCAATGATTTTCTCCTAACTTCGTGAGGAAAATGTACTGCTGGCCCCAAGGGCACTGACATTTGTGGCTTCAAAAAACCTCATTTAATATTAACATAATGATGGTTAAAAATGTTAATTATATTTCTAAAATAACACGAGTTCGAACAAGCTTATTGATGTGTTTGTAATAAGTATGCCATATCAACAAAATAGAGAAGATATAATTGCAGAGTATATGTGACTTTGAATTCACTACCTTAAATATGGAAAAGAACCCTGAATTCATTTTTTCCGTATACATTTCTTATTTATGGTCAGAACCTCACAGAAATTCATATATGCAATCTAATGATGACAGAAATGCCGTTGCCATTTGAATTTTCGAAAATAACGAACAATTAATATAAGACGATCCTTTATGCAACTTAGATGCACATCTTTTTATAATTGACATTATTACGAAGGGTTGAACAACCCGAGTTCGATCTCCGGCGCTACCCAAACTGTCTCCGTGTTTATACTAAGTTAAGGACACGTTAAATATGTGGGTCCATATGTCTTTCCGAGATATTGGTAGTAGGGGGGAAATGCCGTCCTCACTGGTTTCCGGTCTAAATTGGGTGGCATTGCCCCGGCCATCCAAACAGATACCTTACACCATCGGGTAGGCCGGATAAGTCGAAGAAGAATACATTATTCCGAGTTTAATGATGTTTTTGGTCCGACTATAAGACCTTAGAAGCGGGAATAATGAGCGGTGTTTGCATTTTATTTTTGACCGGCTGTTCTCTTAGGACGCTGTTTGAGAAACATCCGGCTACGTGTCATATAGAAGGCAATGAGAGCACAATATTAAATATCTTGAGAAATTATTAGTAGTTTCGTTATAAACACATGCGACAGGGAAAATTACATCATTCACTTTGCAATATTAGCCACACCTTGAGTGCCGAAGGAGAAGGGAGCAGTAGTTTTCATGAGTCGGCGCAAGCTGTTTCCTGGAATCTTTTCTTGACACTCAGGAATACGGAAATCAATAAAAAATAGAAGTGACGCTCCATTTAATCTGAGATTGACGTTACTAATACCGAGAATAGCAACAATAAGATTACCTTATTTTCAAGTTACCTTAACCGTCTGAGTAATAGTTCACGAAAGACTATTTTGAATCAGACATGTATATGATACATTTCTATGTAGCTGTGTTTTAAAGGGTGGGTCTCAAGAGTATTAAAAGTGCCATAAAATGAGTTTATCCCCCTTCTTCACAATTACATTTTAAATATATTTAAGAAAAGTAAATTATGCAAATGTTTTTTTTTTAAGAATACCCTTTTGAAAGAATACAATTTTGCCTTATAATCAACAACATATTTTGTAGAGTCTTCGAAGATAAGAACTTGCAATATCGTCCCAATATTTCAACGGTAGAATAACGGCTGACAGGTTCGAAGATCAAGGGTTCGAGTCCTGGTTGTGCAGCAAGGTTCTTTGCAATGGCGTCCGAAAGAATTAACCCTGAAATTTAGATTAAAGATGTCGCACGTATGAAAGTGTCACCAGTACGAATGTAGTGGACTCTGGAATATGCAGCGCCGATAAAAAAGAATAATGACCACGCATGATGCTAACCTGGGTAAAAATAGTAGTAGTACAATACTAGCCTGGATAAAAATAGTAGCGGCAGGAGGCTAACCTGAGGTAAAACTAGCAAGAAGGTGGTCAGGCCGATTTTCAGTTACCCATCAATCTGACGAAGGGGTGGAGAATGCAGAGTCCACTTCAAAGATAAGAACTTGAAAATATCGTTCCAATAGCTCAACGGTAAAGCGTCGGCTAACCAGTTCGGAGATCCAGGGTTCGAGTCCCGGTCGGGCGACTAGGTTCTTTACAATTTGTTTCTAGAAACAATAATTTTTTACAATCATGAGCTCAATCAACATATATAAAAATATCTGATGTGGACAGCACATGACTTTCCTTGTAAGAGTCAATGAATTTACTTCTTTTACAATGAAAAAATGATAAAAGGATCCACGGTATGGTATTTTTAACGTTGAATTGTACCTTTGGCGATTTTCCGGATGACAACGTGCAATACTATTTCAATGTACCCAATTAACTTATATTTCACGCAACTCTAAATAATCAACTAGTAATATTAATAGTATCCTTAATAAGCAATATAGAATATATATCAAAATATTGTAATAATTCATTCATCAATTAGGCGTCATTTTCATTAACTTTGGCAATAATTTCGTCAATCTACGGCTATCACTAAGATGGTGATATTCCGCTAGATTAATTCACAAGTTCGACAAATGTGTCGCCATTGTGTGTCATTTTTGCAATTTTGACGATATTTTTGTCAATCTCAAGCGAAATATCGCCAATTTGATGATACTTTGTTAAATTATCAAGTTCGCCAAATGTATCACCAAGTTGCAGATAATCCGAAAGACGAGCATCTCTTATATACTAGGAAGTATGCCCGTCATACGACGAAATTCAAAATTTGCAAATTATTGCCTCCTATTTGGCGACATTTTCATCAATTTGGTGACATTTTTCTCAATTTAGCATCATTTAAAATGTCGCCAAGTTGGTGACATCCTGCCAAAATTTTTGCCTAGCGTTATGGACGGATATACAGATGGACAGACCGAGAAAGGGGTTATTCTTATGGTCGATCCTTATGTCCTTTCCAAGATATTAAATTTTCAACAATCAGTCGTCATTTTCAGAGTTTTAGTATCAAGTTTACCAATTTGCCGACATTTTCGTCAATTTTGCAACATTTTAAAAAAGTCGCCAAGTTGGCGATATTTCGCTAAATTTATCTCTAAAATTTCGTCAAGCATAATTAATGAGAAATAGCTTATTTTTAAGGTAGGTAAATGACTATGGGCGTTCAAATAAAAACTAGTACCCGAAGTATCTTCTCTCGTGAATGAAACGTGTTAGATCCACGAGAATGATGTTAACAAATTTATCGCATAATATTACATATGAAATGTGAACATATTTTATAATAATTATTTTATTTTTAATTTTATGTGATTTTTTGGAAAATTTGTATGACAAATGTGTAATATCTCGAGAACGGTTTATACTAGCGCTCTAATTTTTATATCGATCGCTGTATAATGTAAAATTACTTAAGAAATGATTATTTACGTAACAACTATCACGTAACAACTATCTTACGTAACAACTATCGTCTATCAACACTAGCGAAGGTAGTATAGCTTGGCATACGACGCATCGGAAATCGTTTCTGGTACAATGTTTGTGCTTCACATCCGTTCCCATTTGCTTGCCTATACATTAGATGCCTATATACCAATTCCTCGTACTTGTAAACCACTATGGCCTTTCCGAAGTCGTTTTAGACGTTGTTATCCCGGTATTAATCTGAAGCATTGAGGATGTGCCACTTTTAAAGAACAACGTTTGTTCGACTGGTTGTCTACTGAACCTTAATCAGCCAATCAGCTGCAACTGTCACTGCTGCTTATTGTCACTGGAAATTTCCTTACAGTACATGCTTGACAGAAGGAGCTGCTGCAAATGTTCTAGATATGTGATACTTCTCCGGCACGACAGCTATGTTATCTGAAGTGACGACTTGTGCTTATTGAACGTTTTCGAAGGTACTCATTTCTGACACTCAGAGTGGAATGCGACCCTAGATTCATTAGTAAATATTGTTCGTCTTGAATGATACTATCACCACCTCTTATTTTATCAAAACGTTTACGAACACCCTTTATATGTGGATTTTCGAATTTGTTAAGAGACAATGATTTAGAACTCGTCCATCCATCGAGAAACAGACAAAATCCATTTCTTGTATCTAGGGCCTCAACCGGTGTATTTATTGTGAAAACTCGACTTGTGATTAAATCACGATCACCTTACTTTTTTTAGGCTACATAGATTAAAATTAAATATCTGCTCAATCTACTGTTAAAAGCATATCCATCATGAAAAGTTAAACAAGTCATAATCACTATCATCATACTTTCCTGTAGCACAGCGCCAGAAAAGTAGAAAGAAATTCAAATAAAAAGGAGGTCATAAAAATGTTCTGCATGCATCTAAACTTTCTTAATAACATTGAACCGATAAATATTTTGATCAAATGCGAAAATGTCGTTTGAAGCATAAAATTTTCCGGCTTACTTCAATCAGTATTGGTTTAAAGTTACACAATTCGTGATACTTTTTTATATGTTTGGCACAAGCTTATTTTACAACACTTCTACCTGTTGGACTCAATGAATCAATCTTTCTTCTATATTTGGAGTTTCTTTAGTCCTTTGGCATCAACTGGAGTTAGCATTAAAGTAGTCAAATCTGTCACAGTCAAGAATGTTTTCATGCTATTTTGTTATTTGTTTTATTTTGATTGTAAAGAACCTTGCTACTACGAATGGAACAAGAACGAACGATAAAAGTGTAAGGAATCGGCAATACATTGAAGAAAAATAATTTTTCCTAACCGAGAATATTCTGTTCTACAGAGTATCAACAAAATGACAAATTTATTGAAATATATATTTTTAAAGTATATGTTTTAATATTTTATAAAATACATAAATAATTTATAAAACTGTATCTCAACTAAAGACATTTACGTCTAGAGCTATATATTTTTTTTCATTTGTGGTTCTGCATCTTTTATGATCATGTAATTATAAAGGGACTTAGTTTATACTACTGTCCGGCGAAAGCAATCAAACACATAATTAAGGAGAAAGTTAAACAGCGTAATAATGGACTAATTAATCAAAACTGGATAGATGTATGCTTCAAAGATGAGTTGCATTTCCTTCTTTAGTGCTAGACAAACTAATAAACAGGAAGCCAAAACGAGCCTGTTTTGTTAACACTTTACAACAAAGTTGAAAAGTGTTTATGACTTTGCTCATTCTGTCTGTCTGTCCGTTAGCACAATAACTGCCGTAAAAATGACTTAATCAAAATGAAATTTTAGTATGTTGTTCAGACGGTCTGTAGAACCTATGGGAATATAAATGAATAATATCACCCAATTAGTTTTGGATTGAACCCGGGTTGAAAAAATGAAATACATTGAGCCCTATGGGACCTAATTTTTCAAACATTTTTTAAGCGGATTTAAAATTCACAAATTGCTTCGAAAATTTTAGATAATAGTCAAATTGTTCCATAAAATATATAAAAAAAATTCAGCGAAATATATTCAGTAGTTTTTTAAATAAAAATTAAAGTAATAATTACACCTCTTATATGAAACGATCACGTGACGAAAATATGAAACGATCACATGACCCACTTCAAAATGATATATGGCATCCATCTTGTTTCAAAATCGTGATTTTGTTAAGTTCTTTTTAATTCATATTGAGTGTTGTATCCGTGTTAAAACTACTTTATTTTTGCTTAAATTCTGTGCATCTACATACTGAAACAACGCAATGACAATATATTTTAGTTTAAATGCTCATCTAAATTTGATTATTTCTACAACTAAGCCTATTTTTCACCTATGTAAAATGTAAACAGAAAAATATGTAGAATGAGTTGTATTAGAATTCCTGTATTTTTTTAGCACAAAATAATTTAGTCCATGGAGTCTGCATGGCTGATATGAATGAAATATTAATTGATTTCATAAAGAGAAGCACGATTTTTTTCGATGAAGTTTCAAGCATAGAGTTTAATTTTTTAAAGCTCCGTGGAGTCTGCATGGCTGATATGAATGAAATATTAATTGATTTCATAAAGAGAAGGACGATTTTTTTCGATGAAGTTTCAAGCATAGAGTTTAATTTTTTTAAGCTCCATGGTCTTAAACAAAATGTTTAAATAAAATAAATTATTATAGTATTGTGATGAATGAAATGAATGGGAGAAAGTTATGAATGAAATCCTGTTTTTATAGAGAGATCCAGGCGTGTTATTTTTTCTATAATGTCATTTGAATTGATTTCAGTTGTTTTTGATGAAGTTTTCAAATATAATAAATTATCGTAGTATTATGATAATTCTAAAACCATTACCGAGGAATGTATAACATTTTAGAGATGTTTAAACCAGGCAATTTATATTTCAATGCCGTCATTTGAATGAAGTTCATTTTTTTCGGTGAAGGTTTAAGTTTTCAAATATAATAAATTAATGCAGTATTGTGATAAGTTTCAAAATATTTCCGAGGAATGTATTGCATTTTAGACTTGCTTAAATAAAATTGCATTGAAGTTGGAAAGTGTTTCATAATCAATGCTTTAAGCATGATTGATCTTTCTTGTTTGATTTCATCTTTTTGACTGAAATTCTGACTTGAAAGATATCCAAGATATCTTCGCAACATCTGTATACTATAATGTTTAATAATTCGAGCTTTATTTCGTTGTTAAATTAAAAAAAATAATTACTTCGTTATTAAACAGTATAAACAGATTGAATAACAGATAACCCGATTACAGAGGCAAAAAAGGATAATATACTTCAGGATAGATCAGACAGGACACTAGTACCAACAAGAGCAAAGGCACGGCTGTTAGATAGATACTTACTTGATCTGTACTTGCTTTTACTGATTTGTTATACGATTGATTTTAATATCACTAACTTTAAAATCAATGATTAACGATTTGCTACTTTATTCATAATTCATTATAAATAGGGGTTAGTTTTTTTTTCCATGTTTGAATTTGAAAATGATTAAATTTCAGAATAATGACAACAAAGTACCCAGTTAGTCATTGGTTAAAGACTAATTTGATCGTTTTATTATAATAATCATGATTGCTAATTTCTGTCTAAATTTTCAAAATATATATATATATATATATATATATATATATATATATATATATATATATATATATATATATATGCATATATATATATACATATGCATATATATGTATACATACATATATATATGCACTGCTCAAAACAGTTAGGGATATTATGATTTTGGAAATAAACTGCGGATGAAAACATTTTTGTTGGCTGATATATGATCCATAGGTGTTGTAAGATATTAGAGAAGGAAATTACGCACAGAATAAGGAATAATTACATTTTATTCTTGTTTTTTATCGGAAAACAAAAAATGCACATTTTGTATATGTTATATAAACGAAAAAAATGTGATTTCTCGGATAAAAATGAGTTTAAATAAGGGATATATTTTCCCCTGACCGAAAGCAATGTTGCACACCTGTGAGACATGGAAACAATGAGACTATATTTATATATATATATATATATATATATATATATATATTTATATATATATATATATATAAATATATATATATATATATATATATATATATATATATATATATATATATATATATATATATATATATATATATATATATATATATATATATAAATATATATATCAAGGATGGACTGGAGTATTTTCTTCCATTCCTGTAGAAGAGCGGTTTTCAGATGCTGCAGAGATTCTGGGGGTCATAAGCTATCAGCAACCCTTCTCCCTAGAATGTCTCAAACAGGTTAGATTGTGCTCATATCTGGGGAACATGCTGGCCAATTCATTCGAAGGATTCTTTCGTCGAAATGGGAAGACGTCCACTAGCCGAGCACGATGTGGCCTAGCTTTTGCATCCGTAAGAATTAATTCATCTTCAATTGCTAAACGTAAGATACCACAAAATTTCTGAAGATTTCTTTCCTATATCTTTGTGTCATCAATGATCCATTTCTAATGATGTACAGTTCGGTATGGCCATACAGATACCAGCCCAGCCCATCTCTCCGCCTCCTCCATATCGTACACTTTCATTCATAAATGCAGGATTATTACAAGTGCCACGTTCTTACCAAAAGGTAATCCGTCTATTGTCAAGTTGTACACTAAAGCGGGACTCGTCTGGGAAGAGAATATTCTCCATTAATTTCGTTTCTGAGATGCTCTTGTGCCTAACTTCTGGGTGAAATGCGGTGGCCCGCTGTTAGAGAAACACAAACCATAGGTCTGCGAGCATACAAACTAACACGATGAGGTCGGTTTCAAACAGTTTGCGTTGAAACGCTGATAACAGTAGTCCTCTGAAGGTGCTATTTCAAAAGAGAGGATTTCATACTGCAGTTTCTTCTGGATTTTAGTGTTAAATATCAGTCCTAATTTTGTATTTATTCATGCCTACGACCTTGTCCTGGTCCTCGTCCAACATTTTCAATTTACAAAAACCGATTTCAGAGTCTGAAAATGACACTTTGGGACGCTCCGAGAGCTTCCACTACAACAGGTTGTGTTAGGAAAACCTCTAAACGACCAATGGTCCTGTTGTGGGACAGTATTGGAATTTTCCTGTCGCCACTTCACTTCTAGGAAGTATTACCCCCCCCCCGTCTCTCTTTGGAAACGTTGAAATTCCATTGCCCTGAGTAGGAGACCAGCTGCAGTCGTGAGAAAGTGGCAAAGGACGCTATGTTATTTTTAAATAAAATGGACACCTGCAAGAGGGCTAGAGCCTCCCAATTTTAGCCAACCCTTTGGAAGGGGCCAAATCCAATGAATCGATAGAGCCCAGCCGCGTCACTGAATTTATGGATTTCACAACCTATAGCGGCCAAGCGTCAGCTATGGGGCCAGGCCAGGGGGTTGTCCGTTTTCCCGACGAAGAGAAAAAGATTTGGGGGAGAAGACAATTGTAGTTTTTGAAAAGTCAAGTGCTGGTCATCAAAAAAACGACGGAGAAGAGCCGTCCCGATGTGTTCCTGCCCTTGCTGTAAAGGGGTAAGTCTTTTTGTCCTCTTCCGCTGCAGGCTGAGTACCAGAGATTAAAATTAGAGTTTAATAAGGAATCTAACTGAATAACTCAATGGTTAATATGATAATTAAAAACTAGAGAGAGAGAGGAGAGATCATGATGATCATTATTCAATGCCCACGACTTAGCGAACTGTAAATGTATTGTACAAATTTAAGATGTTATTTTGTGTTTTAAATTTAAGTAGGAAGTTTAACTATAAGTATTTTAAAATAAAAGCTTTATTTTAATTAACCTTAATTAGTATTTATTGTGTGTTCTCATGATGCATTTTCCAATTAATCTTAACCTGGAGATATGCTCGGTAATCGAGCAAGTGGCGTGCGTAAGTACGATCAGCGTCCAAAGTGTAATTGCAAGTTTTTCAGCGGAGCCACGCCACATGTCCTTTAGGCTACCGATTAGGCTAAGCTATATTGATGAGACATCATATTCACTGCTACGAAGCATTCAACACATGCCAATTGTTTCTAATTCCTTCCTACATAAATAATTCTGCAGATCGATTTCAATTTTAATTGATGATTTTCCTTTTTAATCTTTTTTCTTTCATTTTTGTCAAAAAACAAGGGGATTATATGGCTGTGTCCCTTACCGAACTAACAATATCCCATAATTATTTTGAGCAGTGTATATATGTGTGTATGTATATGTGTATATGTATATATATATATATACATATATATATATATATATATATATATATATATATATATATATATATATATATATATATATATATATATATATATATATATATATTTATATATATATATATATATATATATATATATTCGATCTACCAAATTTTGACGAATAATAATTTTGAACGACAGGGTAACCATGTAACCATGCAGATGGCTTTAAAACTACGGGGTGCAGGTGAAAAAGTGAAAGTGTCATATCCATGGAAATCCTTCATCTATAGCCAATACTGAGAAACAGATGTCTCAAGGAAAATGTTTAAACTGGAAGAGAAAACATACTGAAGTGGAATTCTCTAGTGAATCCTCTGCCAGCATCCCAAATTTGCTGCTGAATTAATATTAGAAATTACTTAATCTCTATCTATAGCCAGTCTTGAGAAACATACGTTTCAGGAAATTTTTTGACTGGTGTAATGAAAATAAACTGAAGGAAGAGATTCTAAGTTTCCGCCCCAACCTCTTTCATAATTGTATGCAGAATTTACATCAATCAAATTCATATGTCTAATTTACATCAGTCTATCAATATATGAGTCTCTGTCTAGAATCAATCTTAAGAAATAGATGTTTCAGGATTTTTTTTTAATTGGGAGTGGAAAAAGAAGATGAATTAATTAGTGAATAACTTTGCTTTCGAATGAATTGATGTTAAAGTAATTTCAGTTTTCATCTAATCTCTAGCTACTCTATTTATAACCAATTTCGAGAAATAGCTGATTCAATTGAAATGAAAATATTTGAACCGGATACTTAAAAAGAACGAAAAATGGAAATCTTAAGTAAAACTATTTGACTGAATGTGTAAAGACTTACGTCCTCTGAAATCTGATGCTAATAGTAATCATCTAATATGTTTCTGAGAAATATATCTTTGAAAAATGTTGGTAAAACCAATAGTGTTGCAAAACTTTTGCTTCCAATAAACTGCATAATCAGAAATTACAGGGTAACTCAATATTTTACAAAAACGATAATTCTCGGCCTTAAAATATCCTTACATGACACATGTTAAGATTTAAGACATATTTAAAGCACATAAGATCTTCAAGATTGTTAAAGATAAAAATGCTTTAATTAATTTGTCGATAACTTAATTTTTTTTCCTGAAAGTTCTCAACATTTAGACGCTAAGAAATATGTCTTTGTTGAAAAAAAATATCGATTATTTTCCGCTAACATGAACCTTTTAAATAAAGATTTTATTACGCATTTGCGTCGTGAAAGATTTAACTTTATTAGTTATTTTAACTCAGTTTTTAATTAATTGATGTTATCAACGCTTTTTAAAGTTTTTATTAAGTTTTAATTTTGCATCCAGCAGTAATCGTACATAATAGATTTGACACCATTTATAATAATCTGATGTAGACAGCACATAACTTTCCTTCCATTGTGCAAAAATTTTACTTGTTTGCATTGTGCAAGACACACTGAACATTATTTTAGGCTTTGAAATGCATATTAACACATTTGAATTTTTATGATAGCGTTTAAATTTATTTCAAAGTACCAAATCAATTTCTATTTTGCGAAAATCTAACTATGCATAAAAATAAATTAAACCATATCAAAATAATATTGAAATTGACTTAACATATCTTAAATTGAAATTAGTCATAGTCAAAATTGGTCAAAACTAAATTACTTATTCAAATTCATAAGAAAAATCCACATCAAATGCTATTTAGCGAATTGATAGTCCGTGAAATAAATAAATATTGGCGAATTCCTTGGCGTTAAAATGTAAAACTATTGCAAAAGTACCTCCTTTAGGGTTTAAAATGAAATAGATGCACGGAAATTAAATTAAATGGCTTTCGCATAATATTGTATATGGAAAATGAACTTATTTGGGAATTGCTGCTACTTTTTAATTTCACGTAGTTTAAGTTTTTTTCAGAAATTTATTTGAAAAACGTGCATAATTTCAATATGTTAAATAGTAACGTAAAGCATATAGTTTTTGCTATCTATTAAAAGAGAAGTAAAAATAAGCCTAAAAACTACTGTTAGTAGTATTAAATTAATATAAAATCTTAGTATAAATAGAGCATAAAATAAAATGTAAGTATCAACCGGTTTCAAACGCAAAAAATCCGTCTTCCTTGGACAAACAAAATTCAAAACCTGACTTTCTCTCACAAGTTCAGTATCTTCTGTAGAAAAAAGGTAGAAGAAAAGTTGCTATCGCTGAGAGGAAGAATGAAAATAGGTAAAGCCATAGATGCAGAAAGACGAATGATATAGATACTGAAAACGTCTAAATTGGGAGACACTTCCGGCCGTTCATAAAGACACCTCAAACCTTCGTCTAGGTTGAACGATCTGAATCGAAAAAGAAGATATTGAAAACGAACAGAAGAAACCCCGTAAATGAAGAAATAATGACAGAAAATAAATAATAAAAGGTAACAAAATTAGAATCCCTAGATCAGAATATGACGCTCAATATCCCAAAACTGTGGAAGCTGTTATCTGCAATAGGAGTCCGATTCTAGTTTTGGAAATTTTTTAGTCAGATTATGTGTGTCAGATTATATCCTTTGGTCAGATTACATGTGTACATATTTGGAGATGACGTCATCGAGTTTTGGAAATTGATGCATGTCCCACGCATTTTATTTGTCTTTGTAGAAATAAGTTATTCCGTGATGAAAAGCATTACAAACGAGTAAAAGATTCACGAATGCTAATGCCTGCAATAGCAGAGCGAATCAAAAAGAGGCCTTTTTATTTACTGCAAGTTAGAGTAAAAATCTGATTTTAATTCCTGTTAGTGTTTCCCTTTAATAGCGAAACTTGTTAGGCAGTGTCATCAAAAATGTCGACTGTTGGACAGATCATTTTTTTACTTACATTCAAGACTGTTAAATACCACTCACTCACTAGTGAAAATAAAATCAGATTTTTAAAAATAAATGAATTAAAACAATTTCAAAAGGCAGGCAAAACAGTTAAATATATTTTATATCTTACGAAACAATAAACACTTCCATCCGTGATAATACGTCAAATACTTAATCAATTTTCAGAAGAAAATACACACTTTACGCTTTACGGAAGAAAATTGAAAACAACAGCTGTCACCCATAACATGCTGCGACTGCAATTTTCCTGCTGCAAAATGTAATTTTTAGCAGAAAAATTTATGAACAGGTCTGGAATTTAAAAACAAAGTCTAAGATGAATAATTTATTGTTTTTATCAGCTAAACAACAACGGCATTATTTTCGCTTCGTCTACTGCGATGATTGAACGTTTAGCATAGCATATTCAAATCGGTTTCTTGAAAATCTATGACAAAAATGGATAATTTTCTTTAAAATGATGTATCCAAGTAAATTATAATTTTTCACCTATATATAGTTCACTGAATTTCTTCTTCATAATTTAATTATTTAAAAATATATATCTTCTTTTTACTTTGTGTGAATTGTCGTTCTTTTCAGGAAGTTCCATGAATATGAAATTCAAGAATTTTTCCTCCGAATTATTCTATTGTAAAGAGCTCACATCCAAATATTTGCTTGCTCTACCATGATACTGTATAGGATATTGTATGCAAAACTCAGTACTGTGACACCAGACTACTAATAAATTACTACTTGCCTGACTACGATACTGTATACAATACTGTATACGATACTGTGGGACCACTCAACTAATTAAATACTACTTGCCACACCACGATACTTTATATGATAGTGTATACGATACACAATACTGTAGGACTAACCAACTAATTAATTACTTCATTTGGCTCAATTTGTTTGATTAAATATATTTAACTGGTACATACCTTGTGCACATGGTGCTTGGATAATGCTGAGGCTGTTAGCTGTCCCTGACATGTATTGTCGTAAACTAACTTCATTTCTGCCTTCTCTGCCGCTGATAACTGATTTTTCTCTATCATGTAAACGACAGTGCCTTTTTGCACACTCTGAAACGAGTCACTTCTCAATGATTCTCTGACTTGGTGATCGAGACTACTTTTAGTTGTATAGCATTTTTAGACCTGGCTCAAGGTAAGCCCTCCTCTTTCTCTGCAGGTGTCTGTGGCTGGTCGGTGCTCACTTCTCATTATTCTGTGTTCGTTGCCTGATGACTTCCTCGCAAATTAGTGTATTTATGGGTCACAAACATTTCCAAGTTCATTGTCAATTATTTCGACTATCTGTCTGGACCCTTATTCAGCTTGTCTAACATCATTGCGTATTAATATAATTAAAACATTCCTTGTCTCAAATTCTGCAATAACGCTTAAGTTTTTTGAAATGTTTGTTTTATAAGTGTTTAAAGCATTCCAATGGCCACTAAATACATTATTATAATTTAAAAAGCTAAATATTGCAGTTAATGACTAATAAGTCACCTTTCAAATGAAAGTAAGTAGATTCTCACTGTAAATAATTAAATTAGGGGGGAGGGGGTACGGTTTTCTACGACAAATGGTAAGATAGTCACTATTATATATCCTATTTGATAAATTATCCCCGTTATTGGTCTCTGACCAATAAATAATAAATAAATAATTGTATCACCACATATAAATGGCGCATCAGAATAAGAATACATAATTTATCACCACACGTACTGAAGCAATATTCTCTCATTCCTTACTTAAAGAATATAATATTATAGTATAGACTATAGAGCAACGTTAGGAAACATAAAATGTAACACTGTGCAGCAAGAATGCAAATCACAAACCAGTCATGGGGAGCAGGGTTCAAGGACTGTTAGGCTAGTAGGTAGCATTAAACTAAAAACGTCTCAGGCTCTGTGCTTTTAACATTGACTTTAAAGAGTTCGCCTATACTCACTTCCGGTGAGAGTTATCCATATTAAGCGAAGTTGTTGTTGGAATGCAGAAAAAACGCTCGAAATATAAATTAAAGGAAAGGATCTGTCATGAAACCGTGATGATTGTATTTTCTGATAATTCTGTTTCGGATTTTGCGTCCGATGAGGCAAGTGCAGGTACTATTTAAAAATTTCGTTCAACTGTTTCTTGTGTCATCTTATGAGTATCACAGAAAGATACATTTTTTAAATGTATATATAATTTTCAGAGCCCACAATAATTGGAATTAAGAGAGCGAAGGGTATTTCGTGCTCGTTGAATGAATTTCATTCCTTTATTAAATTGTAATAGGCAAGCATCATAGCATTGAAATAAGTGCGCCTCCTGCTAAGGATATTAAATAATTTCGTTTTACTGTTCGTTACAAAAGTAATTTAATTCTCACAGATATTTTGAAGAGCAGTCAGACGTGGAACAAGATCATCAAATCGGCTTTCCTAGATTACCGGTCTGGGTACTTTTGTTATACAGAATGATAAACGGAAGTAAAAATATCAGTTGAACATTCAGTACAAGGGGAAAATTGAACACTTGTTATTTTGGTATTTTTAATTTTAACCCAGGATATTATTACTGTGATCAAATCCTGGATTTTACACTTTAATTTAATGGTGGTAATGAGTCCATGAATTTAATCAATGATTCCATAAATTTAAGGGGGATATTTTGAAATTTACCGAATTATAATGGAATACTAGGTTTACAAAATTTCTGGCATCCTACTTTTACTGAATGAGAAAGAAATATGAGATTTTTTTTCTTTTTTGTACATTTTAAATTAAATATTTGAATCCTTAAAGCTTAATCAGAACTGGCTTAACCGGTTTGAATTAAAAATAATGAATTAAAGTAAACCACGAAAGGTAACGATATGCCAAATATGAGCTTTCTAGTTATTCCAGTTCTCGAGTCACTTCCAGTTCTCGAGTCATTAAAAATTCGTATGTTCTGGTTGCGAATTCACCGGTTACGAGTTAGACTGGCAAGGTTTAAAATCTAAAGAATCATTGTATACAACGGAAAGCAAGCATATGCCGAATTTGATCTTTCCAGCGGCTCGGCTTCTCGATGTACATCCAGAAACATATAATTTTCTATTTCGCGAATTCAGGATGTGTTGGACCAATGAGATTCAAAATTAAAAAATCTGATGTGGACAGCACATGACTTTCCCTGCAGACTCATATTCACGCTCTCTTTATTCCTTTAATAATCCATTTCATTGAGGTTAATTGCTCAAAATAACACCCATAATTATTTAAAATTACACTGAATCGGCACTTTTAATTCAATTTTCGTTCCCATTTGGTAACTAGGCTTATTTTCAAAAGTGGTGTAGCAAAAATTCGAAAAATTTAAATTATCTCGAGAACGGCTCATTGTAGTATAATGGTGTTGGTCTTATTCTTTTGATCGTTAAAAATTAGGTATAAAACAAGCATTTAATTGATATATTTGAGCATACGTAGTTTTTTATTTTAGATTTTGACGATTTTTGCGGGCCATTTTACAAAAACAGGGAGGTTCTTTATTTTCGAATCGTACCAAAATCTAATCAGCACCAGGGTAACCCACACGTGACGTATCTACCAAATTTTGTGTAATTTGATTTATTTGTTTTTCAGCTAGAGTGGATATAAGCAAGTTTTGAGGGCCATTTCGCAAAAAAGGCGGGTTCTTTTGTCCCGAATTGAACCCAAAACTAATCAGCACCAGAATCGTCTACAAATGTCTTACCAAATTTTATGAAATTCGGTCCATTAGTTTTTTAGATAAAGTGGATACAAAATCTGAACAGACATACTGACAGATACACAGACAGACAGACACACACATAGACGTTACGCTAAAATGGTTTTATAGTATTCTAGAGGTGTCAAAACGTGTAGATCCGTCGAAAACTCGAGTTGCGATTTTAGTATGATTCCAATTCTTTCCCTATATATTACTATATATTGCAAGGAAAGTAAAAAATCAAAGTGTAACACGAAAGGCAACAATATTTCAAGTTTGAGCTGTCTAGTTGCTCAGATTCTCAGGCTATTCCCCCCCCTCTCTCCCCCCAAAACATGTTTATTTCTATGGCTGGCCCAGGACGGACCACACGAATAGGATTCCAAATTTAAAGAATCAAAATATACCACGAAAGGCAACCATATGTTACATTTGAGTTTTCTATCTCCTATGAACTTTTGATGATTTTTTTCAAAATGTCATTCGAAAATTCGGGGGTCTTTTGCGGTTTAGGGGGGAATTTGGGGCCAATGGACACACACACATGCACACAGAGACATCCCTTCAAAAACGTTCAGTCATGCTTAAAACGTACTCTCCCATCTAAAACTCGAATTCTAATTTTAGACCCATGCTTTCACGATACTTTCCCCATACATTATACTATGTATATAAGGAAAGTAATATGATTTAAATATACAATAGAAGGAAAATTGAATAAATAGTTAAAGTTTGAATGCATTTTACGAATATTTTAGAAATATGAATTGCAATTAAAACATGCCATGATAGTAAAAAAACATTCCACATTAACAATAGGCATGCTTAGATGTTGTTAATTTATGTTAGAATTTCATTCAAAAATTGTAGAACAAATAACTAAACGTATTTAAAGTGTTTTATTAAAAATTGTGCTGGTTTATGAGTAACAGAATTCCTTCACAGACCGGATACGGCTCCCGTTGCAATCAGACAACCCTGCAAAACTACATACATCGGTTTTTTTTAGAAGTAGTAAAATAGCGAAATAGTGGTCAATTGTCCCAAATTAACACTGACGATATTTTACGCAAAGAAAGGTGGTGAATTTTCAAGCCCCGTAACAGGTTTGCTTATGACCATGTGTTCCGTATTTGATGGTCCGAATCCATTTGTTCTACCTAATTTAATTAACTCCGACCTTGTTTCACACAGTATTTCCGGATGGAAATCGATGACGAGCTTACACATTGTCAAATTACTATTACTCCGGTTTCGTTTATTAAAAAGGTGCCTTGTCCAATGAGTTTAGACCTCAGTATGAATGATCCTGATTGTGTGCCATTAATTGAGTGATCCATTGAAAGGTTGAAAAATAAATGAGAAAAATAAAGTACTTTTAAATGAGAATAACTGAGAGTTATGTCCTCAGAATAATAGTTTATAAGAAGGAATTGAGAGAAACTTAGATAAACAATTTAAAGTAAAAAGTCAAAATACACAAGTAGTATTGACCTTTTAACTACGGCGGTAAAACAGTTGAACCACTGAAAATCTCTTGTCCTAGAATGGCACTGGTTCAACTGCTGTACCAATCTTTTTCACCCCCATTTTTCTTTTTGGTACAGCAGTTGAACCAGTGCCATTCTAGAAGAAGAGATTTTCAGTGGTTCAACTGTTGTACCGCCGTAGTTAAAAGGTCAATACTACTTGTGTATTTTGACTTTTTACTTTAAATTGTTAATCTAAGTTTCTCTCAATTCCTTCTTATAAACTGCTATTCTGAGGACATAACTCTCAGTTATTCTCATTTAAAAGTACTTTATTTTTTACCAATCTTTACCAATCTTTTTCACCCCCATTTTTCCCTTCCCGACCGTCCAAACAGTTACCTTACACCTTTCTGGTAGGTCGGACGGTCTGGGTTTCAACCCCCATTTTTCTGGGAAAGGAGGTGGACGTCTATTGTACCCAGTTAAGGGCTTTGAAGAATGCCTGCAGCCCTTCCTCGAAGTTTCTCCTGATAGAAGGGGAAACGAGTTACGAACAAAGGACAAGGTCCTTGAAGGAATTTATTTACAGGAGTGGAATTTTCAGTTACTGTGCCGTTCTTGAGTTGAACAAATGGACTTTTAGATCCGTAACGTAAAGGTTAAGTTAAATTAAGGACTGACTTGGGTCTTTTCCTGCTTTTGGACGCTCTGTGGTCGTAGTCCGAAAGTTTAAACATAAGCTCATACGGAAGAGTTGGAATGTTATTGTAAAACTTAGTAACATCTTTTTTAACATGAATAGTATTATTTTTCAGTTTGAATAGTATTAATTTTAAATTCCTTCCTAAGAATAGAATTTCGGAGGTACCTAGGAGCATTCCTAATGATTCTCAGAATCCTGTTTTGGTTAGTGTCCACTTTCTCAATCTGGGTTTTTACAATCATATCCACAGACGGGTAAGGCTTATTAAGTGTTGAGCTTCAGCTAAATCATTCATTTTATAAAATATAATTTTAATATATTTTTACAATGTATGGACAGTACCTTAAAATATTTCAGATTTAATGTGTCGTAATATCATACATGGTAGCGAAATTACATAAAGTTATCCACTTTGCACTTAATCAAAGGACTATTCAGATGGCTGCAGTAAAAACATTTACCTATGACCTATCAATCTATAAATAAAATAAAATAAAATGGTGTTTTGAAATGACAGAATTATTACTAATATGACAACCGCATTGAAAATTATTGTCCTTAATCATTTTTGCACCTGAAAAAACGGTGACGTGAAATGAAATCTTCTGCATAAAATCTGCTTCCGTCTTTCATATTAATTGCTGATAAACACTGTTTCAGTGCTTCTTCAAAAGCACTGAATACTAAAAATGGGAGTGGACAAATGGGGGTGTGGCCATATACACAACCGATACATGTCCCGCCTATTCAAAACTGTATCTTGAAGATGTTTTTTAAATGATGTTCATTTTCTGTGATTGAGCGCAAATGTCCGATTTTTCAATTTTCTTAATTTCTTGTAATTAGCACTAACGTCGTATGCCTTACATCGCTTACAATGTATAATTGTCGGATATGGGAAGCACATGACTTTCCCCAAAGATTCAAATTCATTTTCTCTTTGTTTCTTGAATAATTCATTACATTGAGTTTTATTGCACAGCATACCACGCATACTTATTTAAAATGACACGGAATTTGCACTCTTAAATCAATGTCCGTTCTTATTTGGTAACTGGGCGTATTTTCGCAGACGGCGTAGAAAAAATTGGAAAAAACTAAAATATTTCGAAAACGGCTAGTGTTAAAGTAATGGGGCTGGTCTTATTCCTTTCATCGTCAGTATGTATGGCACAAACATTTAATGTATACATTTGAAAATACGTAGTCTTTTATTTTAGATTTAGACGACTTTTGCTACCATTTCGCAGAAAAGACAGGTTCTTTTTCCTTGAAACGTACCAAAATATAATCAATACCAGTATAACTCACAAGTGAATCACCTACCGAATTTTGTGAAATTTGGTTAACAGACGCCAATGTCTGCAAAGGGGGATCGAACTGTTTGGGACCGGTAAGCAAAAGGTAATTAACTTTCATCTAGAATGGATACAAACAAATTTTCCATATCACTTCAAATAAAAAGGTAGGTTTTCTAATAAAAATCTGATCGTACCAAAATCTAATCAGCACCAGAGTCACCCACAGGAGACTCACCTATAATATTTTATGAAATTTGGTCAATTGGTCGAATTAGAGTAGATGCATATACTGGACAGACATAGACACACAAAAACACACACGTCACGCAAAAATGTATTTTTCGTATTCAGGAGATTTCAAAACGTGTAGATCCGTCGAGTTGCTCTTTCGACGCGATTCCAATACGTCCCCTATACATTACTATGTATTATAGAGAAGAAATTAAAGTTCAATCCCCCTTTACAATTTATTTCAACAGGGACAGAACGTGATTAGAAATTCAAAAAATCTGATGTGGGCAACACATGACTTCCTTATATAATGTAATGAATTTACTACTTTTACAGTAAAAAAATAGGTTTTTCTTATAGTAGATACTAATATTCTTTCCAAAATATTGAATTTTCGACAATTAGTCGTGATTTTCATTGATTTGGCGTCATTTTTATCCATTTGGCAAGATTTTCGTTAATTTGGCAACATTTCAAAAAGTCCCCAAGTTGGCGACATTCCCCTATACATTACTATGTATTATAGAAAAGTAATTAAAGTTCAGGCCCCCTTTACAAATTTATTTTATAAGGGACAGAACGTGATTAGAAATTCAAAAACGGCTCTACACTCTTATTAGATTGTTTTTATTGTACTATAATATTTTTTATGCATGCGACAGATTATTAAATATTTTTGATATCTTTGTTAAAGTATATTAGTCAATATGCAATTAAATTATGCCAAAAATATAAAAAAATAATCACAAAATTATATTTATATAAAAATTGCGTTTAAACAACCACAATGTTTAAATATTCATGAGATTAATGAAACATTTAATTTAAAAATATAAAAAATACATAAATATAATATTAAATCAGAATAATTTTATTTTGTAGTTCGAAAATATTACCGTACCATCCATCCGAATAATTGAAATCTTATTCTCAGTGATGCGGCAGAACCGATACCTCAGTGTTTTATTTTATCAAAACCGGGAAAAACATTTGTCTTGCAGTGGCTTAATAAGACTTTTCTCTAGATGGTGAACTTCAAGTATGATCTAAAAAGTACAATCAAAATGAAGAAAAAATTGAAGCGTACCATAAAGTACCGTTTATTTATAAACAACAAAATCATTATTATAATTCGAATAGAACTAGTGGGAGTTCAAGATCTATATGATTTTTTACCTAACTCGTTTATAATTTCATCTACATTTATCTGCATTTATCTATGGATGCCGTACATTACCAATCCATGTAGCCTGTATTCCAATGTTGTATTTCAGAGGTAAGTGTTATTTCTTTTGAAGGTAGACAACGATTTTTCGACCGTTGCAGTTGACGCAGGAATCGCTGCAAAGATTTGCAGCAACTACGTTGGAATACTGCGCAGCAATACGTTGGAAGTATATCGTTATTGCACGTAGATAGCTCATCCATTGCTTTCGTGTATGGAGTACTTTCTACATTTGGTATTTTCTCTATAGTTTGAACTCAACAATCACGTCTGAAAGAGTTTCTTTGAGATCGGCAACAATTCTGTATGATTTATCAGAACGCGTTCCTCCTCATTAGTCATCGGAAAATAACTTGCTGATAGAAATAGTACGTGGAATGCAACAATATTTAATTACTCGGTAGGTTTATCAGAAGCAATAGTAATTAGTTCTTCAACGTTTGTTTTTTACCTTTTTCATAAAATAATTTCAATTGTTAAGTTTTCGCTTGTCCCTTTTCTCGGCGATTTTCTGATTGAACACGACTTTAAACACCAACGGCTTTATCACACCCATTAATCGTCCGTAATTCACTATTCACGCACACTTCGATTTCACTTGTCACTTGTGTTCATCGCTCAGATCGCTATCTAGTAATGGACTGATGACAAATACCCGCCTGACAAATGCTATATAATGTTTTCCTGGATACATCTAGAAGGGAACTGCGAGAACAAACTCCTCATCCGAACAATGACATTTATAGAACAATCCGCTGCCACGCAGTATAAGTAAGCAATTGATAGCTGAGCATTAATTTCTTTTGTTGTAATAGGAAACGAAATAAATGATTAATATTGAATTATTCATTAATAAAATGTAATTTTATATTAGTTGTTTAAGATGAATATTTTTAGATTAAATTTTATTCCTAAACCTTCTGAGAGAGAAGGAATCCAACACCCACAACAACCCGTATATGTACGTCATTTGGCTGCATTGTAAGAATTTGTTAAGACTCTGTCAGTGTTAGTTGTATGCAACAATGTACGAGTTAACTGTACAAATCAAACAAACCACTCTAATCATTCAATTTCGGGGTACATATTTTTCTATTTTTCCATGTTACTATACCTAATGACACACCGCTGTTGCCGAACTTTAATAACAGCATCATTATCCTGTGTTAGTGTTTGCTGTACTATGTGCAGAATTCTAAAACTTGATTTCAACTATTCAAGTTTATGCTCTGCATTTGATTGATACGAGTGAATAATGATATATATATATATATATATATATATATATATATATATATATATATATATATATATATATCCGGTTCAAGTTCGTTTATAAGCAAATTTACAACACCCAACTTCTAAATATGCATGAATATATATATATATATATATATATATATATATATATATATATGCAGGGTGTGAAGTAAAGTCCTTTTAGGACCAGCAACTTTGACATGGTTGATTATAGACACATACTTCCAATTAGAAAAAGTATGATTATGATGTATAGATGTTTAATATGTCTTAGATTCGACAAGCGGCCATATAGTTAGGAAAATACGACATCTCAATTTGAATACGGTCCCCGCGGGTCCTACTATTGATATTTACAAATTGAAGTCCTATTGCTAACGAGTAGACCAAAACAAATTCCGTTATACATTCCGTATACATCCTGTATACATACCCTGTATTCCTGAATACACCCTGCATATATATATATATATATATATATATATATATATATATATATATATATATATATATATATATTCAAGTTAGGATCAAAGAGTTCGGAATCTGTGCTGATTTCTCCAACTCAGATTGTAGGAGAAGGGAACTATTTTACCGCGGCGTAGAGGCACATGTGACACGAGATGTGAAAAGGAAGAAGCAGGTCCGCAGTGCAGGGATTTTTCAAACAATGCGTCAGTGAACTGCAGTCATTCGCGTTTGTCGAGAATGGAAATGACATTTAAGAACAACGTGAGAATATCAAATTCTGCCAGAGTGGTGCAATGCGCTGCAGCAGGTGCAATGTTTCTGCCCAAATGATTTCCAAACAATATGTACGTGCGACTCAGAAACGCTGATAGAAAAATATATAGATGAAAATCTGGTTTAAAAGAAAATAACTTGCGTAATGTTATATTCAGACAAAAATAGAAACTTTCTATCAAAGGAAACAATTTTCATTCGAACAGCTATTACACGTTTTTCGATAAGGAATGGTGTTTCGCTTATTTTCCTTCAATGTTTTGGAAATAAACAAAAGTTTTCTATTGATGGTCTTCCGTCCCTAAACTCCATTTCAGATGTAAATTTGAAAAGAGCGAAGCACTTTTAAAATGTGCCTCTGATCTATCGGTGGACATGATTTTCAATTACAGTGTGAAAACAGTTCGCAGATCATAATGATTCGATAGGCTTTAAGTTATGTATTTATGATTTTTACTTTATCATACTATACACTATTTCACGAAAATTTTCGATTTCAGACTTTGCTATCAATATAGGTTTTGTGACCTTCTGGACACGTTTTGATTATTTTGGGAGTGATGTCCGTCCGTCTGTCTGTCTGTGGTCGATTTGTGTTCACGGTAGCTGTCAACAAATGATGGCCATATTTTAATATAGGAGCATGAATGAATGATTGAAACTGAAAGTTTCAATCATTCATTAATACTGTCATATTAAAGTATGGCCAATCACAATCGATAAACGAAAGTTGAATTAAAACTGCAAATTCGGAGTAATTTAAGAGAAGTACAAATATAAATTTGTCCAATTACGCTCCCTGCATGATGATAGAGAAAGGGAGAATGTATTTGAGTGTGTATTAAAAGTCATGTGCTGCCCAAATCAGAATTCTTTATTTTTTCAAATCGTAACTTGTAAACATGTTTATTTAAACTGTTAAATTAATTAATTATTTCATAAAAAAATTCTGAATCTGACATTGATCGCAACTTGCTTCCTATATATCACGATTATTTTCACAGATGCTGTATCCAGAAATTCACACAAGAGAAGACGTCAAAAATAAAAACTTCAATATTTAATGCATTTGTCTCGCCACTTGGAATACAAACCTGCAGAAATAGTAACATCCACTGCATGACCTGCAAAACAACTACACGGTCTCAAAATATTCACTAAGATTTGATTTCCAAAGAATTTATACGTACGCCTCAGACCTGCTGATAGAAATATATAAAGATGAAAATCTGGTTTACAAGAAAATAACTTGCGTAATGTTATATGCAAACAAAAATAGACACTTTCTATCAAAGGAAACAATTTCCATTCGAACAGCTATTACACGTTTCCCGATAAGGAATAGTGTTTCGCTTATTTTCCTTCAGTGTTTTGAAAATAAAGAAAAGTTTTCTATTGATGGTCTTCCGGCCCTAAACTCCATTTCAGATATAAATTTGAAAAGAGTGAAGCACTTTCACAAAAAGTTCCTCACATACGATCGATGAGCATGATATTAGATTTTATTATTGAAAATGGTTCGCAGAATAAAAGGATTTAATAGGCTGTAAGAGTATAATGGATTTAGTTGTGTTTCACATACCATATATGAGTATATCAGTTTTACTTTCCAAATTCATAATTTTACATTATAGATAAAATGTTTTGTTATATTACTTTCCTTATATACATAATGTATAAGGAAAGTATTGTGACGGGGTCGAAAATTCGATTTCGAGTTTTCGACGGGAGAGCACATTTCAAGTATCCCTGATCACGAATCAAACATTTTTGAAGTGATGTCTGTGTGTGTGTGTGTGTGTGTGTATGTCAGTGAGACTGTGGAGACGATAACTGACGAACGAATGGACCGATTCGAACGAAACTTGGTACAAATATCACAATCCGTAAACACTGGAAGCCTATTGTTTTTATACGCAATCGAATGTTTAGAATCCTCCTAAATTTTCGTATTAACTTTTGAAAAAATCGTCAAAAAATCAAAACCGCTAATAAAATTACGCAAATAGACATCATTTCTTATGTAATTTTTCATTAGAAAACGATTGATATAAATTTTAGAACGCTAACATGAATTGTTCTCGAGATATTGCCAATTTCCAAAAAGATTATCAAAAAGTTTTATAAAATAAAAAAAATATATTTCCTATTGAAAAACATGTTCACTTTTCATATGTAATATCATGCGATAAATTTAGTGACATCATTCTCGTGGATCTAGCTCGCTCCATTCATGAAAAGAGATACTTTGAGAAATAATTTTGTATTTGAACGCCAATAGTCATTTATCGAATAATAAGAATAACTTATTTCTCCGTCCATAACGCTTGGCGAGATTTTGACGGCAAATTTGGCGGAATGTTGCCAACCTGGCGACATTTTAATTGTTGCCAATTTAACAAAAATCTCGCCAAATTGATAAAAATGACGCTAAATCAATGAAAATGACGACTAATTGAAGAAAATTCAATATTTTGGAAAGAATATAAGTATCTACTATAAGAATACCATTTTTTTAACTATAAATGTAGTAAATTCATTGCATTATATAAGGAAAGTCATGTGTTGTCCGCATTTTTTCTTTGTCTCTTACTACAACCTTCGCTTTTCTTCTCTCTCTCTCTCTCTCTCTCTCTCTCTCTTTTTTTTTTTAATGTTTTCTAGTATACACGGTTTTTTAAAGAAGTTCTTAAATTATAATATTTTCAAATTTACAAAAGAATGGTACAATGATATCGCAAGCTTGTGATGTTATTTTGAATCTTGAAATGTCACTACAACTGTGCTTTTAAAAGAAAAACCTGAATAACGCACACAGACGCATAGATACGATTATATCTTTCATCAGTGAGATCTAGATATGATTCAAGATCTAACCGTTTTCAACAGAATGTTTTCTAAACATGCTAGCCTACTTCTGAAAAACGCAGACAGGACATTAAGAGATTGAAAATGTGCTTCTTAAAACCACTTCTGTTAACGTTATATCTGATCTAACCTGCACACTTTTCAAAAGTGAATGCAGTTTCCATCTGAGCGGCTATTTCACGTTTTTCGATAAGGGATTTTGTTTATGTTATTTTTACCAACATTGCTTTAATTGGACGAAAACATTTAAATCATCGAACTTCCGGACACTAAATTCCGTTCTAAATATAAATCTGGAAAAAGATTAAACACGTTTAGAAAAGATTCCCTTAGATTAGATTTAAGAGAATATTAAATTAAATTTTAGGTCTTAAAAATGGTTCAAGAAACAAAGGGATTGGTTACACTGCAAGATATATGATTAATTTGTTTTAGAGGGAAAAATAAGATGATCTGATATGAAAATTAGTTCCTTATTTTTTATTTACTTTTCATCTAACAGATATTTCTAAAATGTGTCAATCAATCATCTTAATATTTAAATATAACTGATATTTACATAAATAATTTAAAATAATCGCTCCCCTATAAATTATTTTTCTTATCAGAATCCTTGCTATGTATCCTGTTGCAAAATAAATATTGCTTTTATGTAACTGTAAACTATATGAATGACAAAAATTGACCATTTTCAACAGAACTATTTCATCGTTTTCAACAGAATTAACTCACAGTTTTCCACAGAACTAACCCACCATTTTCAACAGAATATTGTCTAAATATGTTTACCTACTTCTAAAAAACACAGACAAGACATTAAGAGATTGAAAATATGCTTCATAAAACCACTTAAGTAACGTTATATCTCATATAAACTAGGCACTTTTTACAAGTGGATGCACTTTCCAACTGAGTGGCCGTTTCACGTTTTTCGATAAGGGATATTGTTTCAGTTTTTTGCCTACAGTATTTTAACTTGACGAAAACTTTTCAATCATTGAACTTCCTGCCCCAAATTTCGTTCTAAATATAAATCTAAAAGAAAGGTGAAACACTTTTAGAAAAAGTTATATTAGATCGATTGAAGAGAGTATTAAATTACATTGTGGTTTTTAAAAATGATTCGGAAAACAAAGGAATTGATTATGCTGCAAAAAATGTGATTGATTTGTTTTAGAGCACAATGAAAAAAATAAAATGATCTGATACGAAGTTTAGTCCTTTTTTTCTATTTGCTTTTAATCTAAGAGATATTTCTGAAATGATCCAATCAATCATCTTATTATTTAAACATAACTGATGTTTTCATAAATAATTTAAAATATTCGCCTCACAAATTATTTTTTATCAGCGTCATAGCATTGGGAATTCTTATGAAATAAATACTGTTTTTAAGTAACTGATAAATATATGAACGACAAAAATTGATTTTACATGCATATTCTTACAAATCTTTTGAAATAAAATTGATACTTACGAATAATCTATTACAGTTGTAAATTCATTTCCATTTATAACAAGAAAGATCAATCATGCATAAAGCATTGATTATGAAACACTTTCCAACTACAATGCAATTTTATTTAAACATCTCCAAAATACAATACATTCAGAGCTAATGTTTTTAAAATTATCACAATACTACAATAATTTATTATACTTGAAAATTTCATCAAAAAATAAACTTTATTCAAATGACGTCATTGAAATATAAATTGCCTGGCTCTCTATGAAAAAGCAGTAAAAATTTCATTTATAAACTTTTATTGTATTTTTTTTCATTCATCACAATATTACAAAAATTTATTTTACTTAAAAACTTAAACCCATGGAGGTAAAAGTATTTTAACTTTGTGCTCAAAACTTCATCGAAAAAGTCTGCTATAAAATTGTCTGTCCGCTATGTAAAATCAATGACTGTTTCATTCATATCAACTATATTGCAGACTCCAGCGCTAAATAATCTTGCGTTAAAGAAATTCAGGAATTCTTATACAACTCATCTTACAGTTTGATGTGTCTACAATCTCCATAAGTGAAAATTAGGCTTCGTTGTAGAACTCATCAAAATTTGATGATCATTTATACTCACATATATTGTAATTGCGTTGTTTCAGAACACTGATGGACAGAATTTAGGCAAAATTAAATCGGTTTTAGGACGGATACAACACTAAATATAAATTACAAAGAACTTTAAAAATCACGATTTTGACATAAGATGGATGTCATATTTTATTTTAAAGTGGGTCACGCGATCTCTTCGTGTAATGGTCAGGTAATCTCTTCATATAAAGGGTGTAATTATTATTTTAATTTTTATTTAAAAAACTACCGAATATATTTTGCTGAATTTTTTTATTTTCTTTATATACATAATGTATAAGGAAAGTATTGTGACGGGGTCGAAAATTCGAATTCGAGTTTTCGACGGGAGAGCACGTTTCAAGCATCCCTGATCACGAATCAAACATTTTTGAAGTCATGTCTGTGTGTGTGTGTGTGTGTGTGTGTGTGTGTGTGTGTGTGAACGATAACTGACGAACGAATGCACCGATTCGAACCAAATTTGGTACAAAAATCACAATCCGGAAACACTGGAAGCCTATTGTTCTTATACGCAATCGAATGTTCAAAACCCCCCTAAATTTTCGAATGAAATTTTGAAAAAGTCGTCAAAAAATCAAAACCACTAATAATGTCAACGCAAACAGACATTTCTTGTGTTTCATTACAAAACGATTGGCATAAATTTTAGAACGCTAACATGAACCGTTCAAGAGATATTGTACATTTTTCAAAAAAATTATCAAAAAGTCATATAAAATAGAAAAAAAGATATTTCCTATTGAGAAACATGTTCACTTTTCATATGTAACATCATGCGATAAATTGGGTGACATCATTGTCGTGGATCTAACTCGTTCCATTCATGAAAAAAGATACTTTGAGTAATACTTTTCAATAGTCATTTATCTGCTGTAAGAATAACTTATTTCTTCGTCCATAACGCTGGGCGAGATTTTGGTGACGAAATTGGCGGAATGTCGCCAACATGGCGACTTTTTGAAATGTTGCCAAATTAACTAAAATCTCGCCAAATGGATAAAAATGACGCTAAATCAATGAAAATGACGACTAATTGTCAAAAATTCAATATCCTGAAAGGAATATTAGTATCTACTATAAGAAAAACCTATTATTTTTACTGTAAAAGTGCATTCATTACATTATATAAGGAAAGTCATGTGTTGCTCACATCAGATTTTTTATACATATTTTATGGGATAATTTGAATACTTTCTAAAATTTTCGAAGTAATATGTTAATTTTAAGTTTGCTTAAAAAATGTTTGAAGAATTAGGTCCCATAGAGTTCAATGTATTTCATTTTTTCAACCCGGGTTCAATCCAAAACTAATTGGGTGATATTATTCATTTATATTCCCATAGGTTCCACAGGTGGTTTGAACAACATACAAAAAATTTCATTTTGTTAAACTCTTTTTTACGGCAGATATCGTGCTAACGGACAGACAGACAGACAGAAAGAAGAATGTCATAAACACTTTTCAAATATGTCCTAAAGTGTTAAAAACCCAAACCAAATGTCAGTTATTTTACTCAATAATTTTAATTGGGTACTCAACTTTACTCAATAATTTTAATAAGCCACATAAAGCTCATAAAATTAGTATTTATTAATTCGAGAAAATATATCAAAATGTAAGCAAGGCCATTTCTTTATTCATGTATTTATCTTGGACAGGTTATTCAAGATATATCGACATCAGCGAAATAAACAGAAAATATATGGATAAGGCAATATTCCTTAGAGATTCAACGTTTCCATAGTTACACTCACCGAAGTGACGTACACTATTACAACTCTTTCATATATTCGGACATTGTTGCTAAATTATTGCCAAAACAAATCAGAGAAATAACTTTCAACCTTGCAACACAAATTTCCCAATAAACCGGTTTTAATCTTGTTTCATCAGAATAATCGTTACAATGAAATGAATAAGTTCATCGTGTGCATGAAGGAGAACTTGGCACAATCAAACTTTAGAAAAAATATTCTTCCAGGGAATGAAATAAAAACATATACAGAAATAAAATTATTAGAATGTGGAACATTTTCAAATATTTAGTTTGAAATTATAAATTATATTTTCACTTGTTGACTCTTCAAACATTTAATTTCATGCTTATTCATCGCAAAAAAAACAATGCAGTTCGGTTAACTTTGATCTATACTAAAATGAAAGTCAAATATTTAAAAATACAGCTTCTTGGCATGCTATAGCAGCATTCTATAATTCAATAATCTGTCAACGTCAGTGTTCCGTGTAAGGCTCCTCTATATACGAGCTGACTTGTCAAGCATATTGAAGACCACCGAGGCCGAAATTTTAATCCATTAGTATGTGCTCTATTCGTATTTTCACTTTAGGAAGTACTATTGAAATAATTTTTGGTGGATGTTCTATACCAAAATTCTCCAAACATACAAGGAAAAAGGTTTAGGTAATTTGCCTTTCCCAGAATAAAAAACTGGCTTATAAATAGTCGGCAGAATCATTGGATACCCGGGAGCAGAGTTGTGAAAGCTAAATTTTACAATATTGTAATTGAAATTTCTATTTTTATATAAAGTATTTATTTTAAACACTCATTTTATATTTTCGGTAACTGTAGTATGTATTACTATTGACTTTTATTTGTTATAGTCTCATCTTAGTAAACGTGGTTTGTAGTCCTAAATGTGTTATTCTCTCTTCCAAACTTAAAAGTATAATTACTTCAAATTATATATATATATTAAAGATTTATTTATGTTACACCAATATCTTTCAAGTTTTATACACTTTATTGCATTTTTGGAGTATAATGAATCATAAAATTGTTGAATCCTACTGTTAACAAACTGTCGCCAAGTGGAAATCTTACCATATTATAATAATTATGTAAACATAAACTAAAATGCTAAATAAATTGAAATGCATTTATCATAAAAGATAATGAATGATCAAATTGGATTTTTTTTACTAAAAACTGATAGAAATTATGTCTGAATGACTCTAATTTACTTTGGAATGCCACTGAAATTTTTATCGCCAAGACGATGATTAGCGCCAATCATTTAATATAAACATTGACGGTATGTTTAGAGGATTTCCTCAATATTATCTTTTAAAGTACTTCAATTCTTTTGTACTAGGCATAAAATATATATCGTTTACAATACAGATTTATATAATTTATTATTATTATCAAGATTCTAAATGCTGTATTTATCTAATCTAAACATCCACAGGTTTATAACAAAATCACATCTCTTTAAAATTTATTACCTTTAAAATTAAATACACATTTTTAATTTAAAGTGCCCCCCCCCCGCCCCGGGTAATTCACACACTACTATGTATCATCATAAATATATATTTCAAAAACAACTTTTTATTATTTAGCACAGATATTTCAAATAATTCAAGGTCTTTCAGAGCTCATAATAAGACCATATTTTATTCTATGTAATATTAGAACTGTAATAGATTTAAAATAGATATATACATCAAAGTATTTTATAAATATTAATAAGACCGGATGTTTGCAAAAAAAATAATAAGAAAAAAAAATGTCCATCTACTTGTTAATCTGCTTATAGAATGAGAATCATATTTTTGATTCTTGTGAATAAGTGTCGCGTAATTACAAATTTTACTCCAATCTAATTCATATTTATAAAAATATAACTCAATTGTAAATATGTTAACATTATCAAATACCTGTAAAAATCAATATTTGGAGCAAGTGTTGAATCGCCAAATATGGTAACCCAGGTATTTGTTGAAACCTTACTGGGCTTCAATATGCTTGTTAAGTCAGCCTGTAGTATAAGAGCTCTAGTTCTGTGTCTTAGGAATGCCATTTAAGTGTATGTTGAATAGTGTGACCCTAAGTATCAAGCCTTCTTGTAGTACTTGAACCTCGTGGTACACTGCTTTAGATCTATAACGTTATTATAAAGTAATGCATTTAATGTTGCTAGGAAACGAGAGGACACTGATGATATCTCTACAGTCGGTATCAAAGTTTCCACTGAAATTAGTAGTACAGTTAAACAGATTTTTTCTCCACCCTTTTAATAAATCATTGAAATGCTGTGGGATTAGTATTAATATCTTCGGGTACTTTATCTTGTAAAATAATTGTTTTATTTCGGACTAGAATGTCCTTTCAGAGTGAATAAGCATTCCCTTAAAATTTTTAGAAATATTTTCAGCACCTTACAACACGCAAATGTGCATTATCATTAAAATCTACAATTAAAAATTCATATTAAAGCGGCGTTTTATATACAAAAAGGAAAATGTTAATTACATTCCATAGGTTTTGATAACTGATTGAAAAATTATAAAAAAATATCAGTAGCAAGCATGTGATGTATTAAATAATGCATAATGTTTACATCCCATCGAATTATTTCGTTTCTGCAACCATTTGCAATGCTAAAGTCTAATTTACAGTTCGTCGGTCGATAGTAAGAACTTTTTAAAACGTGTTTCACTTTTTTCAAATTTATATCTGACACGAAGTTCGGGGGGCGACGACAGTCTATAATCCATCGATAGAAAGTTTAATTTCAGTCAAATCACTGCAGGAAAAGAACTGAAGCACTTTTCCTTATTGAAAAACGTGTAATAGATGTTTTCCGATTGAAATTGTTTCGTTTCATGGAGAATTTCTATTTTAGTTTGCTCATAACATTACACAAATGAGTTTCTTAAAAATCAAATAGATTCTCATCTTTCGTTCCTGAGACTTAGCTAAGAATGTCAATACACGTTGTACGAAGGATAGGGAAAACTTGAGCAGCATATAAAAACCAAATAACACAATAATGCAGCATCTAGCTGTTTCGAGGATATGGAGGATCCTTTTTCGTCAGTACAAGAGAACCTTCAGTGCTGCTTTCTGATTGGCTATCTCTCAAACCAAGTCTTGGGTATATATAATCCCCCTGTTTCTTCCTATCGAGTCTATTCCTCTTTTGGACTTCTGGTTCGTTGATTCGCTTGCACTGACGAAGGATATCCAGCGTATCCTCGAAACAGCGGTATGCTACATTATTGTGTTATTTGTTCTTTTATAAGTTGCTCAACTTCTCCTTAGGTAAGACTAGTTGGGAAATCAATTCGACGTGAAAGTTTTCCAGACAGTGCATTACATATTGCAGTTCTATAATTTTCAATGTGTCCGTTTCTAACTTCAAGAAGTGAGCTAAATATTTGATAGATATTATATTTTAATCCAAGTTTGATACAGACCTAAATTTGCTTAATAATACGACTGATTGCAATTCCCTTTCAAATATTGTAGATTTGTATACTAGCAAGCCTTCTTTAAGGTTTCATACTTTATTTCACATTCCTGTGAATATTATTTCCAGAAAATTTACTGTTTTTTAAATTTTTGCAGTTTATATAATTCATGTTTTGATAATAAAGATTTGTTTTCTATACCAAAATAATAATTTTAATAATGTTCTGTAATAATTACGCTGTGCTTTATCTTTTTTTTTTTTCTCTTCCATTTAATTATCGTTTAATTGTGATTGTTTAATTTGGACTTGCTCCGTTTTGTATCGCTGAGAAATAAATAAATAAATTAAAAACTAACCTCATGTGCACGTGAAGTGCAGACACGATAAATATGTAGGTTTGAAAATTCTTCTGAGAAGTAGGTGATGGGTCAGGGGAAGGAGAGTATGATCCCTCTTATCATTACCCCATTACGTTCTTGTGTACATTGAATGGATAAAGTGCATAATGTGAATCACCTTCTGCGGTACTCAGGCAAAACGGTTCAAGCTTCGGCCGTTAAACAGGCAAATAATTTAATTATCAAGTGCATGGTCATTGGCAAAACTATTTTTATATGGTCTATGAAATATTGATGGTATCAGTTATATTTGATGGCACTGTTATAATCCATAATATTAACATTAGGGTACATAACTGTTACGATTATTACTGGTAACAGTTATCGTACCTATCATTTGTCGTAGATAATACGATAGTCGTCTCAGAAACTCGGTAGATATCGAATCGATATGCGAGGTAAAAATTGGTGGTTCAAATCAGAAAAATTATATTTAGTTCATAAAGCTTACAAATATTAGCTTGTATAGTTTGACTTCCTATATGCATACGCTTATATCACCTACCCCACGGACTTCAGGTTGATTTGCCTGGAGTGCATTTTTGAAGCAAATAATGAGTTTAACACCGAAATTATGATGTTTTTACAGGAAACATATGGGTTGACTTAGAGATATTTTTAGAAATCTCATTTAAAAATAGAATCTTTTAAAATTCTTCCATTTATTAGCATAAATGTTTACATCAGATGAACTAGAGTGATGTTTTTCGACCTTAAATATTGTTAACTGTAATTTTTATAAAACGATCTCAAGAATACAGTGAAATAAAAATTCTATATTAGACATTTTATAGATATTTCTTGAAGATCGAGAATAGGCCAATTATTCCGCTTTAAATTAGAAAATGTAGGCTGTTGTGAGTATTTCCTGCCGTTTTATTGAATCAACCTTTTTATTGGGACTCATAAAGTCCTAACTAGAACGTGATTTATTCAGCGACAGCTATTCCATTGTTATAAAGGATTATAGGGAATGAGAATTATAAGGAATGAGAATTTAAAGGGGGACCATATATATGCTGTATCAATATAAATATTCACAAGTATTAATAATTATAGCAATACCGCTAAAACTAACTTGACATAGCGCTCCTCATTTTTCGAACACGACATACTAAAGAACATCTCATTTTCGAAACATATGCCACTTTTCTAGATACAATACATTGCTTAGATCCTCAGTAACAATATTTAATTTAGGGGTTTCATTTTTATATCAGTTCCGTCTAGACAGCTTGAAACTCTATTTCTTTTTTCTTATGAGCATATATATTTTAGTACAAGCTAATGTTATGGCTCCACCCTCTGGGTTTGGGGTTCAAAATTATTAATAATATCTTATTTCTCATGGATAAGAAAGTATCATTTGGAATACTTGGTTCTGCCCTCTCCTCGTCTACTCTTGCATCATCTTTAGATCATACGCCATTTCTTTATGACTAGTCGTAATTTGCTTTAAATAAATTTTCCAAAATTTGGCGACATGGATCCTGCTTCATCCACCTTTGCATTTATTATAATCCGGCAGATTTCTTTTCCAGGTTCATAACTTGGCAACAGTCTTTATTAACCTACCTTTCTTTGGTTCAGCTTTGAGCCAATATTTTGAAAATGATGTTGCGAAAAATGCATCCTGCTTCCAAAAATTTCATTTCATATTCCTTTTCCGGATTTTATTTAGTTTTCTATCTTTTAATTGTTCTTATAATGTTTTTTTCCTCAAATTGATTTTATTCTGCACTATTAAACTATTGATGCAATGTATCTGCTGTTCCGCATTATCGCGAGATGTAGTGGCTGGAATTCTCTTATCCAATCTGATGTTAAAACGTAAAATTATGTTGATTTTTATCAATTAGCTATCTTGTTATAATATTGATCATTTTACGCATTTTAACGTGATATATTAGCAACTTTGCATGGCTCACAAAGGTGGTAAAATATATACCAAACAGTATATTTTGAAGTTATTGATTGCAGAGTATATAGATAACACTTTTAAATTTATCGCTGAGTATTTTGATTTGAGAAGGTTCTACGATCTGAAGAAATATCCAATGATATTTTTGTAGCATTTACTTCTTGGATTAAAATAGAAGAATTTTTTTTATTATATCCGTAAAATAAAATAATTTATATTATAAAAGTGTTTTACTGACTTTCCAAATATGGTGCTATTTATTTTTCAAATAAGGCATTACATTCACTGCTCCTATTAAATTTTGTATTATTCGTTAAATTCATTAAAGGCTGAGCAATTCTAACACAATTTTTAATTATTCCTCTAAATCAGCCAGTTGTCTATTATTATGACCTTCCTTTTGGAATTTTAAAGTTTTGAATTTTTAAACAATTTATCGTAGAGAGACTAATATCCAGTTCACAAACTATACAGCCAAGGTGTTATATTTCCTTTTTATATATATGCAATTTAGAAAAATCTAGAGGCAAGTTGCTTTAATTTAACTTGCCAAAACTATTTTTATTTATCCATAATTTGTCTGGTACTTTGCTGTCTACTAAGTCGTCTAGGTAGAAAAATATTTGTTTGTCCAATAATTCTTCAAGAACCTTGTTCATGAGAATTTAAAAATAAGCTTCAGAATTTATGAAACCATGTGAAAGACTTAGAGGGAAGAACTAAAGAACTAGAGTATCAAAATTCCCCTTAAAACTACATAACATCTACTTTTATTCCTACGGATCATCCACATTTCTTTAAGACTAGTCAAAATGGTGTAAATAAAATTTCAAAACTTTAGAGACATTAATCCTAGTTCATTGTCTGCATCTTTGCATTTTTATGTGCTGGAAGTTTTTCTTGTCAGGTTTATAATTTGTGAAAAACCCTTATTTATTTAACAATTATTTGTTTCTGCTTTCAGTCTGTTTTTTTTTTTTTTTTGCAAACGGTGTTGTAGGCTTTGAAAATGCCCTTTGCTTGCAAAAATACCATTTTATATACAAATTCACCAGAATATTTTGGGTTGACATTAAACTTTAGATTCCAATTACAGTAGTTTTGGCATGCATAAAGAAAATAGTGGAGCGCCAAATTAATGTAATGTAATAAAATCTACCTGACTAAAATCTACCTGTAATAAAATCTACCTGATCACAACCTGACAGCTGTATTTCTGATCCCAACACATTAGCTAAATTCAAAGGAGATGGGGGGGGGGACGGACAACTGGGACAGCTGGGTTCATTTTTTATAGTGTAAACGTTGGCAGCACAATAATTTTTAAAAACGTTTACGAACTGTTAGAAAAAACAGATAGAGTATTAAAATCTCATCACGTTCATCTATTTCTTGGCACGCAACGTTAATGTTTTTTTCATCTGTTAAAGCTTATTTCACGAATTTCACAAATTTCACTTTCAGATAATAACATCTCCTTCATCAATTTGTTGGTTACAACTTCTTCTTCGTCCGGATAAGTGAGAACCCAAATTATAGGGGACCGAATTAGCAGGACTCTAATGTGTATTCTTTCAATCACTGTAACGCTTACTGCTCAATACCTGACAGCTGTATTTCTGATCCCAACACAATAGCTAAATTTCAAAGAGATGGGGGAGGGGGACAACTGGGTCAGCTGGGTTCATTTTTTATAGTGTAAACGTTGGCAGCACAATAATTTTTAAAAACGTTTACGAACTGTTAGAAAAAACAGATAGAGTATTGAAAGATGATGAAAATGCATTTCTTAAAATCACTTATGTATAACGTTATATGCAATCTAAAATAGACACTATTCTAAAGGGAAAGGAATTTCCATCTGAATCACTATTACATGTTTTCGATAAAGAACGTTGCTTAAGTTCTTTTTCTTCAGTGTTTTGACTCACAGAAAACTTTTCAATCAATGGATTTCCGTTCCCATACTCCATTTCAGATATAAATTTGATAAAAAAAATTAAACGGTTTAAAAAAGTTCCTTTTGATCGATTGAAAAGAGTATTAAATTAGATTTTAGTGTTGAAAATGATTTGTGGAACAAAAGGATTGGCTGTGTTATAAAAATATATATGATTTATTTCTGAATGGTCTGAACAAAGTAAATTTAGCTGTTTTGAAAATCATTTACTCAGTTTTTTAATAATAAATATATGTGTGAAATATTTCAATCAATCGTTCTGTTATTTAACAATTTTGCTGTATCAAACATGTTACGAAACGTTTTTATTAAAACTGAAAGAATAACAATATAAATATTTATTAAACTTAAATGCAAAATAAAGAATATTAGATAAAAGACGAGAAAGATTAACTAGTAGAAATTTCAATTGAAACAAAAGAATAATTATAAAGTTTTAATTTTTAACAAAAGTTGTGTCATCATTCAACTTATTTAATGAAATGATTTAGTACAGCTCAGAATGAATTTCTTTCTTTGAATATAGCGACTAAAATTTAAATTTCTAGAGTGATTCTGCAGGAAGTTTTTTCCCATATAAAGAGAAAATCGATTTGCTGCTGAAGTTAAGAGAATTTAATTATACACAAGTCAGAATCGGCTGTTGAAAAAAAGTTTGTATCAATATTTATTTCTTGGATGATATAAAGTTTTCCAATATTTTGTCTTCTTTTGATACTTTTATTCAAAACACCTGCCCGATTGTTCCTACATTTGAAATTCTATCACATTACTGATATGAAAAATATCTCTGCCATTTCTTAAACGTTAATATTTTAAAAAGTTTATTTATAACTTTGAATTAAAATAATGAATATCTAAAAATTTTTAAATATTTTCTCTATCGATTAACACATTTCCATACTGTGTGTTGGGGGGCGCAAATTGGTGCTGTTAATGGATTTGTTGTGTTTTGCCAATAAAACCTGTTTGTATAAAATAAAATAAAAAATTGATAACTTAAAGAAAATATGTTTATTAGAATAATACTTGAAATTAGTTTAAAGAACAAATTATAAAACTCTGCTCACAGGCTGGCAAATTAGAAAGAATTAACAAGTTTAAATTTAGTTACACACATACTTAGAATGTTAGAATTAACAACATTGTTAATTTAAAGGACCAGTGTAAGAACTTCAGATTAAAACCTATTTAAATCCCATCATTAAGAATTATCAATAGAATATTAAATTTTGAAATTAAGAATTTTCCCAGATTCTAATAATTTAAGGTTTAGAATATTGCTGTCCAGAAAAAGGCTATTGGCACTTATAATTTAAGGAATTTATATAATCGTATTAAAAAGCATTGTTAATTTCTAAAATTAAATCAGAATAATGAAATAGTAAACTGGAAAAGTTCAGAGAATTTCATGTAAGTTGTGTCTATACGTACGTCTGAGGGCACATATTCCTTTTACACTAAAAAACATGATTTTTATAGCTAAAAAGGTGTATATATACCTTTTTTACATTAAGACCAAATTTTAACAATGAATTACTGAACTTTTTTAGTTAAAAAGCTAGACATATAAAATAAATGCGTGAAAAAAGAGGACCTGAATGGAAGTCTTCTAATATATGTACCTTTAAACAGTGAACTTTTTTAGTTAAAAAGCTAGACATATTAAAAGTATGCAGTGAATTATTTAAAATAAATGCGTGAAAAAAAAAAGAGGACCTGAATTGAAGTCCTCTAATATATTAAAAATGTGTACCTTTTAACAGTGAACTTTTTTAGTTAAAAAGCTAGACATATTAAAAGTATGCAGTGAATTATATAAAATAAATGCGTGGAAAAAGAGGACCTGAATGGAAGCCCCCCCTCTTTTTAAAGGGTGGGCTCCCCCATATATTTAATAGAAAAACTCAAAATGTTTAACTAAATCTAAACATTTTTTATAAAATTAAAAAGAATTATAAAAATATGAAATCATTATGAATATACAAAACATATGATAATTTTAGTGAGGGGTGACGCCCCCCCACTGAAAAATGATTAAGCTTTCTCTAATTCATATTCGTATTTATCATCAATCATACCAGAATACTTAAATATATATCTACCTTTATTGATTTTATTTATTGATACATCAGAAAGTTTTCCATGTTTATTCGCAAGGCTCTTTCTCTACAACTTCCACATCTAACTTTACGATTACTGAATCTCCATACTTAGTATTAATTTTTCTCAATGATATCAGATCATATTCCCCAGGATTTAAATCATTTAATTTAAACGTTTTAGGATAACCTCTCAGTCTATTGAACTCTTCCATTTATTAGTAAACATTTTTATAAATATAAATTCACCCATTCTTTATAATATGTAAAACCTTTTTCTTCCATCTCTTTTATAAGTTTTTCTCTGTATTCTTCATCAGACTTTGACTCTCTAAATATGTTTTCAGCTATAATATTTTTTTGTTCATTATCAGAAATTGTAATAGAAACATCAGGATCAAATCCATTTAGTACATTAATTATTCTAGTTACTTTCCCTACAAAACATTTATCATCACCCTCTTTTAGTTCATCTTTTAACACTTTTATTATTTCATTTTTATTCTCATTTTTTAAAATTCTATTAAACACAACAACTAATATATCTCTAAATTTAATATTATGGAATTCTTCCTCCAGTGTCTTTTAATTTTTGTATCTAATTCTTTAATGCATTCATCTAAATCATATTTAATATCTGTATTTAATAATTTTATGATAGTATCTCTCAAAGATTTTTGAATATATGTATTATGTACATTTTGAGAGTCATTATATACATTATTATGAAATCTTCTTAAAATCGGGGATAAATTTATTTTATCTCCATCATACCATACTTTATATATTCTAGGCAAAAATATTAATTCATTTAGAGATGTAATATTATTTTCTCTACAATCTAATAATATTATATTTATTAAATTTCCTATTCCTTCAAGTGAAGTTAATTTATTTTTTCTACAATCAATTCTTTTAAATTTGTTAAATTTTCTATTCCTTCAAGTGAAGTTAATCTACACGTCATACAATATAATTCTTCTAAATTTATTCAATTTTCTATTCCTTCAAGTGAAGTTAATTTATTTTCTCCACAATATAATTCTCCTAAATTTGCTAAATTTTCTATTCCTTCAAGTGAAGTTAATTTATTGTCTCCACAATATAATTTTTCTAAATTTATTAAATTTTTTATACCTTCAAGTGACGTTAATTTATTTCCTCCACAAGACTATATTTCTAAATTTATTAAATTTTCTATTCCTTCAAGTGACGTTAATTTATATCCCTCACAATATATTTTTTTTAAATTAGTTAAATTTTTTATTCCTGACGTTAATTTTTCTATTCCATAATATAATAAAAAAATAGATTTCACTTCAGCAGGATTCTCTATATTTAAGAAAGAGATAAATGTTTTTTATACCATTATTATATATAACATTCATTTATTTAGAAACATTAATACAAAATATTTATTTTTCATCTTTGTTAGTTAATTGTCTCAAAAGATAAACACATTCTCTCAAGACTTTTTTAACTTCACAAATCACTTCAATAATTTTTTCTCTGTAAGGTTCTATTTCATGATGACCAAACTTTTTATTTAATTCACTCACCTGTATAGCTTGTATTTTTTTCCAATAAACATTAAAAAAGTGATCAGGTAATAGATCAAATTTGTATTTAATCAAATAACAAAAATCTAATTTATGCATAAATTCTTCTATAAAATTTTCACTAAATGTTTGATGTCTAGTTATATACAGCCAATTTAAATCATCTTTTAATTCTCTCATGGTATCTTCTGTAAGATTTTGAAACATTGATACTTTATATAAATCTAAATGATTAGAAAATTTTATGATAAATTCGTTACTTAAAGTTTGATAATGAGAAATGTTTTCCCAATCTACTTTATCTTTACATTTTTCTATAAAATCTTCTGATAATTTTTGATATCTAGAAATTTTAGGCCAATCATCAGGTTGAGCAAATTCTTCAATAAAAGAATCAGACAGTGATGAATATTGAAAAATTAAATCCCAATTTACATGATCTTTAAGATTTCTAATTACATCTTCAGATAAATTATTTCTGGAAAATGCATTCCAATCGATATCCATTTATTGGTGAACGTATTTCAGAAAGGGATTTTTTCAATATGCATATAAGGTTTTAAAGTGCTAGATTTACCATGGGTTTTTATCCATAATGTGATGATATCATCACGTTTTCCATAAGCAAAACAGGTTACTGTATCTGTATGAGCTTCTAAAATTTCCTTACCATTCATTTCTAGTGATATATGTAGATCTTGACTTTTATCATATATATATTTACTTTCTACATATATAACTAAATATATTTTCATATACATATCTGTAGTTAATCGCATCTCTTGATCCAGTAATTTAGAACTCATCCTGTTGAAATCTGTTTTTTGAAATCCAAAATGGTTAACAGTTTGAAAATCATCTCCTATGGTAATCCAGATATCTCTATTGTCTAAACATATTTTATTGACAGCATCATTATCATTTTCAGGTTCTGAAACATTCGTAATTATTTTATTTTTTGCATCAAATTTATCATTCTGTGATATTAATGTATTTTTTTCAAAATATCTTTTATTCACAACATTTTTTTCATCTTTAGGATCTGCTACATTTCCTATTCTTTTTCTTTTTGCATCGTAAGGTTTTCCTTCTGAAGAATGTAAAGTTGTTTCATCTAATTCATTTATTCTCTTACCTGTTTCTTCAGTAAAGGATAAAAAATCCTTATCATATTTAGTTTCTATAAAATCTCTCAATTCAAAATGATTATTCTCTATTTTATTCAAGACGAAACTTTTAGTAGTTAAATCTAAATCATCTATAGAATTTTCACAATTTTTTAAAATTCTATTTTCCATATCATAATTTCCATCATCCATTAATTTAAAACCTATACCAGGAGGTCCAATAGACCCTTCTTTCATTTGATCATCATAAGGTGGATAATAAGCACTCATTTATTATAGCATTAATTTTATTATTTTAAACTCTTAACCATAGTTATAGTTTTATTTTTCAAATTTATAAAACAACTCTTTCTTTCTTTAAAAATAAAATAAAACTTATATTCCTTTTGAGTATTCATTAATCTCTTCCAATTAAATTCAATATCTAAATTATTTAAATCGGTATAGTTTTCATTATTTGATAAGTCAAAATAAAAAATAGTATACATATCTCCAAAATTCTTCTTATTTATCAACCATCCTGTTTCTGTATTAGTATCATTTAATCCTGCATGTAAAAGAGCTTCATACACTCTATTATAATCTTTATTGGTAAAATTCGTTTTGTAACGCATAAGAGGAATTTGTTTATTATTAATCATCAACCAGCATTCAGTCATATCTATATTATCAAATATCATATTATTTTTTCACAATTACCATCTCTTTCAACGTACTGAGGAATAACATAGACACCTAAAACTTCATCGGATGCTGTAGTTGCTGTGACAGATCCACTATCGTTTTTATAGGGACCTACCATCTTAAATCTATATCGATCCCAATTTACCTCTATATCTTTATCAGATAAAAATGATTCCATAAACACGCTTTCTGCAGAATTTTTAAATTCTATATAAGGTAAATGCAAGGTTAAACCTTCAACTACTACCTTATAATTAACATTTCCTATATCAGTATATATCATATTCTTATTTTCATTTCTTTGAATTTCTATTTTCACTTCAAAACCAGAAATTACCTTTTCATATTCTCTAAAGAAATCGATTATATCTTTTAAAGGTGTCCATATTTTAATGACATTGCTATCTTTCGTTAGTTCCCATCTCTTTGCGAATCCTTCGTTATAATCTTTATTCATTTTCAAATTATTAAAAAATTCAGTTATTTTAGTAGTATCTTCTAAAGTACCATCATATTTTAACTCTTTTCGGTCAGTTGAATCAGATGTATCTAGATAAAAAAATTCATCTTGAGCTTGTGATGTTGTATAATCAGGAGTATAATGAGTTAATCTTAAAGCATGATTCATGATTGAAAAATTTGACTGTGTATTTGATTCAATTTCGTTATCTCCTATATGTACTTTTAAAGTTTTGATAAAACCTCCACCATTTACCAGACTCATATTTTCGTTTCCAATGGATGATTTATCATGTTTTGTAATTTTTAATTTTTGTTCAAGATATCCTCTAGAATATAAAATTTTTGCTTTAGTATCATTTATATGAAAAACATAGGTGGCATTCTCATCTGAACTATGTTCTTTTGGGTGAATTTCTCTTAATTCATAACTTTTAATTTGATCGATATAATAATAGTGAGTATCACTCAAATCATAAATCTTTTGCATTTATTTAGAAAGAATTTTTAAACCGCCTCCTTTCTTTTTCATTGAAAATATTTCATTTAATTTATGCTGTGCTTTAATAATAGGTTCAGTTTTCACCTTTAAAAATATTTGTATTTTTTTACTTTTTCTATATAATCTATGTTTATTCATTTATTTATGAAGAAAAACCTGACCTAACAATTGGTATATTTTTTTAACGTAGTTATCCCTAAAAATAGGTATAAAATTAAATTCTACAGCTCCTTTATTTAAATCAATTAATTCACCTTTTTGATTAGTAATCCACATTTTTCTTCTTTCAACAGGATCCGTTTTAACAGGAAAATATATCCAATTATTAAATTCTTTTGAAATTATACTACCAGGAGGATTTTTATCAACGAAAGAATAAATGACTTCTGAATTAGATTGATTCATTAAAGATTCTTTTACAACATCACAGTGAATATAAATATTATCATTTCCATTGGATATATCAGCTATGTGTTCACCTTTAACCTCTGTTTCTTCATTATAACTTCCATATGTCGGTTTTAAAAAGCCAATAATTTTATGAAAGTTACTTTTTGTAAAATCAATTACCCAAACTTTTTTCAGTTTAATAGCTATTCTTGCCATTGTCTTGCTTCAATAATACCAAATTTCACAGGTGGATCCTCACCGAATATTTTTATCATATACTCATTTAAACCTCTTATAGTATAATTACCATTTGAGATAACAATCGTTATATCTGTGTCTAATATATAGTTTCTAAATATGTTATTTCCATAATTCTCACTTATATTAAACCATGAAACTTCCATAGATAATGACTGTAAAGCTAATTTTTTTAATTTTAGAGGTGTAATAAAATTGACAGTAAATTCCTCTGATTTCTCATGACCTTCAGATTTTAATATTATCATTTATACAGAACAAAATTTTCATTACAGTCACTAGGTTTTTGTGTAGGAAATGATTTGAGAACATTTTTAGGTGATATACCTTTTGAACCTTCCTCTTATATATTTCATACAAAATAAACCACATTTCACAGATGTAGGTTTCTGTAAAAAACTATCATTATGACCTATTTTTGGTTTTTTATTAGATGTAACAAGAAATGATTTAATATTTTTAGGTATATCGTTATATTCACCAAACGGATCAAAATATTCCACATATTTATATTTAGGATCATTATAATAACAAACCCAATGAGTTCCAGGACCTGTTGATACATCTAAATTAATGATTCCATTTTCAAATTTTCCAATTGTTTTAGGTAATATATCAGAGGTAAATACACTTCTAAATCCTTTTTCATTTTTCATATTTTCTTCAATCATTTTGTTACTAATTCCCATGGTTGATATATCCTCTTTCCACGTTTTTTTTTCCCAGATCCCTTTTTTTGTACAGCTGAACTAGCTAATCCAGATAAAGCACCTGTTGCTAATGCTGGAACTGCAAATTTAGCAGCTGTTATTAAAGAGGGTATAAGTGCTGCTAGAAATGGTAAAAATCCTCCATTTTTATCTAATTGCGTTTTACTGATAGTAATTATTTTTCCATCATTAATATGATTAATTTGAGTTTTAGTTAAATACATCTCATGATTAGGAGTTTTAGATTTATCTATTTGTAATGATAGTTCTTTATTTCTAAAAGCTGATTTAAGTTTATTTTTCTGACCTTCACTCAAATAAACTTTATTTTTTATCATTTTTTAACAGAGAAATTGTTTATGATATCGTCGTGCATCATTGTAAGTCATTTCTCCATTTTTTAATAACATATCTAACAATAAAACTACTTGATTATACAATTCCTTTGATTTACTTCCATTACATACTTTTTCTGTTAAATTTGATAATACATCCAATCCTTTACCAACATTTATATCTTTACTACTTCGAATCAGATTTAATCTATTCATATAATTTTGCAACATATTTTCTTTATTTTTAATTTCTTCTATTTCGTTCTTTTTCTGATTTAATTCCTCCTCTGAAAAATTTTTAGCCCTAGAAATTGTACGTTTTAAGTTGCCTCTTTTCTTTGATAATCCTTCTTTTAGATGTTTAGCTTTTGCATACACCTCCTCTAATTTTTCTTGATCGTTTAAAAGTACTGAAGATCTGTATAATTTTTCCTCTTTTAAATATCTTAATTTAAATTTTGAACGATATCATAAGTAATAGATACTAATTCTTTCACAGCTTCAATAGGCTCTTCTATAGATGGAAATGAAATATTTTCTACAACATTTTGAATACTTTTTACAACCTCTTTATTTGATTTTTCATATTTTTCAATTTCTTGAGTGACTGATTTATGAAATTCTTCTAAGGTTTTTTGAATACCTAATTTTTCTTTTAGTTGATCTTCACTATTCTTTCTTATTTCTTTTTCTAATTTTACTAATTTAATTGAATCTTTTATTTGCTTTATAAGCTTTTGTTTTCGTTCTTTTTCTAATTTGTTCATTTATATAATATTAATTTTTTACTGCAGCTAATTTTATTTTTTACTACAGTAAATTTTACTGTTATATAAATGATAAAAATTAAAGATTACACGGAACCAGATGAGTTACCTGATCCAAATCAACATCCTTTGTTACCTAAACATCCATTTAGATTGCTTATAACAGGGCCTTCAGCTTCAGGTAAAAACTACTGTTAAATATGATTTATGATTTTTTAAATTTTGATGCATTATATATATGTGCAAAGGATTTATACGAACCTAAATATTTAAATTACAAGAAATATATACATTGTTTGAAGATATAGAAACAGAAGATATTTGGAAATGTAAGAAGAATAAGAAAACATTATTAGAATTATATGATAAATACACAAAAGAAGTATTCTTTTCTTCAGATGATTTTATTACAGTAGATGATTTAAATCCTACATTAAAGAATTTAGTTATTTTCGATGATTGTGTGACTGAGAAAGATCAAAAAACCATTCAGGAATTATTTATCAGAGGTAGAAAGAAAACCGCATCCATTATTTATTTATCACAGTCTTATTATTCAACTCCTATCAATATAAGAAAGAACTGTAATTACTTTATATTTTTCAATCTACAACCAAAAGAAATTCAACAAATTATAAGAGAGATAGATGGTAAATTAAGTACTGAAGAATTCAAACAAATATATAATAAAAGTGTTCAAAAACAATTCGATTTTTTAATGTTAGATTTAGTGAATCCAAAAATAAGATACAGAAAAAACTTTGATCCTATATAAATGAAATGAAAGAATATTTAGAAAAAATATTGTATGTTTACAGAAAGAGTAGAAATTTGTATCAAAAGATAAGTATTTCATTATCAGTAAGTAAGGTTATTCTAAGTGTAACGAGTTTATCAGCAATAGCCTTTCTTCCGCTTGCTTTTTTAAGTTTATCGGTTGGAATAGTCGAAGCTATTGATCTAGCATTAAAAATAGCAGAAAGAAAGGAAGAATATAGACATTGTTATAATTTTTATAAAGAACTCATTAATTGGTTTAAAGCTAAGGATATGACAGAAGAAGAAATTTATATGCGTGAAAAGGATTTCATAAAAAGTTTAAAATTTAATCCAGTTGAAAAATATGTAAAACAAATGCAATTGAATGGATATAAATTTATTCATCCTAAATAAATGAAAGGTGGTGATATTGTTGGATGGTTACAAGATAAAATAAATCCTCCAGAAATGCATTTACCAGGATATCAATATTGTGGTCCTTTTACAAAATTAGAAAAAAGATTAAAAAGAGGTGATCCTGGAATAAATAAAGTTAATAAAGCATGTAAAAAACATGATATTTCTGATAGTAAAACAAAAGATACAAAACAGAGACATGTTGCTGATCAAGAATTAATATATGATTTAAATGCAATACAAGATCCAACATTTCGAGAAAGATTAGATAGAGGAATTATTAAACCTATTATTAAAGCTAAAAAAACTTTTGGGTTAGGAATATCTCCTACTATGTATTGTGTCAAGTGTAAAAAGAAAACCGAAACTAAAAATTATCATGAAACTACTTCTAAAAATTACCTTGTTTCGAATCTTTTTCTTATCATGAAGTTTTCAGCATGGAGTTAAATTACTTGTACCTCTATGGTTTTAAGTTTTTAAATAAAATAAATTATTACAGTGATGTGATGAATGAAAGGAATGGGAAAAAGCGTATGAATGAAATGCTCCTTTTATAGAGAGAGCGATTTGTATTTTGTTGACGTCATTTAACTAAAGTTCATTTGTTTTCGATGAAGTTTTCAAATATAAAAAATTATTGCAGTTTTATGATAATTTTAAAAATATTATCGAGAAATATATCGCATTTTAGAGATGTTTAAACGAGGCAATTTATATTTCAATGCCGTCATTTGAATGAAGTTCATTTTTTTCGATGAAGTTTTAAGTTTTATAATATAATAAATTAATGTAGTTTTGTGATAAATTTAAAAATATTACCGAAGAATGTATTGCATTTTAGATATGTTTAAATAAAATTGCATTGAATTTGGAAAGTGTTTTATAATCACTGTTTAAAGCATGATTGATCTTTTTTGTTATATATTCTTACACTGTATCATGTTTTTGACTAAACAAGTAAAAATTGTTTACATTTTCATTAGATTTAAAGATATAAGCTTCTAAAATATGTTTAACACTTCACAAAATAGTTAAATAGAGTTTGTGACTTTGTTCATTCTATCTCGCTGTCTGTCCGTTAGCACGATAACTGCCGTGAAAATAACTTTATCAAAATGAAATTTTAGTATGTTGTTCAAATCGTCTGTAGGATTAATGTGAATATAAATGAATAATATCAGCCAATTATTTTGGATTGAACCCGGGTTGAAAAAATGACATACATTGAACCCTTTGGGACCTAATTTTTCAAACATTATGTAAGCGAATTTAAAATTCAAAAACTGCTTCGAAAGTTTTCGAAAATATTCAAATTATCTTATAAAAATATAAAAAAAAATTCAGCAAAATGTGTTCGGTATTTTTTTTAAATAAAAATTAAAATAATAATTACACCCATATCATATGAAGAGATCATGTAAACCATTTCAAAGTAAAATATGGCATCCATCTTGTGTCAAAATCGTGATTTTTAAAGTTCTTTTTAATTTATATTTAGTGTTGTATCAGTCCTAAAACCGCTTTATTTTTGCTTAATTTCTGTGCATGAAAATTCTGAAACAGCGCAATTACAATATATATGAGTTTAAATGATTAATTCCATACATCTTGTGCCAAAATCGTGATTTTTAAAAAGAAAAAAGAAATTTTTCTTAAAAAGAAATTTTTCTTTTTAATTTATATTTAGTGTTGCATCCATACTAAAACCGCTTTATTTTTTATTTTTTGCTGTGCATCTATATACTGCGACAACACAGTTGCAATATTTGTGAGTTTAAATGATTATCAAACTTCGATTATTTCTACAACGAAGCCTGATTTTCACGTTTTAAAAATGTAAACAGATCAAGATGTAAGATGAGTTGTATAAGAATTGCTGAATTTCTTTAACGCAAAATTATCTAGCTCTGGAGTCTTCAATATAGCTGATATGAATGAAACATTCATTGATTTTACATAGAGAAGCAGCCGATTATATTTCCTTTTTCGATGAAGATTTAAACATGGAGTTATACAGTACTTTCACCTTCCTGGCTTTAAGTAAAAGAAATTATTGTAGTATTGTAATAATTTCAAAAATATCGTCGCTGAATGAAAGGAAGGGAAAAAGGTTTATGAATGAAATTTTCACTGCTTTTATAGAGAGAGCCAAGCGATTTATATTTCTATGACGTTATTTGAATAAAGCTCATTTATTGGCTTATCATCTCATACACTTCTCATACACAGTATGGCTACCCAAGAGAAACATTCCAAGAGTGGAGGACTGCAGTTTTAACAGAATTTAAACATAGATACAAAAACATATACAAAACTGTTAATAAATGCAAGATGGACAGGAATCAATTGGAAATTTTCCGGAATAAATACACAATCACATACATGGACAAGGTAAAATCAAATTTTGCATTTACATGTGCAAATTAATACTTAGATGTTCTATGAAATAGTTTTCGCAACGAATGTATGTATACACAAATTGGCTCAACATATAGCGCAGTTGAAAATCGTATAAAGACAATATATAAAAGGATTGGATATGGTATTGGGAAAGTAAAATTTCCATACTTAGTAATGATACCTAAAATGCATAAGACACCTATAAAATTCCGTCCAACAACCCTGGGATATGGAACCTATCTTACTGAGACCAATACCATATTGCTAAACATAATGAAACTTATTTTAAAGGAAATTAAATCAGGTGGCACCGTCATAGTGTCAAAAAGTTACGAGGTGATTGATAGATTGAGCATAATTCCTGATAAGTTATATCTGAAATATTATGACTTCAAAGACCTTTTCAATAATGTTAATTTAAAGGATTTGTATGATATATTGATCGAAACATACGCAACCTACAACATACACTTAAAGCTCACCATCATCAAATACAAAATCTTGATAAAAATCGTTTTATTCGAGAACATCTTATATAACGGTATCAGATTTTACCAACATATACAAGGAATTCCCATGGGTGAAGGTTGTTCTTCACTACTAGCCGACATATATCTTAATAAATATACAGTTGGGACATTCGTAGATGATGTTCTAATTGGTACAAAAGATAGTGCTTATCAGATTGATTTTGGATTCTACCCCAAAAATCTGGAACTTATTGAATCAAATAATAAAGAAGACGGATGTGTGGATTTTTTGGACATAATTATTTATTATGATACAAGGGACTCCATATGTTTCAAACTTTTTGATAAGAAACATATTTTCGATATCGAAATTAATTGCATAATCGATTGGAATACCAACTTGAGTAAAAGTATATTCCGTAACCTGATAATAAACCATCTACAATGATATAAAAGACTTAATACATCCCAAGTGGAAAGTAACAAATGCAAAAGGCATTTAGTAGCAGAAGTAGTGAAACAACATTATCCAACTCGTTTTCTAAGTCATTATTATAACGCCTTTTACAATAACAAAACGAACAGTAATTATTCAAATTTCAACAAACTGTTATCATAAATTGGTATATAAACGCATACTACAAGATGATTCGTTTTGTACACCGTGATAAAGGCACAGTTCTTTGTGTGAGTGTTTCATACACACGTATATGGTTCTGATCCATTGTTCCTTCTGATTTATTCCTTGTCTCCATCAAAGACTTTGGTTTTTTGATTCATTCAGGTTGATGCCGATTCTTGTTGTTATAACGGACGGAGGATTGCTTCGGGAAGGTATTGGCTCCGGGAGTATTTCCTTGGATTAAAATCATGTTTAAACCGGGAACAAGGGGTCAAAATCCCCCTTTGCCGTTTCATACCTTACCTGTAAATAAATCCCCTATTTTCTTTTCTTTTCAAATTCTTTTATATTTATCGGTATTATGACTTCTCCTTTTGATTTCACCTTAATCATTTATAATTACTATTTTAGCTAATATTGAAAGTGCGGCATGGCACGTTTGGAAATTTAGTAGCTATCTGTGTTTTGTTTTGAATTTTAAAGATCTCTTATGTGCATTACCATGTATACAGGGTCACCATGCAGATGGCTTTAAAACTATGGGGTGCAGGTGAAAAAGTGAAAGTGTCATACTCATGGAAATCCCTATGGAAATTCTCATGGAAATTCAATGGAAATCCTTAATGAACTCCTCACCTCTGGACTTCAATGATGAATCAATATCAGTCATCATGTAAGCTATATGTATAGCCAATACTGAGGAATAGATGTCTCAAGGAAAACGTTTAAACATGAAGAGAAAATACAGTGAAGTGGAATTCCCTAATGAATCCGCTGACCGCTTCCAAAATTTGCTGCTAAATTAATATTAGAAATTATTTAATTTTTATCTATAGCCAGTCTTGAGAAACATACGTTTCAGGAAATTATTTGACTGGTGTAATGAAAATAAACTGAAGGAGGAAATTCTTAGTTTACGCCCCAACCTCTTTCATAATTGGATGCAGAATTGACATCAGTCTAATTCATATCAGTCTAATTCATATCAGTCTAATTTTATCATTCTATCAGTGTCTGTCTGTAATCAATCTTAAGAAATATATATTTCAGGATTTTATTTTTTTGATTGGGAGTGGAAAAAAAAGATGAATGAATTAGTGAATAACCGTACTTTTGAATGAATTGATGTTAAAGTAATTTCAGTTTTCATCTAATCTCTAGCTACTCTATTTATAACCAATTTCGAGAAATAGCTGATTCAATTGAAATGAAAATATTTGAACCGGAAACTTAAAAAGAACAAAAAATGGAAATCTTAAGTAAAACTATTTGACTGAATGTGTAAAGTCTTACGTTCTCTGAAATCCGATGCTAATAGTAATCATCTAATAAGTTTCTGAGAAATATATCTTTGAAAAATGTTGGTAAAACCAATAGTATTGCAAAACTTTTGCTTCCAATAAACTGCATAATCAGAAATTACAGGGTAACTCAATATTTTACAAAAACGATAATTCTCGGCCTTAAAATATCCTTACATGACACATGTTAAGATTTAAGACATATTTAAAGCACATAAGATCTTCAAGATTGTTAAAGATAAAAAGGCCTTAATTAATTTGTCGATAACTTAATTTTTTTCCCTGAAAGTCCTCAACATTTATACGCTAAGAAATATGTCTTTGTTAAAAAGAAAATTTCGATTATTTTCCGCTAACATGAACCTTTTAAATAAAGATTTTATTACACATTTACGTCGTGAAGGATTTAACTTTATTAGCTATTTTAACTCAGTTTATTTACTCAGTTATTTGATACATTGATGTTATCAGCTCTTTTTAAAGATTTTTTTACTAGTTTTAATTTGCGTGCAACAGCAATCGTACATAATAGAATTGATACCATTTATAATAATCTGATGTGGACAGCACATAACTTTCTTTACATTGTGCAATGATTTTACTTGTTTTACAGCAAGACACTGAATATTATTTTTGGCTTTGAAATGCATATTAACGCATTTGCATTTTTTATGACAACATGTAAATTTATTTCAAAGTACCAATTTAATTTCTATTTTTCGAAAATATAACTTGACAATTAGAAAATATGGTGCCTCATACAAAGCAGAATAGACATCCATCTGATCATCCTACGTAAAATGACCAAATATGCATAAAAATAAATTAAACCATATCAAAATAATATTGAAATTGACTTAACATTGCATAAATTGAAATTAGTCATAGTCAGAATTGGTCAAAACTAAATTACTTATTCAAATTCATGGGAACAATCCACATAAAATTCTATTTAGCAAATTGATATTCCGTGAAATAAATAACTATTGGCGAATTCCTTGGCGTTAAAATGCAGAACTATTGGAAAAGTACCTCCTTTAGGGTTTAAAATGATATAGGAGCGCGGAAATTATGTTAAATAGTTTTCGCATAATATTGCATATGGAAAATGAACTTATTTGGGAATTGTTGCTACTTTTTAATTTCACGTAGTTTAAGTTTTTTTCATAAATTTTTTGACAAACGTGCAATATTTCAATATGTTATATAGTAACGTAAAGCATATAGTTTTTGCTATCTATTAAAAGAGAAATAAAAACAAGCCCAAAAACTACTGTTAGTAGTATTAAATTAATATAAAAGCTTAGTATAAATAAAGCATAAAATAAAATGTAAGTATCAACCGGTTTCAAACGAAAAAAAATCCGTCTTCCTTGGAACAAACAAAAAGCAAAACCTCACTTTCTCTCACAAGTTCGGTATCTTCTGTAGAAGAAAGGTAGAAGAAAAGTTGCTATCGCTGAGAGAAAGAATGAAGATAGGTAAAGCCATAGATGCAGAAAGACGAATGATATAGATACTGAAAACGTCTAAATTGGAAGACACTTCCCGGCCGTTCATAGAGACACCTTACACCTTCGTCTAGGTCAGGGGTCGGCAACCTGCGGCTCGCGAGCCGCATGTGGCTCTTTTGATGTAAAGTTGCGGCTCTCCAGTTCCATACGAAAAAATTAATATTTTATTATCAAAACCCTTAAAAAATAAGAAAATATATTTTTAAGTACCTAATTTCTCAATAGCTTCTATTTTCATAATCGTTAATTACAAATCGCTACGCTTAACATGACCGTAATGAGATAAATTTGAACTAGTGTTTTGTTCTTAGAGATGAGAGTCCGTGACCATGTTTATCTTTCAGCCAATTGAACTTCATTTCCGTCTCACCCAAACAGCCACCGTCTAGAGTCTAGACAACACGTCTAGGCTCTAGACGTGTTGTCAGTCAGTCATCCTCGGATATCGCGGTCGACGTTACGTTGCATGTGTGTTAATTTAATCGCTTGCGGTTTCTGCGTGTCTATTCGCTTGTTGTTTCAAGGAGAATACGATTTAGAAGCGAATTATCTTCTCAAATGTATGTACGCGTATAATATAATAAAATCAGTAACAGAATTGAATTACATATCTGAGGATCGTGTTAACGAAGTAATAATGGTAAATAAATTGTTTGCCGTTTTAGATAGCTAAGTAAAATTTTAAAAAGTCATTTTTTCTGCTCCGCGCCAGCATGGCGTCTGGTAAAGGAAAGAGAAGAACTGAAGAAGAAAACCGAGAATTCAATCAGGATTGGACGGAGTCGTTTGCATTCATATGCAACACAGATGGCCTTCCGACTTGTCTCATTTGCCACGAAAAACTCGCACACAATAAGAAGTCAAATTTGGAGAGACACTTCACTACAAAACATACCCAGTTTGCTGGTAAATATCCAACTGGTGACGCACGAAGAAAAGCTGTTGAAGAGCTCCAAAAAAACAACAGTCAAGTTCCATGCTAAGTAACTGAGCGCAATCTTCCAATAATGTAAATCTGGCAAACTTTGCAGTATCATTAGAAATTGCAAAAAGAGGAAAACCATTCACAGATGGTGAGTACGTCAAAGATTGTTTTATACGTGCATCTGGAGAACTGTTTCGTGATTTTAAAAACAAAGCAGAAATCATGAAAAAAAATCAAAGATTTGCCATTATCTGCTAAAACAGTACAAGATAGAACTGCTAAAATGTCTTCAAATGTAACACATATGCAAGTGGAAGACATTCACCTGGCTTCTGCCTTATCACTTGCTATAGATCAGTCTTGCGACATAAAAGACACGGCACAAGTTACCCTTTTCGTCATGTATATGTCGTCCCAAGGTCCAAAAGAAGAACTGCTAGGATTGCTACCGCTCTCAGGGCAAACTCGTGGAGAAGATATAGCAAATGCTGTGCAAAAATGCCTGGAAGACAATGGAATCGATATAAATAAAATCGTTTCTATAGCAAGTGATGGAGCCAGAAGTATGACAGGAATACATAGAGGGGTAACATCAATTCTTCAGAAAAAAATAAACCACTAAATTCTAACGTTTCACTGCATAATTCATCAAGAAACGCTTTGTGCCCAAACATTTCCGGCCGAAATAGTTGAGGTCATAAACTTGGTAATTAAGATTATTAACAGCATCTTGGCAAAAGCACTCTACCATCGCCAGTTTAAAGATTTCCTTGCAGAAATAGATAGCCAGTTTTCTGACCTACTTCTGCACAATAAAGTGCAATGGCTTTCCAGAGGTAACGTATTGCAACGTTTTGCTTTGTGCTTGAGTGAAATAAAAATATTCCTCAATGAAAAAAGCATTGACCATCCCGAATTGGAAGAAGACAAATGGCTGCAAAAATTCAACTTCATGGTAGATACCACAATGAAACTAAATGAACTAAATCTAAAACTGCAAGGAAAGGGCAACCCAGCCTACGCCTTGCTTGAAGAAGTAGTTTGTTTCGAAAAAAAATTACTTCTTTTTGTTGAAGACATGGGAAGCGGTAAATTACTTCCTTTTAAAAATCTGAAGCAATATCGCGATGAGACCAATGCAACTATTGACACGAATTACTTCAGGCTAGCTTTAAAAAACATGAAGGATGGATTCGCTGAGAGATTCGAGCAATTCAAAACAAACAAACGTACTCTCGCGTTCATAGTAAAACCTCTCAACACAAATGCAAATGAGATCAACACTAGCCGAATACCCGTTGAAAATCAACGGTCTCACAATAAGCAACCCCTGAATAATGTAATTTTTTTAATTAATTCGCGTTTGACATTTATTCGACAAATCGAATATTTTGATGGGCAGAACCCCCTAAAGAAGAAAATATTGGGAAACTAAATTTGAGCATTTCTTCCTTTCGAATTATCTACCCTTACACCATATTAAAGTCTATGTCATCCCGAGGCACCCCTATATTATTATTTCTACTTTGGAACTTTTTTCTGTGAAGCACATCCATAAATGAACATTTTTGAAAAACTCTGTTTGTCCTGTGTTTTTTATCAGATGATTGGCCCAAATACCAAATATCAAGCCTCTATCACATTTAAAAGGAAGCGTGCCTCATTTATTCGGAAAATCGGACATGCTAGTGTGCGCACTCCTTAAAGTAGCAAATATTGGAAATCTGAAATTTCACACTCAAACTTCCTTTCAAACATTCTACCCGTACACCAAATTTGAAGTCGCTATTCTATCGAGAAGCATGTTTTTCCATCACTTCACCTTTCAAACGTTTTCTGTGTAGCACCCCGTTAAAAAACATTTTTGTCAAACTGTATTCATCTTTGGTTTTTTGTCAAATGGTCAGCCCATATACTAAATTTCAAGTCTCTATCACATTGTAAAGGAGGCGTTTTTCATTTGTTCGGTAAATCGAACATTTTAGTGAGCGGAACCCCCTACAATAACAAATTTTGGAAAACTGAAATTGCACACTTTCTTCCTTTCCAACTTTTTACCCGTACACTAAATTTGAAGTCTCTATCTCATCGCGAAGCATACTTTTCTAGCATTTCATCTTTCGAATGCTTTTGAGTGGAGTACCTACCTCCTTAACTATGCATTTTTGAAAAACTCTATTCTTTTTGTGATTTCTGTCAGATTATTTTCCCATATATTAAATATTAAGCCTCTATCACGTTTTAAAAGGGGCGTTTCGCCTTTATTCCAAAAATCGAACATTTTGGTGTGCGGCACCCCCTAAAGTAGAAAGTATTGGTAAACTGAAATTTTACACTTTCTTCCTTTCAAACTATCTACCCTTATACCAAATTTGATATCTCTATCTCACTCCGAAGCATGGTTTTTTATCAATTCACTTTTCGAACGTTTTACTCTGGAGCACCCCCTTAAACGAACATTTTTGAAAAACTATATTTTTCTTGGGTGTTTCCATCAAATGATTAGCCCATATACCGAATTTCAAGACTCTATCAAATTTTAAAGGAGCGTTTTCTCATTTATTCTGCAAATCGAATATTTTGGTGTGCGGCACCCCCTTAAGTAGAAAATATTGGAAATCTGAAATTGCACGCTTTCTTCCTTTCGAACGGTTTACCAATACACCAAATTTGAAGTCTCTACCTCATCGCAAAGCATTCTTTCCTATCATTTCACTTTTCGAACGTTTTGGTGTGCTGCACCCCCCTTAAGTAGAAAATATTGGAAATCTGAAATTGCACACTTTCTTCCTTTTGAGTGATTTACCCATATACCAAATTTAAAGTCTCTATCTCATCGCAAAGCATGCTTTCCCCTCATTTCACTTTTCGAACGTTTTGGTGTGGGGCACCCCCTCTATAGAACGTTTTCGAAAAATTCGATTTTTCCAGGGGGTTTTATCGAACGACCGAGCCGTGTACCAAATTGCAAGTCTCTATCTATTCGGGAAGTGCCTAAAAAAAGCGTGACAGACAGACGGACAGACAGACGGACACTTGGCAATTAGTATATAAAGATTGAGCCATTTGGAATTGATGCTGGATCGCTCCAAACGCAATTGCTAGATTTGAAAAGGAAAGACTTGTGGAGTGGCAAGTTCACAGAACTCAAGAGCCAGTTGGAAGAGTTGGGGGTCCAGAAATGCATGCACATCGCGCAGCACAAGGGGACAGCTCTAAAAGAAATTCATAGAGTTGAGGCCCTCATATTCGGCGCATGGAATAGTCTTCCAGAATGCTACAGTGAGGTGAAGAAGTTGGCATATGGAGTGCTGACGATCTTCGAGTCGACATATTCGTGCGAGCAAGCGTTCTCTTGCATGAATATAATAAAAAGTAAAGTTAGAAGTCAACTAACAAATAAAAATCTAGAGTCGTGCTTGAAACTTAAAATAACAAGTTATAAGCCAGATTTAATCAAACTTTCAAAAGGCATGCAAAGCCAATGCTCCCATTGATGTAACTATCTATATTTGTGTTTTTATATGAATAAATATTATTCCGTATTTAAAGCCGTTTATTTTAAATAAAAATCCAATATATATATAAGCAAATACTATAATATTGAAACGAAAATGTTTAGTGGCTCTTTAAAAACTGGGAAATTTTGTAAATTGTAACTTTTGGCTCTTCCGTTTCAATAGGTTGCCGACCCCTGGTCTAGGTCGAACGGTCTGAATCGAAAAAGAAGAAGAAGAAGATACTGAAAACGAACAGAAGAAACCACGTAAAGGAAGAAATAATGAGAGAAAATAAATAATAAAAGGTAACAAAATTAGAATTACTAGATCAGAATATGACGCTAAATATCCCAAAACTGTGGATGCTGTTATCTGCAATAGGAGTCCGATTCTAGTTTTGGAAATTTTTTAGTCAGATTATGTGTGCATATCCTTTGGTCAGAATGCATGTGTACATATTTGGAGATGACGTCATCGAGTTTTGAAAATTGATGCATGCCCCACGTATTTTATTTGTCTTTGTAGGAATTAGTTATTCCGTGATGAAAAGCTTTACAAACGTATAATAGATTCACGAATGCTAGTGCCTGCAATAGCAGAGCGAATCAAAAACAGGTCTATATATTTACTGCAAATTAGAGTAAAATTCTGATTCTAATTCCTGTTATTATTTTCTTTTAATAGAGAAATGTGTTAGTCAGTGTCATCAAAAATGTCAACTGTTGGACAGATCATTTTTTTTACTCACATTCAAGACTGTTAAATACCACTCACTCACTAGTGAAAATAAAATCAGATTTTTAAAAATAAATGAATTAAAACAATTTCAAAAGGCAGGCAAAGCACTTAAATATATTTTATATCTTACGAAACAATAAACATTTCCATCCGTGATAATACGTCAAATACTTAATCAATTTTCAGAAGAAAATACACACTTTACTCTTTACGGAAGAAAATTGAAAACAACAGCTGTCACCCATAACATGCTGCGACTGCAATTTTTCTGCTGCAAAATGTAATTTTTAGCAGAAAAATATATGAACAGGTCTGAAATTTAAAAACAAAATTCTAAGATGAATTATTTATTGCTTTTATCGGCTAAACAACAACGGCATTATTTTAGCTTCGTCTACTGCGATGATTGAACGTTTAGCATAGCATATTCAAGTCTATTTCTTGGAAATCTATGACAAAAATGGATAATTTTCTTTAAAGTGATGTATCCGCGTAAATTATAATTTTCACCAATATATAGTTCACTGAATATCTTCTTCATAATTTTATTATTTAAAAATATATATCTTCTATTTACTTTGTGTAAATTGTCGTTCTTTTCAAGAAGTTCCATGAATATGAAATTCAAGAATATTTCCTCCGAATTATTCTATTGTAAAGAATTCACATCCAAATATTTGCTTGCCCTACCATGATACTGTATAGGATATTGTATGCAAAACTCAGTACTGTGAGACCAGACTACTAATAAATTACTACTTGCCAAACTACGATACTGTATACAATACTGTAAACGATACTGTGGGACCACTCAACTAATTAAATACAACTTGCCACACCACGATACTGTATATGATACTGTATACGATACACAGTGCTGTAGGACTAACCAACTAATTAATTACTTCATTTGGCTCAATCTGTTTGATTAAATATATTTAACTGGTTCATACCTTGTGCACATGGTGCTTGGATAATGCTGATGCTGTTAGCTGTCCCTGACATCTATTGTCGCAAACTAACTTCATTTCTGCCTTCTCTGCTGCCCATAACTGATTTTTCTCTAGCATGTAAACGACAGTTCCTTCTTGCACACTCTGAAACGAGTCACTTCTCAATAATTCTCTGATTTGGTGATCGAGACTACTTTTAGTTGTGCAGCATTTTTAGACCTGGCTTAAGGTAAGCCTGGCTTAAGGCTCTCCGCTTGCTCTGTATGTGTTTGTGATTGATCGTTGCCCCCTTCTCATTACTCTGTGTTCGTTGCGTGTTGACGTACTCGCAAATTAGTGTATTTATGGGTCACAAACATTTCCAAGTTCAATGTCAATTATGTCGACTACCTTTCTGGACTCTTATTCTGCTTGTCAAATTCATCAATGCGCATTAATATAATTAAAATATTTCAGGTCTCAAATTCTGTTATAAAGCTTATGTTTTATGAAATGTTTGTTTTGTAAGTGTTTAAAGCATTCCAATCGCCACTAAATAAATTATTGGAATCTGAAAAACAAAATATTGCAGTTAATGACTAATTAATAAGTCACCTTTCAAATGAAAGTAAGTAGATTTTCACTGTAAATTATGAAATTAGGGGGGAAGGGTACGGTTTTCTACGACAAAATGTACGATAGTCACTATTATATATCCTATTTGATAAATTATCCCCCTAATTGGTCGCTGACCAATAAATAATAAATAAATAATTTTATCACCACATATAAATGGTGCATCAGAATAAGAATACATAATTTATCACCACACGTACTGAAGCAATATTCTCTCATTCCTTACGTAAAGCGAATATTATAGTATAGACTATAGAGCACCGGTAAGAAACATAAAATGTAACACTGTGTAGTAAGAAAGCAAATCCCGAACCAGTCGTGTGGACCAGTTATCAAATCCAGTGTTCAAGAACTGTTAGGCTAGGAGGTAGCATTAAACTAAATACGTCTCAGGTTCTATGCTTTTAACATTAACTTTCAAGCTATACTCACTTCCGGTGAGAGTTATCCGTATAAAGCTAAGTTGTTGTTGGAATGCAGAAAAAACGCACGAAATATAAATTAAAGGAAAGGATCTGTCATGAAACCGTGATAATTGTATTTTCTGATAATTCTGTTTCGGATTATGCGTCTGATGAGGAAAGTGCAGGTACTATTTAAAAATTATGTTCAATGGTTTCTTGTGTCATCTTATGAGTATCACAGAAAGATACATTTTTTAAATGTATATATATTTTTAGAGCCCACAATAATTGGAATTAAGAGAGCGAAGGGTACTTCGTGCTCGTTTAAGGTCATCAACTAATCAAGAACGCGAATGACGAACTCGAAGGTGTTGAATGAGTTTCATTCCGTTATTAAATTGTAATAGGCAAGCATTATAGCAACGAAATAAGTGCGTCTCTTGCTCAAGATATTAAGTAATTTCGTGTGGCTGTTCGTTACAAAAGTAATTTAATTCTTACAGACATTTTGAAGAGCAGTCAGACGTGAAACAAGATCATCTAATCGGCTTTCCTATTTTATCGGTCTGGATACTTTTGTTATACAGAATGATAAACGGAAGTAAAAATATCAGTTGAACATTCAATACAAAGGGAAAATTGAACACTTGTTATTTTGGTATTTTTAATTTTATACCCAGGATATTATTACCCGTATTTCTGGATTTTACACTTTAATTTAATAGTGGTAATGAGTCCATGAATTTAATCAATGATTCCATACATTTAATGGTAATATTATGAAGTTTATCGAATTATAATGGAATACTAGGTTTATAAAATTTCTAGCATCCTACTTTTACTGAATGAGAAGGAAATATGATTTTTTTTTTCGTTTTAGTACATTTTAAGATAATCATATGATCCTTAAAACTTAATCAGAACGGGCTAAACCGGTAAAATTTAAGAAAATAATGAGTTAAATTATACCACAATAGTTAACGATGTGCCAAATTTCAGCTTTCTAGTTATTCCGGTTCTCGAGTTATTTATTAAAGATGCGTATGCTCCGATGGCGAATCCAGATGGCCGTTTGATTGGCAAGGTTTAAAATCTAAAGAATCAATGTATACAACGGAAGGCAAGCATATGCCAAATTTGATCTTTCCAACTGCTCGGCTTCTCGATTTATATCCCGAAACATATACTTTTCTTTTTCGCGAATTCAGGATGAGTTGGACCAATGAGATTCAAAATTAAAAAATCTGATGTGGACGGCACATGATTTTCGCTGCAGACTCATTCACGTCCTCTTTATTCCTTTAATAATTCATTTCATTGAGGTTAATTGGCACAAATTAACGGCCATAATTTTTGAAAATTACACTGAATTGGTACTTTTAATTCAATTTTCGTTCTCATTTGGTAACTAGGCTTATTTTCAAAAGTAGTGTAGCAAAAATTCGAAAAATTTAAATTATCTCGAGAATGGCTAATTCTAGTGTAATAGCGTTGGTCTGATTCTTTTAATCGTTAAAAATTAAGTATGAAACAAGTATTTTATTGATATATTTGGACATATGCAGTTTTTTATTTTAGATTTTGACGATTTTTGCGGACCATTTTGCAAACCAAGGAGGTTCTTTCTTTTCGAATCGTACCAAAATCTAATCAGCACAAGGGTAATCCACAAGTGACGTATCTACCAAATTCCGTATAATTTGGTCTATTAGTTTTTCAGCTAGAATGAATATGCATAATTTTTGCGGGCCATTTCGCAAAAACAGGCGGGTTCTTTTGTCTCGAATTGTACCCAAAACTAATCAGCATCTGAGTCGTCCACAAATGACTTACAGAATTTTATGAAATTCGATCGATTAGTTTTTTAGTTAGAGTGGATGCAAAATCTGAACTGACATACTGACAGACAACCAGACAGACAGACACACATACACACAACCAGACAGACACACATACAGACGTCACGCTAAAAATGGTTTTATCGTATTCTAGAGGTGTCAAAACGTGTAGATCCGTCGAAAACTCGAGTTGCGATTCCAATACTTTCCCTATACATTACCATGTATTGCAAGGAAAGTAAAAAATCAATATGTATCAGGAAAGACAACAATATGACAAGTTTGAGCTGTGTAGTTGATCAGATTCTCGGGTTATTCCCCCTGTCCCCCACAAAACCTGTTTATTTCTATGGTTGGCCCAGGACGGGCCAAACGGGTAGGATTCCAAATTTAAAGAATCAAAATATACCACGAAAGGCAACCATATGCTATATTTGAGCTTTCTATCTCCTCTGAATTTCTGATGATTTTTTCAAAATGTCATTCGAAAATTCGGGATCTTTTGGGGTTTAGGGGGGAATTTGGGGGCAATGAACACACACACAGAAACATCAATTCAAAAACATCCAGGGATGCTTAAAACGTGCTCTCCCGTCTAAAACTCGAATTCAAATTTTAGACCAATACTTTCACAATACTGTCCCCATAAATTATACTATGTATATAGGGGAAGTAATACGATTTAAATATGTAATAGAAGGAAAATTAAATAAATACATAAAGTTTGAATAAATTGCACTAATATTTTAGAAATATGAATTGTAATTACAGCATACCAAGACAGTAACAAAACATGCTACATTAATAATTGGCATCCTTAGATGTTGTTGATTAATGTTAGAATTTCATTCAAAAATTGTAGAAAATTCAAATAACTAAACTTGTTTAACATGTTTTATTTAAAAGTGTGATTTTTTTTAAGTAATGGAATTCTTTCACAGTCCGGATGCGGCTCGTAATGCAACCAGACAACCCTGCAAAAGTACAGAAGAAAGTTATTTAAAAGTTGTAAAATAGCGAAATAGTGGTCAATTGTCCTAAATTAACACAGACCGGATACCTTCACAGACCGGATACGGCTCCCGTTGCAATCAGACAACCCTGCAAAACTACATACATCGGTTTTTTTTAGAAGTAGTAAAATAGCGAAATAGTGGTCAATTGTCCCAAATTAACACTGACGATATTTTACACAGAGACAGGTAGTGAATTTTCCATCCCCGTAACAGATTTGCTTATGGCCATGTGTCCCGGATGAGATGGCCTGAATCCATTTGTTCTACCTAATTTAATTAACTGCGGCCTTGTTTTACACAGTATTTCCGGATGGAATTCAATGACGCTCTTACGAAGTGTCAAGCTACTATTACTCCGGTTTCGTTTATTAAAAAGGATCCTAGTCCAATGACTTTAGACCTCAGTATGAATGCTCCTGATTGGGTGCTATTAGTTGAGTGATCCATTGAAAGCTTGAAAAATAAATTAGAAAAATAAAGTACTTTTAAATTAGAATAAATTAGAGTTATGCCCTCAGAATAGCAGTTTATAGGATGGAATTGAGAGAAACTTAGATTAACAATTTAAAGTAAAAAAGTCAAAATAGACAAGTAATATTAAGAAAGGTTAATTTAAATTAAGGTCTGACCTGGGTCTTTTCCTGTTTTTGGACGCCCTGTGATCATAGTCCGAAAGTCTAAACATAAGCTCATACGGGATAGTTGGAATGTTATTGTCAAACTTTCAACTTTAAATTTCAACTTTCTCAATCTGGGTTTTTACAATCATATCCACAGACGAGTAAGGCATATTAAGTGTTAAGCTTCAGCTAAATCATTCATTTTATAAATTATAATTTTAATATGCTTTTACAATGTGTGGACAGAACCTAAAAATACTTCAGATTTAATGTGTCGTAATATTATACTTTGTAGCGAAATTACATAAAGTTATCCATTTTGGATTTAATCAAAGGGCTATTCAGATGACTGCAGTAAAAACATTTACCTATGACCTATCAATCTATAAATAAAATAAAATAAAATGTTGATTTGAAATGACAGAATTATTACTAATATGACAACTGCATTGAAAATTATTGTCCTTAGTCATTTTTGCACCTGCAAAAACGGTGACGTGAAATGAAATTTTCTGCTTAAAAATATGTCTCCGTCTTTCATATTAATTGCTGATAAACACTATTTCAGTGCCTCTCCAAGAGCACTGAATACTAAAAATGGGAGTGGACAAATGGGGGCGTAGCCATATACACAACCGATACATGTATTGACTATTCATAACTGTATCTTGAAGATGTTTCTTAAATGATGTTAATTTTCTATGATTGAGCGCGCTTGCCCGAATTTCAATTTTCTTAATTTCTTGTAATTACCAATGATGTCGTATACCTTAACTCGCCTCCAAAGTATAAATTTCGGATGTGACTTTCCCCACAGTCTCAAATTAATGTTCTCTTTGTTTCTTGAATGATTCATTAAATTCAGTTCTATTGCTCAACATAGCACATATACTTATTTAAAATGTCACGGAATTTGCACTCTTAATTCAATTTTCGTTCTCATTTGGTTACTGGGCGTATTTTCGTAGACGGCGTAGCAAAAATGGGAAAAAACTAAAATATTCCGAAAACGCCTAGTGTTAATGTAATAGGGCTGGTCGTATTTTTTCATCGTCAATACGTATGGAACAGGCATTTAATGGATACATTTGAGAATACGTAGTCTTTTATTTTAGATTTAGACGAGTTTTGTGTACCATTTCGCAAAAAAGGTAGGTTCTTCTTTCTTTGAATCGTACCAAAATATGATCAACACCAGTATAACTCACAAGTGACTTATCTACCGAATTTTGTGAAATTCGGTTAACAGACGCCAATGTCTGCAAAGGGGGATCGAACTGTTTGGGATAGGGTATGTCAAATACCTGTCTTTTGAGAAACTCTTCGTTTAGGATTGACGCTATCCCACCAGTAAGCAACAGATTAAATAGCTTTTAGTTAGAGTGGGTTTCCCGGACAAATTTTCCAGGTCATTTCAAATGAAAAAGGTAGGTTCTTTTATCAAAATCTAATCGTACCAAAATCTAATCAACACCAGAGTCACCCACAAATGACTTACCTATAATATTTTATGAAATTTGTTCAATTAGTTGAGTTAGAGTAGATGCATACATTGGACAGACACAGATATACACACAAACACACACGTCACGCTAAAATGTATTTTTCGTATTCTGGAGGTTTCAAAACGTGCAGATCCATTGCGTTGCTCTTTCGACGTCATTCCAATACTTCCCCTATACATTACAATGTATTATAGAGAAGTAATTAATGTTCAAGCCCCCTTTACAATTTATTTTAACAGGGACAGAACGTGATTAGAAATTCAAAAACGGCTCTACACTCTTATTGGATTGTTTATATTGTACTATACTATTTTTCACGCATACGACAGATTATTAAATATTTTCGATATCTTTGTTAAAGTATATTAGTCAATATGCAATTAAATTATGCCAAAAAATATAAAAAAATAATCACAAAATTATATTTATATAAAAACTGCGTTTAAACAACCACGATGTTTAAATATATATGAGATTAATGAAATATTTGATTTAAAAATATAAGAAATATTTAAATATAATATTAAATCAGAATAATTTTATTTTGTAGCTCGAAATCATTACCGTACCATCCATCCGAAAAATTGAGATCGTATTCTCAGTGATGCGGCAGAACCGATGTCTCAGTGTTTTATTTTATCAAAACCGGGAATAACATTTGTCTTGCAGTGGCTTAATAAGAATTCTCTGGATGGTGAACTGTGAGTATGATCTAAAAAGTACAATCAAAATGAAGAAAAAATTAAGCGTACCATAAAGTACCGTTTATTTATAAACAACAAAATCATTATTATAATTCGAATAGAACTAGTGGGAGTTCAAGATCTATATGATTTTTTAGCTAACTCGTTTATAATTTCATCTACATTTATCTGCAGTTCTCTGTGGATGTCGTACATTACCAATCCATGTAGCCTGTATTCCGATGTTGTATTTCAGAGGTAAATGTTATTTCTTTTGAAGGTAGATAAGGATTTTTCGGCCGTTGCAGGAATCGTTGCAAGGATTTGCAGCAACTTCGTTGGAAGTATATCGTTATTGCACGTAGATAGCTCATCCATTGCTTTCATGTATGGAATACTTTCTACATTTGGTATTTTCTCTATAGTTTGAACTCAACAATCACGTCTGAAAGAGGTTCTTTGAGATCGGCAACGTACAATTCTGTAAGATTTATCAGAACGCTTTCCTCCTCATTAGTCATCGGAAAATAACTTGCTGATAGAAATACTACGTGGAATACAACAGTATTTAATTACTCGGTAGGTTTATCAGAAGCATTAGCAATTAGTTCTTCAACGTTTGTTTTTTACCTTTTTCATAAAATAATTTCAATTGTTAAGTTGTCGCTTGTCCCTTTTCTCAGCGATTTTCTGATTGAACACGGTTTTAAACACCAACGCCTTTATCTCAAACATTACTCGTCCGTAATTCACTATTCACGCACACTTCGATTTCACTTGTCGCTTGTGTTCATCGCTCAGATCGCTGTCTAGTAATGGACTGTTGACAAATACCCGCCTGACAAATACCATATAATGTTCTACTGGATACATCTAGAAGGAAACTTGGAACAAACTCCATATCCGAACTGTGACCTTTTCGGAACAATCCGCTGCCACGCTGTATAAGTAAGCAATTGATACCTGAGCATTCATTTATTTTGTTATAATAGGAAACAAAATAATTGATTGATAATGAATTATTCATTAATAAAATGTAATTTTATATTAGTTGTTTAAGATGGATATTTTTAGCTTAAATTTTATTTCTAAAGCTTCTGAGAGAGAAGGAATCCAACACTCGCAACAACCCGTGCATGTACGTCATTTCGCTGAATTGAAAGAATTTGTTAGAACTCTGTCTGTGTTAGTTGCATGCAACAATGTACGAGTTAACTGTACAAATCAAACAAATCACTCTAATCATTCAATTTCGGGGTACATATTTTTCTATTTTTCCATGTTACTATACATAATGACACAACTCTGTTGCCGAACTTTAATAACAGCATCATTATCCTGTGTTAGTGTTTGCTGTACTATGTGCAGAATTCTAAAACTTGATTTCAACTATTTAAGTATATGCTCTGCATTTGATTGATACGAGTGAATAATGATATATATATATATATATATATATATATATATCCGGTTCAAGTTCGTTTATAAGCAAATTTACAACACCCAACTTCTAAATATGCATAAATATATATATATATATATATATATATATATATATATATATATATATATATATATATATATATATATATATATATATATATATATGCAGGGTGTGAAGTACAGTCCTTTTAGGACCAGCAACTTTGATATGGTTGATTATAGACAGATACTTCCGATTAGAAAAAGTATGATTATGATGTATAGATGTTTAATATGTCTTAGATTCGACAAGCGGCCATATAGTTATGAAAATACGACATCTCAATTTGTATACGGTCCCCGCGGGTCCTACTATTGATATTTACAAAATTGAAGTCCTGTTGCGAACGAGTAGACCAAAACAAATTCCGTTATACACACCTGTATACACCCTGTATACATACCCTGTATACATACCCTGTACACACCCTGTATATATATATATATATATATATATATATATATATATATATATATATACAAGTTAGGATAAAAGAGTTCGGAAACTGTGCTGATTACTCCAACTCAGATTATAGGAGAAGGGGACTATTTTACCGCCGCGTAGAGACACATGTGACGCGAGATGTGAAAAGGAAGAAGCAGGTCCGCAGTGCAGGGATTTTTCAAACAATGCGTCAGTGAACTGAAGTCATTCGCTTTTATCGAGAATGGAAATGATATTTAAGAACAACGTGAGAATATAAAATTCTGCCAGCGTGGTACAATGCGCTGCAGCAGGTGCAATGTTTCTGCCTAAATTATTTCCAAACAATATGTACGTGCGACTTAGAAACGCTGATAGAAAAATATATAGATGATAATATGGTTTGCAAGAAAATAACTTGCGTAATGTTATATGCAGACAAAAATAGACACTTTCTATCAATAGAAACAATTTTCATTCGAACAGCTATTACACGTTTTCCGATAAGGAATGGTGTTTCGCTTATTTTCCTTCAATGTTTTGGAAATAAAAAAAAAGTTTTCTATTGAAGGTCTTCCGGCCGAAAACTCCATTCCAGATGTAAATTTGAAAAGAGCGAAGCACTTTTAAAAAGTGCCTCTGTATCTATCGGTGGACATGATTTTCAATTACAGTGTGAAAACAGTTCGCAGATCAAAATGATTCGACAGGCTGTAAGTTATGTCTTTATGATTTTTACTTTATCATACTATACACTATTTCACGAAAATTTTCGATTTCCAGACTTTGCTATCAATATAGGTTTTGTGACCTTCTGGACACGTTTTGATTATTTTGGGAGTGTTGCCCGTCCGTCTGTCTGCCTGTGGTCGATTTGTGTTCACGGTAGCTGTCAACAAATGATGGTCATATTTTAATATGGGAGCATGAATGAATGATCGAAACTGAAAGTTTCAATCATTCATTAATACTGTCATATTAAAGTATGGCCAATCACAAACGATAAACGAAAGTTGAATTAAAACTGCAAATTCGGAGTAATTTAAGACTAGTACAAATATAAATTTGTCCAATTACGCTCCCTGCATGATGAAAGAGAAAGGGAAAATATATTTGAGTGTGTAGTAAAAGTCATGTGCTGCCCAAATCAGAATTCTTTATTTTTTCAAATCGTAACTTGTAAACATGTTTATTTAAACTGTTAAATTAATTAATTATTTCATAAAAAAATTATGAAACAGACGTTGATCGCAACTTGCTTCCTATATATCAGGATTATTTTCACAGATGCTGTGTCCAGAAATTCCCACAAAAGAAGCCGTCAAAAATAAAAACTTCAGTATTTAATGCATTTGTCTCGCCACTTGGAATACAAACCTGCAGAAATAGTAACATCCACTGCATGACCTGCAAAACAACTACACGGTCTCAAAATATTCACTAAGATTTGATTTCCAAAGAATTTATACGTACGCCTCAGACCTGCTGATAGAAATATATAAAGATGAAAATCTGGTTTACAAGAAAATAACTTGCGTAATGTTATATGCAAACAAAAATAGACACTTTCTATCAAAGGAAACAATTTCCATTCGAACAGCTATTACACGTTTCCCGATAAGGAATAGTGTTTCGCTTAGTTTCCTTCAATGTTTTGGAAATAAAGAAAAGTTTTCTATTGATGGTCTTCCGGCCCTAAACTCTATTTCAGATATAAATTTGAAAAGAGTGAAGCACTTTCACAAAAAGTTCCTCACATACGATCGATGAGCATGATATTAGATTTTAGTATTGAAAATGGTTCGCAGAATAAAATGATATAATAGGCTATAAGAGTATAATGGATTTAGTTGTGTTTCACATATCATATATGAGTATATCAGTTTTACTTTCCAAATTCATAGTTTTACATTATAGATAAAATGTTTTGTTATATTACTTTCCTTATATACATAATGTATAAGGAAAGTATTGTGACGGGGTCGAAAATTCAAATTCGAGTTTTCGACGGGAGAGCACATTTCAAGCATCCCTGATCACGAATCAAACATTTTTGAAGTGATGTCTCTGTGTGTGTGTGTGTTTGTGTGTGTGTGTGTGTGTGTGTGTGTGTCAGTGAGCCTGTAGAGACGATAACCGACGAAAGAATGGACCAATTCGAATGAAATTTGGTTCAAAAATCACAATTCGTAAACACTGGAAGCCTATTGATTTTATACGCAATCGAATGTCCAGAACCCTTCTAAATTTTCGAGTGAAATTTTGAAAAAATCGTCAAAAAATCAAAACCGCTAATAAAGTTACACAAATAGACATTTCTTATGTAATGTTTCATTAGAAAACGATTGACATAAATTTTAGAACGCTAACATGAACCGTTCCCGAGATGTTGCACATTTTTCAAAAAAATTATCAAAAAGTTATATAAAATAAAAAAAAAAATATTTCCTATTGAGAAACATGTTCACTTGTCATATGTAATACAATGCGATAAATTAGGTGACATCATTCTCATGGATCTAGCTCGTTCCATTCATGAAAAAAGATACTTTGAGTAATACTTTTGTATTTGAAAGCCAATAGTCATTTATCGAATAGTAAGAATAACTTATTTCTCCGTCCATAACGCTTGGCGAGATTTTGACGGCAAATTTGGCGGAATGTTGCCAACTTGGCGACATTTTAATTGTTGCCAATTTAACAAAAATCTCGCCAAATTGATAAAAATGACGTTAAATCAATGAAAATGACGACTAATTGAAGAAAATTCAATATCTTGGAAAGAATATAAGTATATTCTGTAAGAATAATATTTTAAACTGTAAATGTAGTAAATTCATTGCATTATATAAGGTTTCATCATTTTAACTGTAAATGTGTAAATTCATTGCATTATATATATATCATGTGTTGCCAACATCAGATTTTTTACTTTGTCTCTTATTACAACCTTCACTTTTCTTCTCTCTCTTTTTACTTATAATGTTTTCTAGTATAAACGGATTTTAAAGAAGTTCTTAAATTGTAATATTTTCAAATTTACAAAAGAATGGTACAATGATATCGCAAGCTTGTGATGATGTTATTTTGAGTTTTGAAATATCACTACAACTGTGCTTTAAAAAGAAAAACCTGGATAACGTACACAGACGCATAGATACGATTATATCTTTTATCAGTGAGATCTAGATATGATTCAAGATCTAACCGTTTTCAACAGAATGTTTTCTAAACATGCTAGCCTGCTTCTGAAAAACACAGACAGGACATTAAGAGATTGAAAATGTGCTTCTTAAAACCACTTCTGTTAACGTTATATCTGATCTAACCTGCACACTTTTCACAAGTGAATGCAGTTTCCATCTGAGCGGCTATTTCACGTTTTTCGATAAGGGATTTTGTTTCAGTTATTTTTACCTGCATTGCTTTAATTCGACGAAAACTTTTAAATCATCGAACTTTCGGACACTAAATTCCGTTTTAAATATAAATCTGGAAAGAGGTGAAACGCTTTTAGAAAAGAATCCCTTAGACTAGATTTAAGAGAATATTAAATTAAATTTTAGGTTTTAAAAATGGTTCAAGAAACAAAGGGATTGGTTGCGCTGCAAAAAATATGATTAATTTGTTTTAGAGGGTGATGAAAAAAAATAAGATGATCTGATATGAAAATTAGTTCCTTATTTTTTATTTAATTTTCATCTAACAAATATATCTGAAATGTTTCAATCAATAATTTTATTATTTAAATATAACTGATGTTTACATAAATAATTTAAAATATTCGCCCCCCGTAGATTCATTTTCTTATCAGAATCCTTGCATTGTATCCCATTACAAAATAAATATTGTTTTTATATAACTGTAAAATATATGAATCACAAAAATTGACCATTTTCAACAGAACTAATTCACCGTTTTCAACAGAATTAACTCACAGTTTTCAACAGACCTAACCCACCGTTTTCAACAGAATATTGTCTACACATGTTTGCTTACTTCGAAAAAACACATACAAGACATTAAGAGATTGAAAATATGCTTCTTAAAACCACTTCTGTAACGTTATATCTCATATAAACTAGACACTTTTTACAAATGGATGCACTTTCCAACTGAGTGGCCATTTCACGTTTTTCGATAAGGGATATTGTTTCAGTTTTTTGCCTACAGTATTTTAACTTGACGAAAACTTTTCAATCATTGAAGTTCCTGCCCCAAATTTCGTTCTAAATATAAATCTGAAAGAAAGGTGAAACACATTTAGAAAAAGTTACCTTAGATCGACTGAAGAGAGTATTAAATTACATTTTGGTTTTTAAAAATGATTCGGGAAACAAAGGAATTGGATATGCTGCAAAAAATGTGATTGATTTGTTTTAGAGCACAATGAAAAAAATAAAATGATCTGATATGAAGTTTAGTCCTTTTTTTCTATTTACTTTTAATCTAAGAGATATTTCTGAAATGCTCCAATCAATCATCTTATTATTTAAACATAACTGATGTTTTCATAAATAATTTAAAATATTCGCCTCACAAATTATTTTTTATCAGCGTCCTAGCCTTGGGACTTCTTATGAAATAAATACTGTTTTTAAGTAACTGAAAAATATCTGAACGACAAAAATTGATTTTACATGCATATTCTTGCAAATCTATTGAAATAAAATTGATACTTACGAATAATCTATTACAATTGTAAATTCATTTCCATTTATAACAAGAAAGATCAATCATGCATAAAGCATTGATTATGAAACATTTTCCAACTACAATGCAATTCTATTTAAACATCACTAAAATACAATATATTCATATATAATGTTTTCTAAATTATCACAATACTACAATAATTTATTATACTTGAAAACTTCATCAAAAAATGAATTTTATTCAAATGACGTCATTGAAATATAAATTGCCTGGCTCTCTAAGAAAAAGCAGTCAAAATTTTATTTATAACCTTTTATTCTATTTCTTTCATTCATCACAATACTGCAATAATTTATTTTACTTAAAACTTAAGACCATAGAGGTAAACGTAATTTAACTCTGTGCTTAAAACTGCACCCAAAAAGTCTGCTATAAAAGCGTCTGTCCGCTATGTAAAATCAATGACTGTTTCATTCATATCAACTATATTGCAGACTCCAGCTCTAAATAATTTTGCGTTAACGAAATTCAGGAATTCTTATACATTTCATCTTACAGCTTGATGTATTTATAATCTCCATAAATGAAAATTATGCTTCGTTGAAGAACTAATCAAAGTTTGATGATTATTTATACTCAAATATATTGTAAATGTATTGTTTCAATATGTAGATGCACAGGATTTAAGCAAAAATAAAGCGATTTAAGACGGATACAATTCTTATACAACTCATTCTACATATTTTGGCGTTTATCTTTTCCATAAGTAAAAAGTAGGCTTCGTTGTAGAAATAATCAAAGTTGGATGATCATTTAGACTCAAATATATTGTAATTGCTTTGTTTCAGAACATTGATGCACAGAATTTAAGCAAAAATAAAGCGGTTTTAGGACGGATACAACACTAAATATGAATAAAAAATAACTTTAAAAATCACGATTTTGACACAAGATGGATGCCATATTTTATTTTGAAGTGGGTCACGTGATTTCTTCATATAATGGTCAAGTGAACTCTTCATATAAAGGGTGAAATTATTATTTTAATTTTATTTAAAAAACTACTGAATATATTTTTCTGAATTTTTTTATATATTTTATGAGATAATTTGAATATTTCCTAAAACTTTCTAAGAAATTTGTGAAATTTTAAATTCGCTTAAAAAATGTTTGAAATATTAGGTCCCATAGGGTTCAATGTATTTCATTTTTTCTACCCGGGTTCAATCCAAAACTTATTGGTGATATTATTCATTTATATTCCCATAGGTCCCGCAGACCGTCTGAACAACATACTAAAATTTCATTTTGATTATGTCATTTTTACGGCAGATACCGTGCTAACGGACAGACGGACAGACAGAATGAACAAAGTCATAAACACTTTTCAACTATGTCCTAAAGTGTTAAAAACCCAAACCAAATGTTAGTTATTTTACTCAATTTTAAAATAAGCCAAATAAAGCTCATAAAATTAGCATTTATTAACTCCAGAAAATATATATAACTATTTTATATGATATATTACTTTACATTTTAGTGCAAAAAAGAAAACAAAATGTAAGCAAGGCCATTTCTTTATGTATGTGTTTATCTTTGACAGGTTATTCACGATATATCGGCATCAGCGAAATAAATGGATAATGGCAATATTCCTTAGACATTCAACGTTTCCATAGATACATTCACCGAAGTGGCATACACTATTACAACTCTTTCATATATTTGGACATTGTTGCTAAATTATTGCCGAAACAAATCAGAAAAATAACTTTCAACCCTGCAACACAAATTTCCCAATAAACCTGTTTTAATCTTGTTTCATCAGAATAATCGTTACAATGGAATGAATAAGTTCATCGTGTGCATGAAGGGGAACTTGGCACATTCAAACTTTAGAAAAAATATTAGCCAGGGAATGAAAGAAAAACTTATACAGAAATAAAATTATTAGAACATGGCACATTTTCAAATACTTAGTTCGAAATTATAAATTACATTTTCACTTGTTGGCACATCAAACATTTAATTTCATGCTTATTCATTGCAAAAAAATAAATGCAGTTTGGTAAACTTTGATCTATACTAAAATGAAAGTGAAATATTTAAAGATACAGCTTCTTGGCAGTCGGTGTGGCGACCGAACGGTCAAGGCGAGCGTTTCCAAGCGATCGATCGGCCGCCACGTTGTGTTTTCGACATGGATGTTGTCTGATGTGGGTGCAGTATGTTCCGCCCCCCTCTGGTGTGTCTGGGGCAACATCCTAGCATGGCGAAATGATTCACGGTTCCGGCCGAATATAGGGCGAATGACGGAAGAGTATAGTGCCTGGCCATTTGACAAAAAAAAAGCTTCTTGGCGTCTTATAGCAGCATTCTACAATTCAATAATCTGTCCAAGTCAGTGTTCTGTGTCTTAGGAATGCCATTTAAGTGTATGTTGAAAAGTGTGGCTCCAAGTATCAAGCCTTGTAGTACTTGAACCTCGTGGTGACTGCTTTGGATCTATAGCGTTATTATAAAGTAATAAACTTAATGTTGCAAGGAAACGCGACGACACTGATGATATCTCTAGCAGTCAGTATCAAAGCTTCCATTGAAATTAGTAGTACACTAAAACAGATTTTTCCTCACTCTCTTAATAAATCATTGAAATGCTATGGAATTAATATTAATATCTTCGTGCACTTTATCTTGTAAAATACTTGTTTTATTTCGGACTAGAATGCATGGTCCTTTGAGAATGAATAAGCATTCCCTCAATATTTTTCGAAACATTTTCAGTACCTTACAACATGCAAATGTGCATTATCATTAAAATCTACAAAAATTCATAATAAAGCGGCGTTTTATATACAATGCGTTTTATATATAATGCGGCGTTTTATATACGTTATTTTGATAACTAATTGAAAAATTATAAAAAAATATCAGTAGCAAGTATGTGCTGTATTAAATAATGCATAATGTTTACATCCCATCGAATTATTTCGTTTCTGCAACCATTTGCAATGCTAAAGTATAATTTACAGTTCGTCGGTCGATAGTAAGAACTTTTTAAAACGTGTTTCACTTTTTTCAAATTTATATCTGACACGAAGTTTTTTTTGGGGGGGAGGACGGGGGAAGTCTGTAATCCATCGATAGAAAGTTTCCTTTCAGTCAAATCACTGCAGGAAAAGAACTGAAGCACTTTTCCTTATTGGAAAACGTGTAATAGCTGTTTTCCGATTGAAATTGTTTCGTTTCATGGAGAATTTCTATTTTAGTTTGCTCATAACATTATACAAATGATTTTCTTAAGAATCAGATAGATTCTCATCTTTCATTTCTGAGACTTAGGTAAAAATGTCAATGCACGTTGTACGAAAGATAGGGAAAATTTGATCAACGTATAAAAACACAAATAACACAGTAATGCAGCATATAGCTCTTTCGAAAATATGGTGGATCCCTTTTCGTCAGTATAAGAAAACCGTCGGTGATGCTTTCTGATTGGCTCCCTCTTAATCCAAGTCTTGAGTATATATAATCCCCCTGCTCCTTCCGTTCGAGTCCATTCCTCTCTTAGTCATCTGACTCGTTGGTTCACTTGCACTAACGAAGGATACTCAGCGTATCCTCGAAACAGCTGTATGCTGCATTATTGTGTTAATTGTTCTTTTATAATTGTTCTTATATATTGTTCTTTGCTCAACTTCTCTTTAGGTAAGACTAGATGGCAAATCAGTACTACATGAAAGTTTTCCAGACAGTGCATTACATATTGGAGTTCTAAAATTTTCAATATGTCCGTTTCTAACTTCAAGACGTGAGCTAAATACTTGATAGATATTATATTTTAATCCAAGTTCGATACCGCCCAAAAATTGCTTAATACTCCGATTGATTACAATTCCCTTTCAAATGTTTTAGATTTGTATACTAGCAAGCCTTCTTTAAGGTATCGTACTTTATTTCGCATTCCTGTGAATATTATTTCCAGAAAATTTTCTGTTTTTTTTTTATTTTTGCACTTTATATAAATTATGTTTTGATAATAGAGATTTGTTTTTTATGCCAAAATAATAATTTTAATAATGTTCTGTAATAATTTCGCTGTGCTTTATCATTTTTTTTTTGTTTTCTCTTACATTTAATTATCGTTTAATTGTGATTGTTTAATTTGGACTTATTCCGTTTTGTATCGCTGAGAAATAAATAAATAAATTAAAAACTAATCTCATGTGTACGTGAAGTGCAGACACGATAAGTATGTAGGTTTGAAAATTCTCCTGAGAGGTAGGTGATGGGTCAGGGGAAGGAGAGTAAGATCCCTCTAATTATTAACCCATTGCGTTCTTGTGTACATTGAGTGGTTAAAGTGCATAATGTGAATCACCTCCTGCGATGCTCAGGCCAAACGGTTCACGCTTCGGCCGTAAAACAGGTAAATCATTTAATTATCAAGTGACTGGTCATTGGAAAAACTATTTTCAAATGGTCTATGAAATATTGATGGTAGCAGTTATATTGATGGGGCTGTTACCATCCATAATGTTAACAGTAGGTCACATAACTGTTACGATTATTGATGGTAACAGTTATGGTACATATCATTTGTCGTAGATAATACGATAGTCGTCTCAGAAACTCGGTTGATATGGAATCGACATGAGAGTAAAAATTGGTGGTTCAAATCAGAAAAATTAAATTTTGTTCATAAAGCTTACAAATATTACCTTATATAGCTTGACTTCATATATGCATACGCTTACAACACCTACCCCACGGACTTCAGGATGATTTGCCTGGAGTGCATTTTGGAAGCAAGTAATGCATTTAATACCGAAACTATGATGTGTTTTACATGAAACTTATGGGTTGACTGGGAGATATTTTAAGAAATCTCATTTAAAAATAGATTCTTTTAAAATTCTTCCATTTATTAGCATAAATGTTTACATCAAATAAACTAGAAGGATGTTTATGGACCTTAAATATTGTTAATTTAAATTTTTATTAAACGATCTCAAGAATACAGAAGAATAAAAACTCTATATTAGACATTTCATAGATATTTCTTGAAGATCAAGAATAGGCAAATTATTCCCCTTTAAATTAGATAATGTAGGCTGTTGTGAATTTTTCCCGCCGTTTTATTGAATGAACCTTTTTATTGGGACTCATAAATTCCTAACTAGAACGTGATTAAATCAGCGACAGCTATTCCATTGTTATAAAGGAATATAGGGAATGAGAATTTATTGGGGGGACCATATATATGCTGTATCAAAGTAAATATTGACAAGTATTAATAATTATCGCAATACCTCTTAAAGTAGCTTGACATAGCGCTCCTCATTTTTCGAACAGGACATACTAAAGAACCTCTCATTGTAGAAACACATGCTACTTTTCTGGGTACAGTACATTATTTAGACCCTCAGTACAATATTTAGACCCTCAGTAAAAATATTTGATTTGGGAGGTTCATTTTTATATCAGTTTCTTCTAGATAGCTTGAAATTCTATTTCTTTTTTCTTATGAACATATGTTTTTAGTTCACGCTTATTTTATGACCTTCTTGGTTTGGGGTGCAAAATCAGTAGTAACATCGTATTTCTCATGGCTAAGAAAATATCATTTGGAATACTTAGTTCTGCCCTCTTCTCGCCTATTCTTGTATCATTTTTAGATCATACGCCATTTCTTTATAACTAGTCGTAATTTGCTTTAAATACATTTTCCAAAATTTGGCGACATGGATCCTGCTTCATCCATTTTTGCATTTATTATAATCCGGCAGATTTCTTTGCCAGGTTTATAACTTGGCAGCAGTCTATATTAACCTAACTTTCTTTGTTTCTGCTTTGAGCCTATTTTTTGTAAATGATGTTATGAAAAATTCATTCTGCTTCCAAAAATTTTCCGGATTTTATTTAGTTTTCTATCTTTTAATTTTTCTTCTGATGTTTTTTTTTTAATTTATTTCATTTTGCACTATTAAACTATTGACACAATGTATCTGCTGCTCCGCATTATCGTGAGATGTAGTGGCTGAAATTCTCTTATCCAATCTGATGTTAAAACGCAAAAGTATGTTGATTGATATCAATTGGCCATCTTGTTATAATATTGAGAATTTTGGGCATTTTAACGTGACATATTAGCAACTTTGCATGGATCATAAAGGTAAAATATCTGCCAAAAGATATATTTTGAAGTTATTGATTACATAGTATATAGATAACACTTTTAATTTTATCGCTGTGTATCTTGATTTGAGAAGGTTCTAAAATCTATAGAAATATCCATTCGTATTTTTGTAGCATATACTTCTTGGGTTAAAATTGAAGAATTTTTTTATTATATCCGTAAAATAAAGGAGTTTAAATTATAAAAGTGTTTCATTGGCTTCTCAAATATAGGGTTATTTATTTTTCAAATAAGACATTACATTCACTGCTCCTATTAAATTTTGTTTCATTCGTTAAATTCATTAAAGGTTGAGCAATTTTAACACAATCCGTAATTAATCCTCTAAAATAGCCAGTTGTCTCTAAGATAACCAGTTGTTTCTACCTTCCTTTTGGAATGTTAAAGTTTTAAATTTTTGAACAATTTATCGTTGAGATTCTAATATCCTGTTCACAAACTATACAGCCAAGGTGTTATATTTCCTTTTTATATATGTGGAATTTTGAAAAATGTAGAGTCAAGTTGTTTTAATTTAATTTGCCAAAACTATTTTTATTTCATCCATTATTTGTCTGGTACTTTGCTGTCAACTAAGTTGTCTAGATTGAAAGATATTTGTTTGTCCAATAATTCTTCAAGAACCTTGTTCATGAGAATTTAAAAATAAGCTCCAGAATTTATGAAACCATGTGAAAGAATTAGAGGTAAGAACTAAAGAACTAGAGTATCAAAATTCCCCTTAAAACTACTTAACATCTACTTTTATTCCTATGGATCATCCACATTTCTTTATGACTAGTCAAAATGGTGTAAATAAAATTTCTAAACTTTAGAGACATTAATCCTAGTTCATTGTCTGCATCTTTGCATTTTTATGAGCTGAAAGTTTTCCTTGTCAGGTTTACAATATGTGAAAAACCCTTATTTATTTAACTATTTTTTTGCTTCTGCTTTCAGTCTGGTTTTTTGCAAACGGTGTTGTTGGCTTTAAAAATGCCCTTTGCTTCCAAAAATACCATTTTATATACACATTTGGTATGCATAAAGAAAATATCAGCTCGCCAAAATAATGTAATAAAATCTGAAATTTGTAAACATTGACGAAAGAAATTTTTCTTGAAAAGTAGATCCTTACATTACCGGACATTTCTTGCCCTAATGTGAATCAGATTAGCGACAATGCTAGATTAATGAAAGCGCTTAAAACACTTTAGTTTAATTTTTATAAAATTTACTGATACAATTTTACACCGTGTAATATCTATTTAAAAAACATAAAAGCTAAATGTAGAAAAATACGATGAGTACGTACCATACTGACTCATTTATAATCTATTTTCATCAATGCTGTCGCTTGTATACATGTGAAGGAATATGTGTCATGGATGCATGTGTCACTTGGATGGTGTATTCTTTTATATATTTTTATTGATGACAAACTTTGTCATATAATCGCTTTACTAACCGTGCTGTACAAGTCTGGTTGTTGCATCAAGTACTGCAGGAAGATGTTGGCAGATTCGGTACCGGATGTGTGAGAAATTTTCTGTCTCTGCATCTGCGGCATCTTCGTCCTCATCACGTTCATCTATTTCTTGGCGCGCAACGTTAATGTTTTTTTCATCTGTTAAAGCTTATTTCACGAATTTCACAAATTTCACTTTCAGATAATAACATCTCCTTCATCAATTTGTTGGTCACAACTTCTTCTTCGTCCGGATAAGTGAGAAGTCAAATTATAACGGACCGAATTAGCAGGACTCTAATGTGTATTCTTTCAATCACTGTAACGCTTACTGCTCAATACCTGACAGCTGTATTTCTGATCCCAACAAAATAGCTAAATTTCAAAGAGATGGGGGAGGGGGACAACTGGGTCAGCTGGGTTCATTTTTTATAGTGTAAACGTTGGCAGCACAATAATTTTTAAAAACGTTTACGAACTGTTAGAAAAAACAGATAGAGTATTGAAAGATGATGAAAATGCATTTCTTAAAATCACTTATGTAACGTTATATGCAATCTAAAATAGAGACTTTTCTAAAGGGAAAGCAATTTCCATCTGAACCACTATTACATGTTTTCGATAAGGAACGTTGCTTAAGTTCTTTTTCTTCAGTGTTTTGACTCACAGAAAACTTTTCAATCAATGGACTTCCGTTCCCGTACCACATTTCAGATATAAATTTGATAAAAAAATGAAACGGTTTAAAAAAGTTCCTTTTGATCGATTGAAAAGAGTATTAAATTAGATTTTAGTGTTGAAAATGGTTTGTGGAATAAAAGGATTGGCTATGTTGTAAAAATATATATGATTTATTTCAGAACGGTTAGAAAAAAGTAAATTTGGCTGTTTTAAAAATCATTTACTCAATGTTTTTATAATAAATATATGTGTGAAATATTCCAATCAATCGTTCTATTATTTAACAAATTTGCTGTATAAAACATGTTACGAAACTCCCATCATAAAATTTTTATTAGAACTGAAAGAATAACAATATAAATATTTATTAAACTTAAATGCAAAATAAAGAATATTAGATAAAAGACGAGAAAAATTAACTATTCGAAATTTCAATTGAAGCAAAAGAATAATTATAAAAGTTTTAACTTTTAACAAAAGTTGTGTTATCATTCAACTTATTTAATGAAATGATTTAGTACAGCTCAGAATGAATTTATTTCTTTGAATAAAGCGACTAAAATTAAAATTTCGAGAGTGATTCTGCAGGACGTTTTTTCCCATATAAAGAGAAAATCGATTTCTTGCTAAAGTTAAGAAAATTTAATTATGCACAAGGCAGAATCGACTGTTGAAAAAAAGTTTGTATCAATATTTATTTCTTGGATGATATAAAGTTTTCCAATATTTTGTCTTCTTTTGATACTTTTATTCAAAACACCTGCCCGATTGTTCCTGCATTTGAAATTCTATCGCATTACTGATATGAAAAATATCTGTGCCATTTCTTAAACGTTAATATTTTAAAAAGTTTATTTATAACTTTGAATTAAAATAATGAATATCTAAAAAGTTTTAAATATTTTCTCTATCGATTAACACATTTCCTACTGTGTGTTGGGGGGCGCAAATTGGAGCTGTTAATGGATTTGTTGTGTTTTGCCAATAAAACCTGTTGGCATAAAATGAAATAAAAATTGTTAACTTAAAGAAAATGTGTTTATTAGAATAATACTTGAAATTAGTTCAAAGAACAAATTATAAAATTCTGCTCAAAGGCAGGCAATTTAGAAAGAATTAACAAGTTTAAATTTATCGACCAACATACTTAGAATTTTAGAATTAGCAACTTTGTTAACTTAAAGGATCAGTGTAAGAGCTTTACATTAAAACCTATTTAAATCCCATCATAAAGTATTATCAATAGAATATTAAATTTTGAAATTAAGAATTTTCCAAACTTCCAATAATTTAAGAAGGTTTAGAATATTGCTCTCTAGAAAAAGGTTATTGGCACCTATAATTTAAATAATTTAAATAATCATATTAAAAAACATTTCCCAGCTGATAACCAGAGGTTAACTCCCGAACTCTGGACATCGTTGATCAATTATCACATAGACACACGTAAAACTTTAAACACAGACTACTCCAAAAATAGCGCAGTATTTAAAATTCGTAACGACGAATATAACTCAACTTGTGTTAAAATATATCGCGAGGAACACAATGTTCCATAAAATACATCGCGGCAAATCGCGATTTTCGAGCAACCAACACCGAAGAATTTCAACAATAAAATTGAAAATGAAAAAATCCACTAATGTATTTATACGAATGGAAATCAAGAGAAGTTGATAAACAAGAAAGATCAATCATGCTTAAAGCATTGATTATGAAACACTTTCCAACTTCAATGCAATTTTATTTAAAAAAGTCGAAAATGCAATACATCCCTCGGTAATATTTTAAAACTTATCACAATACTGCATTGATTTATTATATTTGAAAACTTAAACCTTCTTTGAAAAAAATGAACTTCATTCAAATGATGGCATTGAAATATAAATTGCCTGGTTTAAATATCTCTAAAATGCAATACATTCCACGGTAATATTTTTAAAACTATCATAATACTACGATAATTTATTATATTTGAATTTATTATATTTTTATGAATTAAAAAGAACTTTAAAAAATCACGATTTTGAAACAAGATGGATGCCATATAGCATTTTGAAGTGGGTCATGTGATCGTTTCATATCATGGTCACGTGATCGTTTCATATAAGATGTGTAATTATTATTTTGATTTTTATTTAAAAAACTACTGAATATATTTCGCTGAATTTTTTTTTATATATTTTATGGAACAATTTGAATATTACCTAAAATTTTCGAAGCAATTTGTGAATTTTATATCCGCTTAAAAAATGTTTGAAAAATTAAGTCCCATAGGGCTCAATGTATTTCATTTTTTCAACCAATTGGGTGATATTATTCATTTATATTCCCATAGGTCCTACAGACCGTCTGAACAACATACTAAAATTTCATTTTGATTAAGTCATTTTTACGGCAGTTATCGTGCTAACGGGCAGACAGACAGACAGACAGACAGAATGAACAAAGTCATAAACACTTTTCAACTTTGTTGTAAAGTGTTAAAAACGGTAGCAATTAAAATCAGCTTACCTAAATCAAATTTGCCAAAATTAAAGCTCAAAACTCCGCTAGCAGACGATCTGGAAAACGCGAACCACTAAAAATAATTCACGAATTGCGAAAAGGCGCCAAATCACTTTGGCGTCGCATCAATTGCGTCAAAATCGCGCGCTAAGCCAATAATTCCAAAATGGCGGCAACTGAAATTGTTGAAACGCACTGAAATATGGAAATAACTGGAAAATATAGAACAAACGCAATTTCTAATGAAAAGGGAAAATGAGGTTTCAGATTAATAGAGAATTTTTAAGGAGAATCAAATAAATAATCGTTTTTATAAATTTGCAAAGCAAAAGTAATATTAATTTAAGAAATGGAACATTCTTAATTAAGCATATTATTAAGAAAATCAATTTAGAAGATTAACGAATTAGAAAATCTAATTAACTAATTAATGTAAAAACAAAAAAATGATATTTAAATATTTCTGCATTGAGAATATTGGTCCAGGTAAAAAAAAATAAATGTAAATTGCAAATCCACAAATTACATAAATTTTAAAGTAACTCAAGAAATCGATGTAGCTAAAAAAACGCAGTTTTCTTTTAGTGATCGATTAAAAGAAACACATTTAATTGTATGAAAATCGTTTAACTCTTATTAAAAGTATCCCGTTCTTTAATTTTTAAAAAAAAAGAGTAATTTTTCAAAAATCTCTAGAACGGATCATTATAATACTATCTGAAAGTGATATACTTCATAACATAATAAGTAATGCCGAGTTATTATAACAAAGACTTTGCCGATATATGAGCCCCTAGCGATCATACCGTTCAAAAAACGGAAAGAAATTTTAGATGCAGGTATTTTAAGGTATGCGCTCAAGAATGATGTTAAAAAACAACAGTCCTGCCTTCACAGTTAGGGTTACAGCGACACAATTTCGAAATTTTCAAATGGCAACACCTAATTTTTTAACACTTTACAACATAGTTCAAAATTGTTTATGAGTTTGTTCATTCTATATCTGTCAGTCTGTCCGTTAGCACGATAACTGCCATAAAAATGACTTTATCAAAATGCAATTTTAGAATGTTGTTCTGGACGGACTGTGGGACCTATGGGAATATAAATCAATAATATTACCATATTAGTTTTGGATTTAACCCGGGTTGAAAAAATGAAATACATTGCACCCTATGGGACCTAATTTTTCAAACATTTTAAGCGAATTTAAAATTCACAAATTCCTTGGAAAGTTTTAGAAAATATTCAAATTATCCCGTAAAATATATAAAAAAAATTTCAGCAAAATATATTCCGCAGTTTTTTAGATAAAAATTTAAATAATAATTGCACACTTTATATGATGAGATCGCGTGACCCACTTCAAAATAAAATATGGCATCCATCTTGTGTCAAAATCGTGATTTTAAAAGTTCTTTTTAATTCATATTTAGTGTTGTATCCGTCCTAAAACCGAATTATTTTTGCTTAAATTCTGTGCATTTACATACTGAAACAACGCAATTACAATATATTTGAGTTTAAATTATCATCAAACTTTGATTATATCTACAACGAAGGCTAATTTTCACTTATTCTATTTCTTTTGGTGTTTACATTATACATGAGTTGTGTAAGAATTGCTGCATTTCTTTAACGCAAAATTGTTTAGCTCATGGAGTCTGCAATATAGCTGATATGAATGAAACATTTATTGATTTTACATATAGAAGAATACGATTTTTTCTATGAAGTTTTAAGCATAGAGTTAAAGTAATTGTACTTCTATGGTTTTAAGTTTTTAAATAAAATGAATTATTATAGTATTGTGATGAATGAAATGAATGGGAAAAAGTTTATGAATGAAATGCTCCTTTTTTATATTCCGATGACGTCATTTGAATAAATTTCATTTATTTTCAATGAAGTTTTCAAATATAATAAATTATTGTAGTATTATGATAATTTTAAAAATATTACCGAGAAATGTATCGCACTTTAGCGATGTTTAAACCAGGCAATTTTTGTTTCAATGCCGTCATTTGAATGAAGTTCATTTATTTCGATGAAGTTTTAAGTTTTCAGATATAATAAATTAATGTTGTATTGTGATAATTTTAAAAATATTACCAAAGAATGAATTGCATTTTAGAGATGCTTAAATAAAATTGCATTGAAGTTGGAAAGTGTTTCATAATCAATGCTTTAAGCATGACTGATCTTTCTTTTTATATATTCTTAAACTGTATCATATTTTCGACTAAACAAGTAAAAATTGTTTACATTTCCATCTATTAGATTTGAGGATATAATCTTCTAAAATATTTTTAACACTTTACTACATAGTTAAAAAGAGTTTATGACTTTGTTCATTCTGTCTGTCCGTCCGTTAGCACGATAACTGCCGTAAAAATGACTTTATCAAAATGAAATTTTAGTATGTTGCTCAGACGGTCTGTGTGACCTATGGGAATGTGAATGAATAATATCACCCAATTAGTTTTGGATTGAACCCGGGTTGAAAAAGTGAAATACATTGAACCCTTTGGGACCTAATCTTTCAAACATTTTTTAAGCGAATTTAAAATTCACAAATTGCTTTGAAAATTTTTAAAAATAGTAAAAGTACTTCATAAAAATTTATAAAAAAATGTTTCAGCAAAATATTTTTGGTAGTTATTCAAATAAAATTTAAAATGATAATTACACTCATATCATATGAAGAGATCACGTAACCCACTTCAAAATAAAATATAGAATCCATCTTGTATCAAAATCGTGATTTTTAAAGGTATTTTTAATTTATATTTAGTGTTGTATCAGTACTAAAACCGCTTTATTTCTGTTTAATGTCTGTGCATGTATATTCTGAAACAGCGCAATTACAATATATTTGAGTTTAAATGATTAATTCTATCGATCTTGTGTCAAAATCGTGATTTTTAATGTTCTTTTTAAATTATATTTAGTGTTGCATCCGTCCTAAAACAACTTTATGTTTTATTTTTTTCTCTGCATCTATATACTGCGACAACAAAATTACAATATTTGTGAGTTTAAAGGATCATCAATCTTTGATTATTTCTACAACGAAGCCTGCTTTTCACGTATGGAGAATGTAATCAGATCAAGATGTAAGATGAGTTGTTTAAGAATTTTTGAATTTCTTTAACGCAAAATTATCTAGCTCTGGAGTCTTCAATATAGCTGATATGAATGAAAACTTCATTGATTTTACATAGAGAAGCAGACGATTATATTTCTCTTTTTGATGAAGATTTAAGCATGGAGTTATACAGAACTTTTACCTCCATGATTTTAAGTTTTTAAGTAAAATAAATTATTGTAGTAGTGTGATAATCTTAAAAATATCGTCGCTGAATGAAAGGAAGGGAAAAATGTTTATGAATAAAATTTTTACTATTTTTATATAGAGAGCCAATAATTTAGATTTCGATGACGTTATTTGAATAAAGCTCATTTATTTTTGATGAAGTTTTCAAATATATTAAATTGCAGTATTGTGATAATTTTAAAAATATCACCTCTGAATGTATTGCATTTTATAGGTGTTTTAATAAAATTACATTGCAGTTGGCAAGTGTAAAGCATAATCAATTATTTATGCATGATTCATATTTCTTGTTTTATTGGAATGTGAACTTCACAGTGAAAAAACATAAATGGTGTTGAAACGGTACCTGAAGCTTTAAAAACTCCAGCGTTAGGCAGAGTCTAAGAAAAAAGTGAAAACAATCAATAAGGACAGACCAGCGACAGAAAAGTAAAACATTTTATTGTTTCTCACAAATTTTCCCCGTGCCCGCCTTTACACACGATATCACTTCGCATTAGACATATTGTAGATAGCACTGAAACACGTAGCATGGTAAGACGAATCTGTTGAACATCACGTGTGATGGCATCTTTTAAATCAAATAGAGTTTGCGGATTGCCTGCATACACTTTGGATTTCATATATTCCCACAGCCATAAATCCATTGGAGTGAGATCGGGGGATCTGAGCGGCCACAGAAACATGAAATGGCGGGAGATAATTCTGTCACCAAACTGTGGTGTCAATAACGTTTCACAGAAGATCCCACATGTTAATGTGCGCCATCTTGCATCCACACGACGTCAGATAGGATATTTCGCTCTTGGAATTTGGGTATGACGTAATTGGTCAACATTGCTTCATAGCGACCACTCGTTACCGTACACGAGCGTAGACCTGCGACAGTAAACTCTTCAAACATGTAAGGGCCTAGGATGGAATGTGCTTGTTATCCTGCACCACACAGCCACTTTTGCTTGCAGTAACGGAAGTGCGACCAACCACATCATGGGCATTTTGGTCTGCCCAATGCACGCAGTTCTTCGAATTCACATTACCAGGTGCCACGTACGTCCACAGAATGCATTCAGGCTATCTGTTATCATCGTCATACCGGGTGAGGAATTCATTAGCAAAATCTAAGCGTAGTTGGTTATCACCCGCTTGCAACATCTGGGCACACTGGAATAGAACACCACGTTCACTTGCAATACGACCTTGGCTTATCGTCTCATATACTTCTGCAACAACCTCGACAGAAACGGAAGGTCGTTCAGGCCGAGATCGATCGCATGTACAACCAGTTTCTTCAAATTTGCTGCGTACAACTTGTACAGAACACAGGCCTCGTCGTAGCCGATGGTTTGTGAGGTAGACACGCAATGCCGCTGCGGCATTTTGCCCATCAGGTAATAGAGCTTTACCATTTCACCTTGTTGATTCAGTGTAAGCGTCATGTTGGTCATGCCAAAAGACAGAAAAGCAAGCGGCAATCTAACCACAATGCCTTTTCTTTCTCTTACGGCGATGACGTCAGCCATGACGATGTCTTACGTCAAACCTGAAGATCTGCATAATCTCTTCATCTTTCGAAGGAGATTCTCCTTTCGAAGGAGATTCAGCAAGCTGGGTTCTGAGTCAAACACACGGTGTGGAATGTGACGCCAATGGAACAGAAAGTCGTGTTCTGGTGAACGCCACAGTTGTTTTCACTTTGTCCTTAGTCTCTGCCTAGTACCGGCGTTTTTCGTGCTGCAGATACCGTTTCAACCCATTTATAATTTTTCACTGTGATAATCATATTCCAATAAAAAGAAGTAGGTATTGACATTTGAAAATTTCGAAATTGTGTCACTGTATCTTTAACTGTGAGAGCAGGACTATTGTTTTCTCACATCGTTCTTGAGCGCATACCTTAAAATACCTGCATTTCCTTGAAAGGTATGATCGCTAGGGCCTCATATATCGGCAAAGTGTTTTTATAATCACCTTGCATACATCATAAGTATTTATGAAGTATAAGTGATATACTTTATAAATACTCTGAATTATAGATGAGTCACACTTATAAGTGACTCATCTATAGAAAGTGATATACTTCATATAGATGAGTGTGACTAAGTGTGACTCATCTGTAATTATAAGTGTGACTCGTCTGCAATTCAGAATCATTGATAAGTATGAAAGTCGTCTCCTATAACTTTCTCTCAAACAGCCGACTTACATCTACTGCTATAGTACAAATAATTTTCGTTTATACAATCATAGATAATTTGGGTTTATTAATAATTTGGGTACGTGTCAAATTATATTCTAAATACTTGATTTTTTGGGGAGATTTCATGTTCACTGACTCACGGACGCACACTCACTAATGTACACATACAAAAATACACGCACACACACACACCACCACAAAACCGATCGTTTCGAATTCATGGATGCTGAATCATGCTCTTTTGTAGACATGTGGAACTCCAATTTTAGAGCTCATCACAAGATTTTTTCTATACATTATATTATGTATGTAAGGAAAGTAAAAAGAATGGATTTCGTAATTAGAAAGTGTTTTTGAATATTTCTTTTACACTTCAATTCTACTAAGTTTAAAAAGTATAGATTTTTCTAATGACAAATTATTCAACTTGCAAAATTATGCATTTCTCGCAAGAAGCAAATTTTAAATTCCATATTTTATTCCGCCCTAACCTTTTAGAATCTTCACAGGAAATATAAATTTTATGTTGTATCCTTCTCACCTGAGTATTTCCTGTAAAACTGCATTTTTATACAGTCAGCGAATTTAGACCCAGAAGTTTGTATTATATTACTATATCATATTTCAAAAAAATTCAAGATATATATGCATTTGAGGGATCTTATAGAAATGTCACCAAGTATAAAGTGACTTCACCAGCAGCTATGGAATTTTAGATAGTATTCAGAAAAAGTTTCTACAATAAAATTCTCATGACATTGGCTTAGAATAACCAATTAAATACGAATTTCTGATATATGTGTACTATATTTGTGATACACATTTAGAAAAAGAACTTAAAGTTAAAGTTTTTGCTTATTTATTATTAACATAACATATCTATCTTAACATGGCCGTAAAATCGTACATAGTGGACTCATTATTATTTTTACATTGCATTGTTTGCCGCTATTAACCCTCCAATTATTTACCTGTCGCGCGAGTTTTATAAAGGAATATTAATTAATATATTACTAAATGGATCACACCATTTTAACTCTAACAATAAATCATTTATTAACAACATAAAATACTTAATTACAACAATTAGTCTTCTTATTAATTATTTTGGCGAAGGGAGACCATGTGAAACCATTAATAAAAATACTTAAAATGTGTCTACGACCTGTGATTATTTGAGGAACACATACCTTCAAGGTTGTCTTAGCTTGGTCACCGCCACGTACTTCACGGACCATATTACTTGAATTAACTCGAAGTATTATTCCCTGACACGTAATATCAACTATCATATTGTACTGCTGGCGTGAACACTCACACTTATTTCATTGTCTTAGGCTGTTCTCTCCACATATCTAGTCGTTGTGTAAGTCTCGTGCACTTTAATTTCGAGCTGTTAATTTGCTAACGTATTAACCAAGTCATCGTGCTTATCGCTATCTCACTATAACTTAAGTGTCATGCTGTACGACCGTTTCTTACCAAGTCATCCGTATATCTCTATTTTTATCGTCGTTCTTATGTCACAGGTTGTGGTTCTTTTGCCTCCGGACTGACACTTTCCCTTTGCTGAGCCAACGGCCCTACCGTGCTGAAAACACCGGTTCTCGTTAGATCACCGAAGTCAAGCAGCATCGGGCGCGTTTATTACTTGGGTGGGTGACCACCTGGGAACACCGCGTGCTGTTTTGCACATTTCGGGCGCGGTAGCCCGGTGGTTTGCGCGCTGGATTTGCACGCTGCCACAACTGCCACCGTGTTCATACGGAGTACGATCACGTTAAACATGTGGGTCCGTAAGTCCTTCCGAGAAGTTGGTGGTAGGAGAAGGAGGGTGCGGTCCCTGTGGATGACTCCCCCACTGGGTTCCAGTCTAAATTGAGTGGCATTTCCCGGCCGTCCAAACAGTTTCCTTACACCTTTCTGGTAGGTCGGACGGTCTGGGTTTCAACAACAACAACTCCTCCTTTGCTGTGACTGGCAGTCTTCACAGCGACGTCACAAGCATCTTCTCCACTGGTTAGCCTTTCCATGCAATGTCGTTACTTCATATTTTCTTAAGAGTTAGTTCGACTCCCTCTGTCTTGACACCCCTAAATTTATGATTTTTGTTGATATTTTAGTCAGCGCACTGTAAACCTTGGCGTCATTCAGACTGCAGGTATTGTTTGACGTTTCAGACACAATAAATTACTGGCATAAAACTGTCTCAACATAACAAGTGTGAGATCTACTCCTGGTCTCACCATATTATCATATTTTTTTTTTATCTTTTACGTGAGTCTAAACATAATCGTCAATAATAAGGGTGGTGATATGTCTCAGAAGCAAAAACCAACCCTTAATCTGAATAAAATGAAAATGTTTTTATATATTTTACGCAAGTCTAAACATGTAACTTAATAATAAGGGTGGTGATATGTCTCAGAAGCAAAATACAGCCACTTATTCCGAATAAAATAAAAATGATTTATATCTTTTTCGCGAGTCTAAACATGTAACTCAATAATAAGGGCGATGATATGTTTCAGAAGCAAAAGACAACCCCTTAATCTGAATAAAATGAAAATGTTTTTATATCTTTGCGTGAGCCTAAACATGTAACTCAATAACAAGGTAGGTGATACGTCTCAGACGCAAAAGACAATACCTTATTCTGAATAAACTGAAAATGCTTTTATATCTTTTATGTGAGTCTAAACATGTACCTCAATAATAGAGGTGGCGACATGTCTAAGAAACAAATAACAACACTTGATTCTGAATAAAATAAAAATGTTTTTATGCCTTTTATGCTAGTCCAAACATATAACTCAATAATAAGGGTGGTGATATGTCTCGGAAGCAAAAGACAACCTTTTATTCTGAAGAAAATGAAAATGTTTTTATATATTTTACGTGAATCTAAGCATGTACCTTAATAATAAGTGTAGCGATATGTCTCGGAAGCAAAAGACAACCCCTTATTCTGAATAAAAGGAAAATGTTTTTATATATTTTACATGAGTCTAAACATGTACCTCTATAATAAAGTGTCTATGAATATGTCTATGAATAAAATAAATAAATAATAAATATGTCTATGAATAAAATAACACCTAATTCTGAATAAAATAAAAATGCTTTTATATATTTTATGTGAGTCTAAACATGTAACTCAATAATAAGGGTGGTGATATGTCTCGGAAGCAAAAGACAACCTCTTATTCAGAAGAAAATGAAAATGTTTTTATATCTTTTGGCAAAGACAACCTCTTATTCAGAAGAAAATGAAAATGTTTTTATATCTTTTACGTGAGTCTAAACATGTACCTCAATAATAAGGGCGACGATATGTCTATGAATCAAATAACAACATCTAATTCAGAATAATATAAAAATGTTTTTATATCTTTTATGCGAGTCTAAGCATGTAACTCAATAATAAGGGTGGTGATATATTTCGAAAGCAAAATACAACCCCTTTCTCAGAAGAAAATGAAAATGTTTTTATATCTTTTACGTGAGTTTAAACATGTACCTCAATAATAATGTTGGCGATATGTCTAAGAATCAAATAACAACACCTAATTCTGAATAAAATAAAAATGGTTTTATATCTTTTATGCGAGTCGAAACATGTAACTTTTATATAAGGTGATGATATGTCTCAGAAGCAAAAGACAACCCCTTATTCTGAATAAATTAAAAATGTTTTTATACATTTTACGTGAGTCTAAACGTGTACCTTAATAATAAGTGTGGCAATATGTCTCAGAAGCAAAAGACAACTCCTTATTCTGAATAAAATGAAAATGTTTTTATATATTTTACGTGAGTCTAAATATGTACCTCAATAATAGGGGTGGCGATACGTCTAAGAAGCAAATAACAACATCTAATTCAGGATGAAATAAAAATGTTTTTATATATTTTATTCGGGTCTGAGCATGTAACTCAATAATAAGGGTGGTGATATGTCTCGGAAGCAAAAGACAACCACTTATTCTGAAGAAAATGAAAATGTTTTTATATCCTTTACGTGAGTCTAAGCATGTACCTCAATAATGAGGGTGGCAAAATGTCTCAGAAATAAAAAACAACCCCTTATTCTGAATAAATTGAAAATGTTTTATATATTTTACGTGAGTTCTAAACATGTACCTGAATAATAGGGGTTGAGACCCAGACCGTCCGACCTACCAGAAAGGTGTAAGGCAACTGTTTGAACGGCCGGAGAATAATAGGGGTGACGATGGCGATATGTCTAAAAAGCAAATAATAGCACCTAATTCAGAATAAAATAAAAATGTTTTTATATCTTTTATGCGAGTCTAAACATGTAACTCAATAATAAGGGTGGTTATATGTCTCGGGAGCAAAAGACAACCCCTTATTCTGAATAAAATAAAAATGTTTTTATATCTTTTATGTGAGTCTAAACATGTACCTCAATAATAAGGTTGGCGATATGTCTCGGAAGCAAAAGACAACCCCTTATCTATATAAATAAAAATGAAAATCTGTCTGTCTGTCTGTCTGTTTGTCACACCATCACGGGAGAACGGCTGAACCGAATTTGATGAAATTTTGTGGGTAGCCCAGAAATAGCCCCATTTAAAATTATATCCGTGTTTTGAGTTTCTACGCCCAGTGGTTCTCGAGATATTAGTAAAAAACGAAATTTTCGTTTGTCTCATCATCACGGAAAAACGGCTGAACCGAATTTAATGAAATTTGGTGAATAGCCTTGAAATATCCCCCCATAAATTTTGTCCAAGTTTCGAGTTTCTAAGACCTGGGGTTGTCGAGATATTAATGAAAAACGGAACTTTTTCCTAGGAGTTCTACTCCCTAACTCCGTGGTTTATCCAAACGAAAAGCTTGAAAATCGTTTGAAAGTCAATTAAAATTTAATCTCTGAGTTTGATGGGAGATTTTTTGCGTTAATTAGTCACTTTCTGAAAACATGAATTGTTTGAAGCATGATTTAAAGGGGAAATCTATCTCCATGGTTCATGGTTTATTTAAAACAAGCTTTTACGGAACAATGAGAAGTATAGAGAAATCAAAATCGTTATTTAATTTCGCAGTTTATGTTATAAGACATGACATATTTAACATGTTATAAGATTCTATCTTATATCATGTTACTCAGAAACGCAATTAAATTAAATCTGTCTGTTAATTTTAATAATTATTTTTTCGATTTGAATAATAAATAAATTGATATAAAAATATATTTTAGAAAAGAACGATTTGATTTTTCTTATAGCATTTTTGACTGGATAATATCAATTACGGTCTTCAGGTTTAAAATGTATTTATATTTTCGGGGATTATTGATTCAAGGATTATTGATATTTTCAAGTTATTATGCAATTATTTTATTATGACAAAAATTGTTTAAACTCATATATTGTATGTTGTACGAATCTTCTACAAATACACGTGTATATCTTTTAATCTACGAGAATATAAGTAGTACAGGTATATTGACATATGTTTTGATATATATTGGCATATATTGGAATCAATTACGACCTTCTGGTATAAAGAGTACGGATATTATTGATGTTTTCAATTTATTACGTCATCTCTTTTATTTTGGCAAATATTTTTGAGACGCATATTGTAATACGGGTAATCTTCTACTAACACATTGGCATATTTTCTGATCTGCGACAATATAATTAGTAGGGGTTGCATATATTCATTCAATTCCTATTTTTTCTTCTGTAAATTTGCTTACAAAAAGGGGCAGGATGTTTTATTCTTCAGATCTGATCGTGAAGATAATTTTGCATAGTGAGAACATATATTCTTAAACTTCTCTTTAGGAGCAATAAATTTAATATTTTAACAGAATTTGCACATGATTGCGAATTTAAAGTTTCTTTAAATTATACACTCCGTACGAATAACGGGTGTGCTGTTAGTGGTTAATAAATTTTAACATTTTAGGAGGATATATCATGTTGCTCGGCATCGCAATTAAATTAAAAGTGTTTGTTAATGTTTTTATTATTTTTTTCGATTTAAATAATAAATAAATGGATAAATGGATATAAAAGTATATCTTATGAATGGACGGTTTGATTTTTCTTTTAATTATATTAATTGCTGACTGCGTACATCAATTTCATTTATTTTGGCAAAGAGTTTTCAAGCTTATAACGTATTTAGCTACTAAACTCATATATTGTGTTTAGCCAATAAATTCATATAGCCGATTGTTGAAACAGAAAAAGAGTAGAGCGGGTATATCTTCTAATACAATTGTAGTGTTTTCATTTAGTATATTGAAACGGGATAAGAATGTTTCATTCAGATCTGCAAATTCAAAGCTACGAATTTGGAGGGATATCGCTAATTTGACAACTTTTCTTAAACTTTGCCAAATTGACGAAAATGTCGCCAAATTGATATAAACGACACACAAACAGCTGCCATAAACCTTCGGGTTGGTCGTGTGGCTTGGGTCTTCTACATGTCAATGAATTTTTTTTTTTTTTTTTTGTTAGAAGAGTGTACTGAAATGATGTTTGGTTAGCATTTATCTGTCAGACCAACCATCCTACTTAGTAATACATTTAGCGAATTTTTAAAATGTCACCAAATTGATAAAAATGTTTTCAAATCTGTAAAAATATCTTGAAATTGATAAAATTGCGCTACATAAATGATATTCATTGTTTTTTGTTAGGGGATAGTATTGTGATGATATTTCGTCAATTTGTCGCAAAGTGGAACTGTCAGTTCTACAGTCCCACTTGGCGATAAATTTGGCGATTTTTTAAAATGTCGCTAATTTGACGAAACTGTCGCCAAATGTTCCATAGAAATATAACTATTTAGACGATATTTTTTCTACCAATTTATTTGAAGCAAGTGATATAATGTCGCTTAGCAACGGATTTAAATCCAATGTGTTTATGTGGCAGACGATTTTTATTAAATCCTTTCCGATTTGAATAATGAAGATATGTATATAAAATAAATTTTATTGCCATTTCATTTTGGACTGGATAATATCAATTACACTCTTCAGGTTTAAACATTATTATTATTGATATTTTCCGGAATTATTGATTCAGTGATTATTGATATTTTTAAGTTATTACGCCATTGTTTTATTGCGGCAAAAATTGCTGACACTCGCATATTGTACGTTGTACGAGTAATCTTCTAGGAATGCACGGGTATATCTTCTAACCTACGAGAATATAAGTAGTACATGTATATTGGCATATATTTTGACATATATTGGCATATATATTGGAATCAAGTACAGCCTTCTGGTATGAAGATTAAGGGGATTAATGATATTTTCAATTTATTACGTCGTCTGTTGTATTTTGCCAAAAACATTTGAGACTCATATTGCAATACGGGTAATCTTCTACTAATAATCGAACATTATAAGTAGTACGTTTATATCTTCCCATATAATTTTAGCACTTTCATTTTGACATATATTGGAATAAATGACTGTCTTCAGATTTCAAGATTACGGGTTTATTGGTATTTTCAATTTATACATGCAATCTACTAATACAGGTTATATTTTCTAATATTCGCGTATATAATTAGTACGGTTCCCATACAATTTTAACGCTTTTATTTTGCATATATTGATTCAATTCCATATTTTTTTTTATATTTGCTTACATAAGGGGTCCAAGATGTTTTATTCTTCAGATATGTCCATGAAGATAATTTTATATAGCGAGAACAGAGATTCTTAAACTTATTTTTAGGAGCATTATATTAAATATTTTAACAGAATATTTTGATTAAACATGTCATTTAGTATACTATAAGGATTTGGGCATGATTATGAATTTCAAGTTTCTTTATATTATATACTCCGTACGAAGAACGGGTATGCTGCTAGTCTATATAAATAAAAATGAAAATCTGTCTGTCTGTCTGTTTGTCACACCATCACGGGAGAACGGCTGAACCGAATTTGATGAAATTTTGTGGGTAGCCCAGAAATAGCCCCACTTAAAATTATATCCGTGTTTTGAGTTTCTACGACCAGTGGTTCTCGAGATATTAGTAAAAAACGAAATTTTCGTTTGTCTCATCATCACGGAAAAACGGCTCAACCGAATTTAATGAAATTTGGTGAATAGCCTTGAAATATCCTCCCATAAATTTTGTCCAAGTTTCGAGTTTCTAAGACCTGGGGTTGTCGAGATATTAATGAAAAACGGAACTTTTTCCTAGGAGTTCTACTCCCTAACTCCGTGGTTTATCCAAACGAAAAGCTTGAAAATCGTTTGAAAGTGAATTAAAATTTAATCTCTGAGTTTGATGGGAGATTTTTTGCGTTAATTAGTCACTTTCTGAAAACATGAATTGTTTGAAACATGATTTAAAGGGGAAATCTATCTCCATGGTTCATGGTTTATTTAAAACAAGCTTTTACGGAACAATGAGAAGTATAGAGAAATCAAAATCGTTATTTAATTTCGCAGTTTATGTTATAAGACATGACATATTTAACATGTTATAAGATTCTATCTTATATCATGTTACTCAGAAACGCAATTAAATTAAATCTGTCTGTTAATTTTAATAATTATTTTTTCGATTTGAATAATAAATAAATGGATATAAAAATATATTTTAGAAAAGAACGATTTGATTTTTCTTATAGCATTTCTACTGGATAAAATCAATTACGGTCTTCAGGTTTAAAAATTATTATTATTTATATTTTCGGGGATTATTGATATTTTCAAGTTATTACGCAATTATTTTATTATGACAAAAATTGTTTAAACTCATATATTGTATGTTGTACGAATCTTCTACAAATGCACGTGTATATATTTTAATCTACGAGAATATAAGTAGTACAGGTATATTGACATATGTTTTGATATATATTGGCATATATTGGAATCAATTACGACCTTCTGGTATAAAGAGTACGGATATTATTGATGTTTTCAATTTATTACGTTATCTCTTTTATTTTGGCAAATATTTTTGAGACGCATATTGCAATACGGGTAATCTTCTACTAACACATTGGCATATTTTCTGATCTGCGACAATATAATTAGTGCGGGGTTGCATATATTCATTCAATTCCTATTTTTTCTTCTGTAAATTTGCTTACAAAAGGGGGCAGGATGTTTTATTCTTCAGATCTGATCGTGAAGATAATTTTGCATAGTGAGAACATATATTTTTAAACTTCTCTTCAGGAGCAATAAATTTAATATTTTAACAGACCAAGACCAAGACGCTTTATTCCGGGCTACCTTGGGACAAAGTCCCTTACGCCCACATCAGAATGTAATGATGTCCGCTGTTTGTAGTTTTAGCAATATTTGATGCGAAAATAGCATTTGGCACTCTTTCAGTAGCTGAGGTGCTGTGTTGAGTCCAGTGGTGACTGATAGTCACCCTCATCTTGGATGGTATGAAACGAAGACCGAGTACAGGGCAATGGCAGCTGAAAGCAAAGGAGAGAGGGCGGGGCCAATGGGCAGGAGGACCAATAGAAAAGTAACACAGTGTGAGCGAGGATCAAGTATTACAAATATAAGTTTACAATATAAATAAAATATTTAGCAATTTAAATTTACAATTACAGGGTAATTTAAGCAAGATAAGCAATTTTTACAGGCAAAAACACACACTGCGCTACAGGCGCGGTTGTAATATAAATTTCCGTACATGTCGCGAAGAAAAAAGGCCCTTTTCAGGGTCACCGGTGAGCAATTTAGAATAAATTTAATAAAAGTCAGTATAACGACACACAAGGTGTGAGACCGGGCTGGCATAGCGAGAGGAAAGTCAAAGCATTAATTAAAGGTTAAGTTCCGAAAGGGAATACGTGGCAGAGCCAGGTGAAAAGTTAAGGGAGGGGCGCATCTGCGAGAGCATTATAGCTCTCGTAGATGAACCAGACTAAGTCAATTTGCGTAGTCGCCGTACGCAGGTTTGGAAGCGCTCTTCTGAACGCTTCTAATAGTATGCCTTTATTTAAAGTATTTCTCATGTCCATGAGGGTCATAAAGAAGTCGGTATAGTTGATAGTATTACTATCAACTGCAATTTTGGAATTTGGGTTGGCGACGGCTGGGACCGACGGTTTAGGAATTTGTCCGGGAATTTTGGATAGTTAGTAGTATTACTGTCCAACGGCGTGTCAACAGGTTCCTGTATGCCGGAAGCCACATTGGCATAGTTCAAGTTGGGCTTTATGCCAGCAGGTCGGAAAGAGCGACTCTGTTTCCCTGGGTTTAATCCAGGGGGGGGGGGTGCACTGAATCTAGAATTTGGGTTGTACTGGGGTATGTCCCTACGTCTCTTAGTCACGGGCGTTGAGTTGCCCGGGTTTTTCGGGCAACCTCGCCAGCTGGCAGCATGTGCGCCCCCGCAGTTGCAGCACAGCTTGAAGTCGGCTTTGCAGTCGATGACGGTGTGGGGTCCGGCACATCGGACGCAGCGCAATGGGAGCCTACATGCCAAACTGCTATGGTAAAAACCATTGCAAGAATGACACTGGCTAGCAAAGCCACTGCGCCCTCTGTAGGGCTCCACGGTCACTCCTGTGCCTAAGAGCTCAGTTATTTTAAAAATTTCCTCCGAGTTAGCCCCGGGAGCTAATTGTAGGTAATACAGAGGGAGGGGTTCCCTAGTTCCTCTTTTGGTGAGTCGTATTAAACTAAGGACTTGAAAGTCCTGGGCTTCAAGGCATCTTTTTGCAAAGTCGATATCAGTGACAATGGGGAGACCCCTAATGACACATTTGAGCGGTAGGTCTTCTTTCAGTGAGAATGTTTTAAAGGGAGCTCCGCTCTTGGTCAAGAATTCAATACATTTACGGTGTTCTTCGTTGCTCTGAACAATTATCCTGAAGAATTGTCGGTCTAAGACCGGAACAATATCTGGAGCATATCTTTTTAGATTAAATATGACGTTAGGCCACTCTGGGATGGAAGCACTGATAAAGATGGGTGGTAGAGTCTGGGGTTTCGGCATGTTAGCCGCGTGGTCGCTCTTTCCAGTACCGGTCGAGCTATGATTGGTCGGCTCTGAATCCGTAGAAAGAGTTCGCTTTTTGTTAGCTTTAGGAGCTTTGTGCACAAATCCTTCTTCATCCGTATAAGTACGGGGGTTAGAAGTTTTATTAGAATTATTTACATTAGCATTTTCATTAGGGTTTGTATTAGCGCCGGCATTAGCATCGGCATGGTTAGATTCTTTAGATTTAGCTGATTGGCACTCGGCCAGGTTAGAGTTAGAGTTAGATCTAGAATTTGGATTTAAATCGAAGTTTAGATTGAAATTTATGTTTGAGTCAGTTTGAGAAACATTAGTTTGATTTTAACAGAATTTGCACATGATTGCGAACTATAAGTTTCTTTAAATTATACACTCCGTACGAATAACGGGTGTGCTGTTAGTGGTTAATAAATTTTAACATTTTAGGAGGATATATCATGTTGCTCGGCATCGCAATTAAATTAAATGTGTTTGTTAATGTTTTTATTATTTTTTTTCGATTTAAATAATAAATAAATGGATAAATGGATATAAAAGTATATCTTATGAATGAACGGTTTGATTTTTCTTTTAATTATATTAATTGCTGACTGCGTACATCAATTTCATTTATTTTGGCAAAGAGTTTTCAAGCTTATATCGTATTTAGCTACTAAACTCATATATTGTGTTTAGCCAATAAATTCATATAGCCGATTGTTGAAACAGATAAAGAGTAGAGCGGGTATATCTTCTAATACAATTGTAGTGTTTTCATTTAGTATATTGAAACGGGATAAGAATGTTTCATTCAGATCTGCAAATTCAAAGCTACGAATTTGGAGGGATATCGCTAATTTGACAACTTTTCTTAAACTTTGCCAAATTGACGGAAATGTCGCCAAATTGATATAAACGACACACAAACAGCTGCCATTAACCTTCGGGTTGGTCGTGTGGCTTGGGTCTTCTACATATCAATGAAATTTTTTTTTGTTTTGTTAGAAGAGAGTACTGAAATGATGTTTGGTTAGCATTTATCTGTCAGACCAACCATCCTACTTAGTAATACATTTAGCGAATTTTTAAAATGTCACCAAATTGATAAAAATGTTTTCAAATCTATAAAAATATCTTGAAATTGATAAAATTGCGCTACATAAATGATATTAATTGTTTTTTGTTAGGGGATAGTATTGTGATGATATTTCGTCAATTTGTCGCAAAGTGGACCTGTCAGTTCTACAGTCCCACTTGGCGATATATTTGGCGATTTTTTAAAATGTCGCTAATTTGACGAAACTGTCGCCAAATGTTCCATAGAAATATAACTATTTAGACGATATTTTTTCTACCAATTTATTTGAAGCAAATGATATCATGTCGCTTAGCAACGGATTTAAATCCAATGTGTTTATGCGGCAGACGATTTTTATTAAATCCTTTCCGATTTGAATAATGAAGATATGTATATAAAATAAATTTCATTGCCATTTGATTTTGGACTGGATAATATCAATTATACTCTTCAGGTTTAAACATTATTATTATTGATATTTTCCGGAATTATTGATTCAGTGATTATTGATATTTTTAAGTTATTACGCCATTGTTTTATTGCGGCAAAAATTGCTGACACACGCATATTGTACGTTGTCTTCCCATATAATTTTAGCACTTTAATTTCGACATATATTGGAATAAATGACTGTCTTCAGATTTAAAGATTACGGGTTTATTGGTATTTTCAATTTATACATGCAATCTACTAATACAGGTTATATTTTCTAATATTCGCGTATATAATTAGTACGGGTTCCATACAATTTTAACTCTTTTATTTTGCATATATTGATTCAATTCCATATTTTTTTTTTATATTTGCTTACATAAGGGGTCCAAGATGTTTTATTCTTCAGATATGTCCATGAAGATAATTTTATATAGCGAGAACAGAGATTCTTAAACTTCTTTTTAGGAGCATTATATTAAATATTTTAACAGAATATTTTGATTAAACATGTCATTTAGTATACTATAAGAATTTGGGCATGATTATGAATTTCAAGTTTCTTTATATTATATACTCCGTACGAAGAACGGGTATGCTGCTAGTTCTGAATAAAATTGATTTTTTTTTATCTTTTCCGTGAGTCTATACATGTACTGCAATAATGAGGGTAATGATATGACTCAGAAGCAGAAGACAACCCACTACTCCGAGCAAAACGGAAACTTGACCAAAGCTCACCAGGACTAAGCCGGCATCTGTCGATAGAGTGCGGGAGTAAAAGTTTGACAAACGTAATGAGAAGAAAGATAAAAACTAAGAACGAAGTGTACGATCAGTAAAAAGATTGAAATATAAAAACCACGAAATAATACCGACGAACCGCAGAAGTATTTAAAGCAAATGTTAAGTGAAAGTAACTGCGAATTTAAATATCTACAGTGAATGAAGTAATATTACCGTGTATTCTCTAAAATCGTGGGTGTGCGCTGAGGTAACAATAATAAGTCCACATTTCTGGATAACAAACACGTTTATTCACAAGCTAAGGGTAAACAGGACCCCTGGCCGTTCAGTCAAGTGTACCACACTCTCGAGTGAGCAGGACGATCTAGATTCTCAGGGTACAGAGGAACAATATGCAGTAAAACGGCACTTAAATGCTCTACTGATTTCACAAAATAACCTATACTATTCTCAAAAATTTGACGTAGCTCATTTCACAAATCAACAGCTACTATCATCAAAACATTAACGAATAAACAGTAGAATGTAGCTCGAATGCACAACTGCTACCCATCTGAGTGATGTGTCCTCTTATAGACTCTATAGAAACTTCTACAAATCTCTCATATCGCGTAAAATAGCAGAATATTGGTTATTTCGAGATATTTCTCGAACTTTTGAAATGTTGCCAAATGGCGCCCAATAGCCGATAAGTCGTCAAATATGGCGACCCTTCCTCCAATCATCAGAAAATAGCAACCCTAGAGGCACGTCCAAGAAAAGCTTGCCTGTACGGGTGTTTTCTCCGTCTGGTTCCAAAGGATACTCCAGTGACAGCATCAGCAATAAGAAACCAATTTGCTTCAGCAACTGCATCAGTTGTTCAAAACAGCTTTTCTTAAGAGAATATTCTTTTAATTCTCCGCTGGAAGAGCTGAACATTCCCTTTATCGATAGCGCATAGCCTCTTTCCTAATAGTAGACTTTATGTTTGCAGATCTACAGTACTTCAATCGAAAGTTAAAGCGATGCATAAGGATTGATGAGCACTTATGGACTTATGATCCTGTATACGAGGGTTACACTGAAATTTTTAAGATACGGGTAAGTGGTGCAAATTAAATTTACCAAATCTTAGGAGTGTTCAAAGTATTCCCCTCCAACATCGATGCACTTTTGTAGGCGAATTTTCCAAAGGTTGAATGCTTCAAGACATCCATTCCTCGGAATCGATAAAAAAATATGCTTTCATAGCCTCATCAAATCTCATCTTCGGAATGAAAACGGAGCCCACATAATTTTTTTTAAATAAAAAAATAGCCAAAAATCACGTATAGCAAGAGCAGGTGAATGTGATGGATGTTCTATCACTTTGATGTTTTTTGTTCAAGAAATTCGACTATCATTCTTGCTGCATGAGAAGATACATTGCCATGGTGAAGCATGAGTCCCCTAACATTCAGTCCTGAAGAATTTCTGGAAGACATTTAGTGACGTACCAGCTAGCTGTAACTGTCTTCCATATGCTAATTGCAGTCATTGAAGACATTCTTCTTTATTTAGCACCATTTTAGAATCGTAATAAATCCCAGCTCCATAATGCTCTCACGTCAATTCCATTTTCTTTTCTTTCAAAATTTATTCTACGATAGCTAAATTGTAACTGCTGCCACAAATTATCGTTTGTTGACATAAAAGTATCCAAATTTAAATATCCACCCAATAATTTTTTATAACGCATATCGTCCGCCCCTGTCACAAACAAACTCTCGTATATTAATACTGTTGCTAACCTGTAATATTCCCTTTTTTTTTTGGAGTCTTTCGTCTCTTTCTCCACAAACCAGACGGCTCCTTTGGGGTATTTTCTTTAGAAGAGACCCTTACCTGAAGTGAGCATAACGTGAGTGGACGGTTGCCAAAATTTGGAAGATCAAGAAGGGTTACTAGATTTGGCGATTTATAGCCATTTTGGAGACTTCTAGAATCTGGAAAGACCACGAAATAACGATTAGTCGGAGAATTCTTGAAGTTTCTATAGAGATACTACAGTGTTCTAAAAAATTATAAGGACAACATATAACTTAATGAAAATATACTTTATTTTCACTTCATCAAAATGAATTTTTGATATTTCTGACCTCTAATATGAAATTATGCAATAACATTTACAACACATAAAACAGCAAATATGAACCTTACAGAAATTGACCTTATAAAGATTATCACTAAAGAAAATATAGAAAAAAGTATAAGGACATGTTCAAAATTACTTAACATTTCTCTTAATTTTCAAGAGAACAAACAAGAGAACACAAGATCCTGTTTACACTGATATTGTGTACCATTTTTATAAACTTCTCGGGCTAAAAAGTCCCAGAAATTTTCTATTGGATTGAGATTGGGACTCCTCGCCGGCCAATTAAGTATATTTACTGAATTAGCTTCAAACCAGAGTTTTGCACTCTTAGAAACGTGTATGGAAGCGATATCCTGTTGGAAAATATAGTCTCCTGAAGTAAATAGTGGGGCGTCTGGTAACAACTGTTTGCTTAACATATCAACATATTTGTCAGAATTCATTTTGTAGTTGATAAAGACTATTGGCGTGGTTCAGTTTGCTGCAAAAGCGCCCCAAATTATTACTGTGCCCCCACCGTATTGATGTTTGGAGAAAGCTTCTTTAGTTTTACGCAGATTATACAAAAAATAAGCGAAAACCATCTGGTCCATCAAGATTGAACTTCTTTCCGCCCGAAAAGATTACATCAATCCATTTTGGACCGATAGAATTGTACTTTTTTTTAATTCATGTCTTCGTTCCTTATGTTCCTTTTTAAAAAGCGGACGTGACATTAACTTTCCGTACAAAATATTCGTATGTTTATTCAAAACATTTTGAACTGTTCGTGTGGAACATGGCAAGTCCAAATTTCTTCTAACTTCCTTTGCAGTTTCTTTTTTTTTCGCAAGATCTTCTTACAACTATTCTTTTCTGTCGATGCGTTAGAATTTCTGTTCTTTCAGTTCGTTTCTTGATTCCATGCATTCCAGGTTCTTTTAGAAAATAATAAACTGCAGTTTTAGATCTTTTAATTTTTTTCGAAATTTCATGCCCACTCAATCCACCTCCTTTAAAAGCAAGAAGTTTCCCTTTTTCAAGGTTAGACAAATGAGTTCCTTTTGGCATCGAGCAAAAATCGTGAAAAAATGAGGCAAGTGTAAATTTTTTTTAGAAACCCAGTCTTTATATTTGAAATAGTTATTTTCTGCTTTCAAATATTGAAATTTTACTGTAATTTTAGATGAAAAAATAGTTGTCCTTATACTTTTTTCCAAGATCATATGGGTTTCAAATTTATAAAGTAAATTTATACATATTTATTTTTGGAAAATTTAAGTAATTTAAATGAAAAATAACTCAATATTTCAATATTATTGCTTCAGAAATTTGCATACGTTTCCGTCTAAAGGATTTCTACATTGGGCGAGTTTTCGCTTGTCGTTATACTTTTTTCGCACACTGTATAAAAGGAATAATCACTCCGTTGTAGTTCAGTTGACAAGATACGAGCTGCAGTGAACCGTGACTTTTGCCAATGTTTTAAGATAGGTAGCTGCTGTTCTGCGAAATTATTTTTGTCAGTATTTTGAGAATCATATAGCTTATTTTGTGAAATTAGGGGAGCATTTAAGTGTTCTGTGATTGCATATTGTTCTTGTTTATTTTGTGTTTGTGAATAAACGTGTTTGGTTATCCAGAAATTTGAACTCAAGCTTGTATCCTACGTACACACCGACAATTCTGGAGGATACGCTGTAACAATACATTCTAAATTAGCTTAAATATCTCAATTTCAAGAAAAGTACCATTTTCCTAAAAATCTTCAAATTCCTAATTCTGACTAAAAAAATTATATTTATGACCTCCATAATGCATATCTGTCTTCCGCCTTCTCCCTTTAAAAGGTGCAAAATTAATATTCTTCTTTGCAACCATACACATCCTGTATTATGTAGAATGGAAATGTCACCAGAAACACATTTCTTGAGATACGAGTATTCACAAAAAGTATAATACACTCCAAGAGAAAAAATATGTTTTTTATCATATATTTTTGAAGTGCCATGCCATTCTATAAATATGTCTTGAATTTCTTTTCTGTTCGGTTGTTCCTGACAGGTTAAGGGCAAAAACATGGAATTTGAATCCACTGTAAAAGGTCTCGGAATGTAGCATCAAATATCAGAAGGCATTCAATGTAAAAAAATATTGCAATAAAATAGAATATATAGGAAATATGGATTTACATGAAACTAGAAATACTTCCGCCGTCAATCTGTGTAGTAAGTGAAAAATTTGCTCATGTTTTTAATACAAACAATGAAACGTTGCAAATGTTTTACAAAGTGTAATTTCATAGATTTATCTGTAAAAAATATTTATGAAAGATTGACGTTTCAGACAACAAAGTGTTTCTTGCTGTATTTCTTTCAGAATGGTTTTAACGCCCAAATCGCATTACAGTTATGGAGTACATTCAGTTATTTTGATATTTCAGTTATGAAGTGCATTCGACTATTTTGAGAATTCTATGAAAGCGCGAATCATTTCCTCCTCATTTAGTTGAAACAGATTTGACAGTTCAGTGAATGCTTCTGCTCCAAAACAGATGTGGTTTTTGACCCTGCTGGTCATTTCGTGGAATCGAAAACCCTTGGTCACCTTGCCATTTCCCCATCACTACTAATAAGAAGTTTTTCTCTTTTTTGACAAAATTCTTTATTCTTTCATAGAAAGTACTTAATGAAATTCGGGGATTATCTACGCTACTTTCTTGTGTATTGGGCATAAAAATACACTAGAAAAGCAGAACGTATTAACTTGACACACACATAACACATGATATATAACACATAGCTTATTAACGTGACACATGTAAAGAGCCTTGCTCTTCAAACCGGGAATCGAACCCTGTATCTCCGAACTAGCCAGTCGACGCTATACCGTTGGGACGAAATTGCAAGCTCTTATAGAAGTGGACTCCACATTCTTTACCCTCTAATGTCAGATCTGCAGAAAACTAAAAATCTGACTGACCGCCTCCTGCTATTTTTACCTCAGGTTAGCCTCCTGTTACTACTATTTTTACCCAACTTAGTATTCTGAATGGTCCTTATCCTATCAATTTGAAATCGGCCCTCAATCTTCCAGATTCCACTGAATCTGTACTAGTCATACTAGGGTCACTTTCAGACCTCCGACATCTTTGCACTAACCTACAGAGTTGATATGTTCGGGCACCATTGTATAGAACCTTGCTGTCCCAACTGGGAGTTGAATCCTGGATCTGCGAACTGGCCAGTGATTGTAATGGGAACTTATTTTACGTTCCCATTACAATATTAGTTTAAAAAGCCAAGTGAAGTTTTTTACGATGATAGTTCGTTCGTTACTAATTCCCCCGTGGTGAAGGGGCACCTACACACCACGTCCGCAAGACCTCCTAGGGTATCCCATGGCGAAGGGGAGAAGATTTGCAGCGTCACTTTTATAGAGGCTTTCCGAAGAGCGGAAGTCTGACTTTGCCTCGACAGGACAACATCCATGCCCGCTGGTGGGATTCGAACCCACAGCCAGGCAATCCAGCGATCAGACGGAAACGCATGCTCCTGACCGCTCGACCACCAGATCGACACGATGATAGTTTTGACCCTAATTGGGGGTGACACCAATCTCAGGTCCCTTTCTGAGGACTGGCCTGAATATATGTGTATTTTTATTGATCAGCTTCAAGCCTTGGCTGCTGATTTGATCTTGGAAAACTCCTTTCACTTCTTCGCTAGAGGCCTGGCTGGATGTACGAAGACCATTGTTTCAATCCCCATTACCCACCATAAATTTGGCAAAAAAATTGTTTATTTTCTAGGTAAAGTAACCTCACTATTCCAGTCTGACTGGCGCCACAATTTGTCCCCTCTCTGTCCCTCCATTGATAAGGAAAGTTTGCTACTTAAATGAAAGTTCGCAATTTTAATCAAAGTTCGCAGTTTCATGTCACAGATGTCATTAATTATTATTTATCGTAATAATTAATTGAGTTTAAAAATTGATATACGGGGTAATTCAAAAAAATTACAAAGCTAAATATCTTCTGAATGATGATTGGTCGTAGATCCGTTGTCTCAATTTAAGAAATGATTTAATTAAGATAGACTGTGAGTGTATGCAAATTTTGTTCATATGACATCTATAGTAAAAGTTTACAAAATGTAACATTTTATTCGGGCCCCTAGAAAAGAAAATCAATTATAAAAATATTTTGAATAGCCCAATTAGTGAAATATATTAAGTTCCATTGTCTTACAATCAAAATTACCTGAAGTTTTTGACGTGTTAATACGGACTGTATGAACCGTTTGTAAGACGTAGGCACTCACATACTAGTTTTCGAATGTAAATGTTATCTAACGTAACTCAATTTTTTAACATCTCTCAAAATCTATGTTTTCACAGTTTCTTTTAATCAGGTAAAATAAGTTTAAATCCTAAAACTTTGGAAATTTTTTCAAGAATAATGTTGCGTATTAGAGAACAAGAAGTTTTTTAAAAATATACCTAAATAAATAAGAAATAATTTTCTCATTGGAACTTGCTTTGTAGAGGAGCGTATAAAAAGCAACATTTTGTAACTTTTTAGGAAAACCTGTTACGTGACAAAAACTGTGTCGTAGTCAAAATGTTTATTTTATTTGAATACTTTATTAAATTGGAACCGTGGGTCTGTGACTCACAGTGTGTGTTTAAAAAACCCTGTATATGTGCAATTTTTTCTTTTTTTTTTGTGGTGGGGGGAGAGGCGTTGAGTGTAAAATGGCCTAAATTGGAGGGCGTTAAATTGGAGGGGTTCCGCAATAAAAGCGGATGTATCAGGAAATTTGGCGGTATTGGAGGGTGTTAAAGCGGTGTGTACAAATCACTTATTTCGAAGCATCCTTGATTTTGTTAGTGTGATTTGAATGAATAAGAATTGCATTGGAATAGGGGAAAAAATTGGAATCCAATTTTTTACAGAATTTACACAAAATCAGTAATCTACTATTTTCCGCGCGACATCAGGGTATGTGCACCCTAATTTAAATTTATAAAATATTTTCAAGAATTACATACTAATCAACAGCAAATCATGAAGGAAATTTCTGCTAACGTGATTGACGCTCAAAAAGTAATTACTGCACTCATTCAGAAATTGCTTACTTTGACTCCATAGCAACAATATGTGTATACAACACGTGCATACGCTATCATATTAGTGAATTTGAGTGCTTCCATTTATTATAATGCAAATAAACGATATGAAAAGAACTAGCAGAATAACATCACTGTTGTCGAGAGGATAACAATCGGGGGTCCCTGTTTGATCCGATATGTCTGGCGCAGCATATCCTTTTTGATCTTGTGCCAAAAATCCCTAATCAACCAACCAACCAACAAACCCTGTTTGATCCTAGAGACCGGCCAGACCTATTCACGTGTCTGCGTGGAAGACAGACATGATAAATCTGTATGTCCGAAAAGCCTTCCCATGTCCGAAAAGCCACCCACATCAACCTGAATAATCAGGTTGATGTGGGTGCGGTATCTGTGGTTGCCACCACAGTTTCAATGTCTGACTTTCGTGGCCTATCCAATCAGTTCCCTTGTATATTCTGGTAGTTCGGACGATTTAATTCGAAAAAATTAGAGTTGTAAGTCCTTACATGCATTTTAAGATTATACATAAATGTGTATTTCAGAAAAGCTTGTGTAAGCAATATTAAATTCACTCCTATAGTTGTTTTTTTTGCAGTAATATATTACATAATTATATAAAAGAATGTTTAAAATACAACACCAATAAAAAGTAACACTCACCAATAAAAAAATGATATATTGTGATTATACTTTTCACGAAAACGTCAACTTATATCTTCAACGATTTTCTTAACAAAAGACTGCTCCAGATAAACCATCGTTATCAATTAGTTAATTCTATAACAAACAGTTTTTTCTCTTATAAACTTCATAATACGCTTGAAAGAATATCCATATAAAAATAATTATTTTTTATCGATTATTCTAACTTCATTAAAGTCATTTTTATTACTTTCATAGCTTGCTTTCTTTGTTTTTTTCTTTAACAAAATGTGAAAGATTTTTTTAAATACAGGACATAATAAAAGATAATTTTCTCTGAAAGACGTTATGATGCAAATAAAAGTTTAGCGATATAAAATGTTTTAATTAAAACTATAAAAAAATTATAGTAATACTGTGTGAAAATACCTATGTTACTCATTTACCAGTGTTTGAAATCACTATACATTCCCTAATGTGAGTACAAAATAACGTTTGCTGCGTAACACACTTTGTAATTTATAATTGAAGATGTATCATTTCGTTAATTTTATTTTTATTTTTATACTTCAGGAAATTATCTCAGAGTTACATAATTACATATTTATCTTTTTACTGTCTGGTCTACAATCTGGTCTTAAACAGATAAGCTACTCTAGAAATATTAAGACTCTGGTTGCGCATTATCAAAAATATTGGAATTACACTGCTCACAACTTAAATCGCAACACCATGCAGAAATTGATGTATCCTTATGAAATTACTGAATATAATTGCAACATGGAGATGTGTAAATGATCAAAAAATCATACCTGGAAAATGAAAGTTTGAAACTTTACTGACATTCGATCAATATGGAATAGACCCACCACGATAGACTATTTATAATTGAATACTACAAGGCATCCCGTCAGGTTAATGGTGTGCTGAGGGATGGCATTCCACGCAGCATGCAATTGGGCTTGTAACTGAGCATGGTTTGCTGGAATTGGGAAGTCCCTTAATCGGCGTCCCATGATGTCCTAGATATGCTCAATCGATGACAAATCCGGTGAATATGCCGGACAAGGCAGGATATCAAAACCTTGTAGACTATTCATAGTTACCCGTGCAGTATGTGGCCTGACATTTTCCTGTCGAAAAAGCAGTCCAGGCCTGGTTGCCAGATATGGCTGTAGATCAAAGATGGTTGTCCACCAAATGTTATGCCACATCAAACCATGATACCACTTAGGGCGGTTGTGTGGCGGCTGATATAAAAAACTTTCTGTTGGCGTTGTTGAAACCGCCGCCATACGTGAGTACGGCCAAATCGCATTCCCAATACAGAATCATAATTCCCATGAACAGAAGGTTTCGTCCTTTTGTCGACCAATTCAGTCTCATTTGACACCACTGGTGTCAACGTAACCGGTGAAGACGTCGAAGCGGTAAGTGTCGAAAAGTCGTCTACTTTGGAGTCCTGTGGCATACAAACGGCTTCGAATTGTTTGCGTCGAAACCACGGAACCTGTAGTGTGGGATAAATGTCGTTGTAACGCGATTGCTGTGGTAAACAGCTGCAGCGCAACGCTTCTCAGAAGCATACGATCTTCACGGGATGTGGTACACCTGAAAGCTCCACTACCTTACCTTCGTATCGTTTCGTTGTCTCTCATGAACCGTAACTCACACCGTTGAACAACGCTCACATCACAACCCAATAGTTCAGGAACCCTTCGAAGTCTCAATCCATCCTCACATAAAACAATAGTTTGTTGTCGTTCCGTTGACGACAACTGAACACATGAGGTACGTGGACATACTCTTGGCATACTGTGATGATTTTTATAACCTGAAACCAATGACGCTACAATTTAGCTGTGATATCGCTCCTTCTTGACCTGACACTTTTATGCTGCTCGGTAAAGTGTTACGTCACTCTACGTAACGAAACTGTGATCATTTACATATCTCTCATTGCTGTTTTCATTGCCTGATTTACATAAAGCTACACTTATAACTTTATGGTGTTGCGATTTCAGTTGTAAGCAGTGTATATTGTAAGTTATAAGGTAGTGTTTGTAAATAATAATGTGAGTTGTCAGTACAGTTAAAATAAAGAATGAATTTTAAATGTTACTAAAGAGTCTTTAATGACCAGACAAATTGTAGTTTACGTTGCAATAATAGTAAGTAATTATCTGTCACTGAAGAAGAAATTGAATTCACAACGCAGCTTAATAAATTAGTATTTTAAATAAAATATTTTAATTGAGAAGCTGGTATTTAAATCAAGTTCATCCCCACACATACAAGTTCCATTTTTATCATTTTCTGCAAATTTTGAAAGATTAGAAAAAGGAACTTGGTCCCATAAAGTAATTGGATGTGAAAAGAAAGTTTATATGGTATTTTTCATTGTCATAAATTGCCATTTTTGTAATAGAATATTTCGTATTTTCCAATTAAAAAAGTTGTAAATCTTTTTATGAAAAAAAATATAAAAATGACCAGATTTTCTATTGTCACATTCATAACTTTTATTGCCCCATTCATTAGTCTGTTATGAATGGACCAAATTATAGAAATGCATTGCATATTTTTCCCAGAAATTAGAAATGTTACTTATTTTCTACTCTAATTTTTTTCTGGTAGATTACTTTTTAATGTACACTTGAAAGCACTTGAAAATTAAAAAAATATCTTATTAAATTGGCAAAAAAAAATTAAAATTATTAAAATGTTCCAATCATTACATGTCTTCCCCACACGCATTTTGTGTTGTAGATATTTTTACCCCCGTCAAAATGAACTACGAATAAAAAGTTTGAGAAACACAACTGAACAATAACAGCACAAATAAAATAAATTTCATGCACAGAAAGAAGCGGTCTCTGAAAAAAGTTTTATCCGATACGAATCAAATGAAAAATCGATGCCAGGATACTGTTAAAAAAGAAATTCATTATGCATAAACCGGAATACGACGTCCAAGGAAAGGATTTGCATCGATATTTATTTCTTCAATGATTCAAATGCTCAAAGAATATTTCCTTTCTCTAACACACTCCAATTCAAACCGCCTTTATACGTGTCTCTGTGCTTCCTTGTCCTTCGCGACTGGAAAGGAAGAACAATATTATATGTATAAAATATTGATTGCTTCGGTAAAATAAATTAAAAGGTATAATAAATTATCAATGAAACATCATCAAAATATTATAAAAATCTAATGTGGACAACACATGACTTTCCTTATAGAATGCAATGAATTTACTACTTTTAAAATAAAAAAATAGGTTTTTCTTATAGTAGATATTTATATTCTTTCCAAGATATTAAATTTTCGTCAATGAGTCGTCATTTTTATTGATGTGGTGTCATTTTTATTCATTTGGCTAGATTTTCGTTAATTTCGCAACATTTAAAAAAGGTCGCCAAGTTGGCGACATTCAGCCAAATTCGACGCCAAAACCCCGCCAAGCGTTATGGACAGAGAAATAAGTTTTTCTTATAGCAAATAAATAACTATTGACGTTCAATTACAAAAATATTACTCAAAGTTCATTTTCTCATGAATGGAACGAGCTAGACCCACTAGAATGATGTCACCAAATTTATCGCATGATATTACATATGAAAAGTGAACATGTTTCTCAACAGTTAATATATATTTTTTAATTTATGGGATTTTTTTCGTAAATTAATTTTTAAAATGTGCAATATCTCGAGAACGGTCCATGTTAGCGTTATAAAGTTTGTGTCAATGGTTTTCTAAGGAAAAATTACATAAGAAATGGTTATTTGCGCAATTTTATTAATGGTTTTGATTTTTTGATTATTTTTCAAAATTTCACTCGAATATTTAGGGGGGTTCTGAACATTCGATTACGTTTAAAAACAATAGGCTTCCAGTATTTACAGATTGTGATTTTTGTACCAATTTCATTGTGATCGCTGTATTTGTTCGAAAGATATCTTCTCCACAGACTCACTGACACACACACACACACACACACACAGACATCACCTCAAAAATGTTTGATTCGTGATCAGGGATGCTTGAAACGTGCTCTCCCGTCGAAAACTCGAATTCGTACTTTCGACTACGTCACAATACCTACCTTATACGTTATGTATATAAGGAAAGTAATAAGTGATATTTTTAATACATATTGAAACAGGTTCGATTTGTGAAAGGTCGGACATAATTCACAGATCATTACGGGGGGGGGAGTAAAGGAGGTGGTAACGTAATTACGATTTGAAATAGAGTCGTATAGTAATTATATATTTTACGGTGTCGTATAATTATAAAAATTAATGATCAGTAGATTTGAATTGTCCGCGTGTTTTCGAGGAATTTAGCAGCACAGGGGCTTCAAGTGAGCAAATGGAAGGAAATATTTTGCGTAACTTTATGCGCTCCGTGATTTTGTGCCCGTGATATGACCAGGTTAACATATATAATTATCATCTTTAGAGAATGCTGTTTTTATGAAATGCATTTATTAATCCTCGTTTCTTTTACACTTTTCTTTTTTTTTAAGTAAAAGCAAAGAATAAATTGTAGTTAGACTTAAAATTGCCCTATTTCCTTTAAAATTATTTTTAAAACGATGACCGATTTTATAGCTAGACTTTAATGACAATTTTAAGGAATAAATTTACCAAACTTACTACTTGTATAAATGTTATGCTAGCATGGTGTAGAAGACATTTAAGAACTCGTAATTTAGGGTTATTTGCTTAATTGGAATTATCAGGGCATTAAATCCGCTTGAGATGCAATAATTTTTAAAGCAATAACCAACTTTGTATTTATGTGCCCAACCATTCCGTGGACTTGGTTGGGAGGAGGGACTCCAAACCCAATTATTAATCTCTAAGCACTTTCTGAAAATAACAACCCATCATTAACTTCTCTTTCATATTATCTGCAATGCAAACATTTACACTTACAATTCAAAATTATATTTTACACAAAATTATAAACGTTTTTGAAAGTAAAAGTGATAGGAACACCCAGGTCATAATTTCATGATATCGAGGCTAGGATATAAAGCTTGACGTTGAAGAATGTTTTGTAGTATAAAAAACAATCCAAGGATTTCTCATTTCAGAACTCCTATATTTCTTCTTCTCCTTCGACCCAGATCGTCCAACCTACCCGAAGGTGTAAGATATCTGTTTGAACGGTCGAGAAGTGCCAACCAATTTAGATCAGAACCTAGTGGGGCGGAATCCCCAGAGACCGTACCCTCCGTCCCTTTCCACCAACCTCTTACGGAAATATTTGCGGACCCACATATTTAACGTGCCTATACTCGACGGGCACAGCGGAACAGTTCGAGCAGAGTCAAACTCGGTTCATCCATAGTTAGTCCTAGCGCACTTACCAATGGGCAGTCCTGTCTCCCTCCTAGAGTTCCATATACTTTATCTCTTCGTCGAATATAGGAGTTGATAACAATGCGATTGTATAACAATGTAACGTAGAATAGTATTTCAAAAACGCCGAATGCTTGCTAAAGATCTATACAGGATGTCCTAAAAACATTGACCTCGGCTTTATTCCTTAAATATTGACCTTAGACATATATAATAAATTATAAAGTTGCGTAAAAAAGGTACATAATTTTATGAAATTGATAAACATTTTTAGGGGATTAAATTGGAAGAAATACAAAATTTATATTTTTATACGATCCCCTTACAAAAACATTTCCAATGAGTAAAATGTGTCCTATACACTAATAAGATGATGTACAAAATTTCAGCATTTTCTGATAAAAAGTCCCAGAGATATTAAAGACAAAATTGATAACTTAAACCACTTTTTAATGCATCGATATGGATTCTCAGAGTGGAAAAACCATGTCGACAGATCGCGTTTCAGGGGCGATACACAAATTACGAAAGAAAACAATGATTACATAAATAAATAATAATTTTGCTATTTATAGGTACAAAAATATCTACACTATGTAGAAATAATAGCTTTACAAAGTTTGTTCAAAATGTTTTCCATCCATGCTAAAAATCCATTAAAGAGGCAGATATTATTTGCCTACGACGAATTTCTGCGTTGCGGCATATGCATTCTTGCTGTAAACCTTTACATTTTAATTTGTGATTAATCCCTCCCCAACTTTGTTTAAACATATCTCTGGGACTTTTTATAATAAAATGCTGAAATTTTGTACATCACCTTATTAATGTATGAGGTACATTTTACACATTAAAACTGTTTTTGTACGGGGACCGTAGAAAAATTTAAATTTTGTATTTCTTCAAATTTAATCCCCCGAAAATTTTTATCGATTTCATAAAATTCTGTACCTTTTTTACACAACTTTGTAATTTATTATATATGTCTAAGATTACTATTTAAGGAATAAAAGCCACGGTTAATGTTTTTGGAACACCCTGTATAAATGAGGTACACTATGTAGATAATGTACTATGTAAATGAGGTGCACAACTCGTTTTTGTATAGAAGACACACCTAGTAACCGAAAGGAGATAGGAAATGGGGTGGAGCAAAGAGTAGATAACAGGTTAGACTCCATGGTTAAAATCTTGAACTTCTATTAAAAGGACGCGAACTTAAAACAGTTTGGTAAACAATAGAAACTTATTATTAGAGGTGGAGAAGTCGAAATAAGTAAAAGTTATAAGCGCATTTTAACGCATAACTTCTCAAATGTTAAATTAAATATTTCATTTTTTAAAATTATTATTGCGACATTACTTAGGTCCTTACGTTTACTTAGCATTACTTCACTATTTCTATAGTCTCGGATCAAATGGGAGATCATTAAATCAAACATTTTACCCAAAATACCATGGAAATCAGTATGAAAAATTAACACCAAAATATCCAAATTTTGGTTGTTCGTTATTGAAAAGTATTACATACACCTCCGGGTATATCCGCCCGTGTAAACAGCTGCTCATGTCCTTGGAAGAGTCGGACGGTCTGGGTCTTTAACACCTCCGGGTATGTCCAACGGTTTGGAGCGAAAACAATATTAAAAATCTGATGTGGGCAGCACATGACTTTCCCTGCGGACTTATATTCATGTTCTCTTTATTTTTATTGCCTTTAATTCACTTTCAATTCAATTTTCGTTCTCATTTGATAACTGGACTTCTTTTCAAAGGTGGCGTAGAGAAAATACGAAAAAGCTAAAATATCTCGAGAACGGCTAGTCCTAGTGTAATGGAGTTGGTCTTATTCATTTATTCGTTAAAAATTACGTATTAAACAAGCATTTTATGGATATATTTGAGCATACGTAGTTTTTTTATTTTAGATTTTGGCGATTTTTGCCGTCCATTTTGCAAAAAAAGGCAGGTTATTTTTTTCGAAATCATACCAAAATCTAATCAGCACCAGAGTGTCCCACAAGTGACTCACCTACGGAATTTTTTGGGATTCGGTCCATTAGTTTTTCAGCTAGAGTGGATACAAGCTTCTGCGGGCCATTTCGCAAAAAAAGGCGGGGTTTTTTTTATCTCGAATCGTACCCAAAACTAATCAGCACCAGATTCGCCCACAAGTGACTTACCTACCAAATTTTATGAAATTCGGTCAATTACTTTTTTAGTTAGAGTGGATACAAAATCTGCACAGACACACAGACAGACAGACACACAGACAGACAGGCACACAGACACACACACAGACGTCACGCTAAAAATAGTTTTTTCGTATTCTAGAGGTCTCGAAACGTGTAGATCCGTCGAAAACTCGAGTTGCGATTTTCGACATGATTCCAATACTTTCCCTATACATTAGCATGTATTACAAGGAAAATAAAAAGTAATTTATTGTAAAACACTGAAGGTATTACCGAGATTTCTTACCGTATGGAAGTACCAAGAGCAAGTAGCCTTTATATTACCAGGTATTCCTTAAACATAATACGAGAACATAGTAAATGTCATGGATCGATTGATCAGAAAAGAATATAATAAATACAGAAACCCATTTTAACAATGTCTCTGAATTTTGTACAGAAATTTCTATATTCATTTAATCATTTCTGCATTGAAATGTTTCCTCATATATAAAAGCCATTACAAAATGCGACAAAATTACCAGTAAAACTTTTTTTATTTTAATCAATTTTAGCAAAAATTTTTATTTTCTTATTTTAACACAATTATCGCGTAGATTCACAAATATGGGAGGAAAAATTAACACATTTTGAATATTTAGGTCAAAGCCTTTCCTCTATTTTAAATTAATATAAATAAAGTCATACATTTTTGACGAAAATATAACCATTTTATCGTAAATTATAACAAATTAACCATGATGCGCTCATAAATCACAAAATATATGACATCTTTCTTATGAAATTAGAAAAAGATATGATATCCTCGAAAAAACATCTGAGATGTAAGAAAAATTGGGCGATATTTTCTAGTTCAGCTTACTCCCTTGCAGGCATTTTTCACAGACATATTGGCATTGCAACTTACGGCATTATAAGAACTAGAAAAATTCACCGACGCCCCCCCCCCCCTTTTCTTACATCTCATGTTTTTTTTAAATAAAAGAAGTTACATCGAATTCATTTTTTTGATATTGGTGAATAAATTCTTATTTTACGCATTTTCATATTTCAAATCGTGAAACACGAAATATTTCAAGAATAGGGAATGCTAGCTTCTCATAAGTGATGGCAGTGGCTTTTAAATAAAATAATCATATAAAAATACATCTTATCGTAACAGTTTAAATTATATAGAAAATACTCACATAGGGAACATTATATGCAAGACATTAGACGTATAAAAGATATACCAGCATACATGGGTTTTGTGTTTATGAACATTATTTTTGCAGCTCCTTTTGACCTGAGCTAAATTGTAAATGGATTTTATGTCAACCGCCTAGAAGGACGGAAATTGTCAGTTCCCATTGAAGTTTGAAAAGTTTATGACTTATAGCAAGTTTCTTGCTGACATTGCAGATATCGTATATTCCATTGCGACTAGTACGTAATAAGCGCGATGCTGGTAATTAAAATAGATGTGTCTTACATAATTTAGAAAAAGCTTTTATAGGCTGTTTTTGTCTTCAATTCCATAAAGACGTCATTTTATAAAAAATGTATGCAATATTCAGGTATTTTCCTAATTCCTTCTAACAAAAACCAATATGGTTTTCATATTTATGAATTATAGCAATCTTACCAAATTTCATTTGATTCATCCAATGTGTGTTATAAAGTTCTAGTCCACGGACTCACAAACTTACAGACGTATAGTCATCATGGAAAATATAGTTAATTAGTATTCACAGATGCTCAAAACATGGATATCGCTGAGATATCGGGAGCTAGGGTTTCGACATGATCGCAATTCTTTCTTTTTGTGTATATTATGTAATTATATATTTCAGAAGAAAAAATAAGAAAGATCAATCATGCATAAAGCATTGATTATGAAACACTTTCCAACTTCAATGCAATTTTATTTAAACATCTCTAAAATGCGATACATTCCTCGGTAAAACTTTAAAAATTATCACAATACTACATTAACTTATTATATTTGAAAACTCAAAACTTCATCGAAAAAAAATGAACTTCATTCAAATGACGGTATTGAAATATAAATTGCCTGGTTTAAACATTTCTAAAATTATATACATTCTTGGGTAATATTTTTAAATTTATCATAATACTACAATAATTTATTATATTTGAAAACGTCATCGAAAACAAATAAAATTTATTCAAATGATGTCATCGAAATATAACACGCCGGGCTCTCTCAAAGCATCATTTCATTCATCATCATTTTTCCCTTCATTTCATTCATAAACATTTTTCCATTCATTTCATTCATAACAATACTATAATAATTTATTTTATTTAGAAACTTAAGGCCATGGAGGCACAAGTAATTAAACTCTATGGTTAAAACTTCATCGAAAACATTGTCCTTCTCTCTATAAATCAATGAATATTTCATTCATATCAGCTATATTGCAGACTCCATGGGTTAAATAATTTAGAGTTAAAGAACTGCAGCAATTCTTATGCATCTCATTCTACATCTTTTAGTGTTTACATTCTCCATAAGTGAAAATTAGGCTTCGTTGTAGAAATAATCGAAGATTGATGATCATTTAAACTCAAATATATTGTAATTGCGTTGTTTCAGAACATTGATGCACAGAATTTAAGCAAAAATAAAGCGGTTTTAGGACGAATACAGCACTGAATAGGAATTAAAAAAAACTTTAAAAATCACGATTTTGACACAAGATGGATGCCATATTTTATTTTGAAGTGAGTCACGTGATCGCTTCATGTAAAACGTGTAATTATTATTTCAATTTTTATTTAAAAAACTACTGAATATAGTTTGCTGAAAATTCTTTTTTATATATTTTATGGGATAATTTGAATATTTCCAAAAACTTTGAAATCAATTAGTTAATTTTATATCCGCTTAAAAAATGTTTGAAAATTTAGGTTCCATTGGGTTCAATGTATTTCATTTTTCAACCTGGGTTCAATCCAAAACTAATTGGGTGATATTATTCATTTATATTCCCGTAGGTCCCATCGACCGTCTGAACAACATTCTAAAATTTTATTTTGATTAGGTCATTTTTACGGCAGTTATCGTGCTACAGGACAGACAGACAGACAGAATGGTTTATATAATTATATATAAACTATTATAATACACATACACGCACATATATATATATATACATATATAATATTTTGGATGTTTAAATATCCCTAGAATGAAATTCTGTAATATTAAATATTTTTCAATTCATTGAAACTGTTTTATTGAAATCGCTCAAATAAAATGCATTTTAGATACGGGTCTAAAAGAAACTTTATCCAATATAAAAGGAAAAATCGATGGACGGCTAAATTTTAAAGAAATTCATTATGCATAAACCGGAATCGGATGTCCGACGAAAGTTTGTTTGGATGTTTATTTTTTGAGTGATAAAATGCTCCCATATATTTATTTCTTCGTGGCACTCCAATTCGAATCGCCGTTGTACGTGTTTTAGCCTTTAAATTGTTCACGACAAACAGAAGTCTTCTCTTAGCTGCACATAACATTTTCTACTATCCAAAGTTCATTTTTTTTCTGTCTTTACTCACATAAATTTGTGTTTTATCGTATAGAATAACATATAACAGATATTTATTTAAAGTCGCATAGAATTATAAAACGTTTTGTTCTTCACTTGGCGACTTAGCGCATTTTAAAATGTCGCCAGTTTTCCAAAATTCCAAAGGAATGAATTATTTCCATAGGCGCATATTATTACTTCAGATTTGCTGATGTTTGCAAATCGTTTTGTAAAAAAGCGTTTTTTAACACTTTACAACATAGTTGAAAAGTGTTTATGACACTGTTCATTCTGTCTGTCTATCTGTCTGTCTGTCCGTTAACACGATAACTGCCGTAAAAATGATTTTATAAAAATGAAATTTTAGTATGTTTTTCAGACGGTCTGTGGGACTTATGGGAATATAAATAAATAATATCACCCAATTAGTTTTGGATTGAACCCGGGTTGAAAAAATGAAATACAGTCAACCCTATGGGACCTAATTTTTCAAACATTTTTTAAACAAATTTAAAATTCACAAACTGCTTCGAAAGTTTTAGGAAATATTCAAACTATCCCATAAAATATGTAAAAAAATTCAGTAAAATATGTTAGGTGGATTTTTAAATAAAAATTGTTTAATATAGGGAGAAAAACAAATTCAATTAAATTCTGACTCTTGCTATATTCTCCAGAAAGAAAAACGAGATATATTTTATAATAAATATCTTTCCAAGAGTTTAATTATATTTTTTATCACGCCCATGAGAAAACTATTTTCTAAAATCAAAACGAAATAAGTCATATAGTACGGAAGATAGAATCGATACCATTATAAATAGAAAGGAGTGAATAACATTTTTCTCGAATTCGAGGATTCTAATCAGGCTGTGTGGAGTTAGTGAGTTTGTCGTCAATGTTAATTTGAAGGAAATGAGGGCTATTTTGTAAAAATGTTAAGATATTACATAAAATAGTTCTTCACTTCTGCTGGACTGTCAAATTTGGGCTGCAATCAGAAATAATTTTTCCATCCGGGAACCCACCAAGCTTTTAATATAACAAGAATTTTATATGTTTTAATTTTCAACAATTTCTGAATGAAATTCTAGCACAAACTAAAAATGTTTATGTTTAAGTGTGATTTTTGACAAGGGAGGGCGTGTTGGCATGCATTTAATTAGTATTCCTATTTTTCAAATGTTTGTAAAATGTATTTAAACTTTAAATCTTATTAAATTTATTTTTTTATCTACATTTTAAACGCGTTTTAATATTTATTAGCTGCGCAGGTTCTTTTTCAGCAACTACACCAAATGATATAGTTTGCTGCGAGATAAAATAAAAAAATATATTTCCTATTGAGAAACATGCTCACTTTTCATATGTGATATGCGATAAATTTGGTGACATCATTCTCGTGGATCTAGCACGTTCCATTCATGAAAAAAGATACTTTGAGTAATACTCTATATTTAAACGCCAATAGTCATTTATCTGCTGTAAGAATAACTTACTTCTCCATCCATAACGCTTGGAGAGATTTTGGTGACGAATTTGGCGGAATGTCGCCAACTTGGTGACTTTTTTAAATGTTGCTAAATTAACGATAAACTCGCTGACGAAACTAACGAAAAAAATGACGCTAAATCAATGAAAATGACGACTCATTGACGAAAATTCAATATCTTGGAAAAAATATAAATATCTACTATAAAAATATTTTTTTACTGTAAAAGTAGTAAATTCATTGCATTATATAAGGAAAGTCATGTGCTGCTCACATCAGATTTTTCTTTACCTATTATCTGTTTATCTAAATTATCTTTTTTTTTTCTTTTTTTTTCCAATGGCAGATAACAAAACAAACATTATACAAACAGAACAGAAGTTACATATAACGTGAAAAGCCAATATCTCATACACCGGCCAGAAACGTGAACCTGTTAGCCGTTAGCCGTTAGCCGTTGCCCCAGCGCACCAGTGGGAGTCGTACCACACCGCGCCCAAAGCCACAATATCCATACCCGCAGGTGGGACTCGAACCCACAATCCAGCAGCCGAGCGATCCCTAGGAAATGCTTGCCTTGACCGCTCGACCACCGCGTCGACTTATCTAAATTCTGAGCCAATGCAATTGCAATATTGTTTTATTTTAAATGATGAAATATTCATTGATTTTACATATAGAGGCAGACGATTTATATTACAATAGCTTTATTTGAATAAAGTTCATTTAGTGTAACTAGCATGGAGTTGGAAAGAAGGAGATAAAACTCCCATGGAAGAAATGTTTAAAAATGCCATAATATTTTGAGAATTATATGTAGGTGTCGCTAGTGCTAGTAAAGTGGCTGCTATTGTTAATTGACGCAACAGAAAGGCGTAATATTTAGTATATGTATTTTTGATTAGTTTTATATTAAGAGTTTTAAATGAACTAATTATGTGTATAATTAACCAGTATTTTTTCATAGTAGTAGAATAGAGTGCATAATCTATGGAGATAAAAATAAATTGAAAGGTAAAATAATTTTGAATGAGTAAGGATATTCGTTATTGTTTCAGGTCTAATTTGCATTGCGTTAATTATTTATTTTTACAAAACTGACAGTTTAAAAAATATTTTTGATCTTTCACCATAGAAATTCATGCAATGCAGATTATCCCAGCGCCACCTAAATTATTGTCTTACACGATATTGGCGTTTTTTTAACGTGGAGTTTTAACTCCTTACTTTTACCTCCATGGTTACTGGCATTGTATTTATTGATTGTCTTTTCGAAGTTTTAAGTTTACAAATATAATAAATTACTGTGATATTTAAAAAAATATATCAGCTCTGAATGTACTACAATTTGGATACGCTTAAATAAAATTGCATTTCCAGTTGGAAAGTGTTTTATAATCAATGCTTTATGCCTGATTGAACTTTCTTGTTATTTTTCAAATTAATTCAAAATTTCTTCTACTCCAGAATAACGTAACTACTTAACCTAACTGACTATAACCTAATGACCATACTACCAATTAATTAAAATATTGTCGGATGCTTTCTGATATAAAGTAGATGCATATACTACACAGATAGGCAGACATACGCACATAAACATCCCACTAAAAATAGAGTGTGTGTGTCCTAAATTGTCCAAAATGCGTACATCCGTAGAATACCAATTGTGACTCCATTCCAACGCTTTCCTACTTTACATTATGGTTTATTGTAACATTAATTGAACCATTCATTGCCCCCTCTGATGCACGGAGGCAACGTTTTTATGACTGAAAAATAGTACACGCCTCGACCGCTATATAGGCAAATGTTTAATTATTAAGTGACTGGCCATTGGAACAAAAAATTATTGTTGGTTTGCATGTATGTATTTTACCTTTTCCATCCTGGTATAATCTTGAAGACTTATTTTTTAGACAATAGGGAGTAATCATTTAATACTGTATACAACACAGTAATCTTGAATAGTTTGGGTTTTGGGAACAAGCGGGAAAGGCGAATTACGAAAAATGCACTTGTAAAGAATTAGCAGCTGAATAAATTTAGCATGAGTATGTAATTGGCATTGCTAAAGTAAAATAGTTATAACTACCTCAGCTATATAAACCGCAAATGACACAATAAAAAAAACATCCCCCCACATGCTCTTCTCGAGTTCGGCAAGGTTGTGTCCGTTTTAGTTCGTGAAAACAAACCAAGAGACAGAAAACAATATTTCATCGTTTATCATCACCTGGTTTTGTTTTTTCAAAGAGTTTGTAAAATCATTTGTTGTCTTTCAAAAACACAGTTTGGTAACATTTTTTTCAAACATAGCAGAAACGCTCAACACTACAATATACGCCTTGTTCTTAAGTTGGTTCAATCTGCTAAAAAATATCACACTTCAAAAGTATTTGAAAAAAGAATAAGAGTTGGAAATCCCTCAATTCATTGAAAATATATACCGATCCTCAGTTTGATTTTTAAACGTTCAATTCCGAAATGTCAGAATTTATTTTCTGAAATTTAATAGAATATTTAACGCGAAATATCCGACTGTATTTGTCAACAATAAATTTCCATTTCAGAGCGAATCTATTTCAGAAGGGGATTTTTATATGACCATGAACTTTTTGAAGCCAGGAATAGGAAGATTTAAGTGTCCATCTAATATTATATATGGTGACAAATAATGGGTCCAAGTGAAATTACTTTTTGAGAATAAGTAAAGTATGAAAAAAATGTAAAAAAAAAAATATGTATCGTAAAATAAAACATAAATAAATTTTCGGAAGTTGCTTTAATCTTTTGTATAACACAAGCATTCAATTGAAGTATTTTGAAATTCCGGATGAATTTCTATACATTTCATAGTAGTTCCTTCGCTTTATAAGCAATATGCAGATTACTTTTGCATATTCTGCATTGAATATGTAGATTCACACCCAGATTTTTTCATAATCAGATTCCTTCATTTTCCTTGCACTTTTCACTATTTATATATTTGAATAATATATAAATATAAGTGAAGAGTGAATAATAATTTTCAACAATAATAATTAGTATATATATATATATATTAGAAAGATATTATAACCAATTCAAGTAATAACGAAATATTAAAATCACCAAAGCAGTTAAACCACGGCCACAATGCCGAGAAAAGCAATGTACAGCACTGGCTTAATTTTGAAGATTAATTAGACTATACTCTTCTTTTGGTCTGAGTATCTAACTCTAATCAACCCAAACACATGCTTGTATCAAATTTGGCAATAGTAAGTTACTATAACTGACAAATCACAGAATACAAGCATTAAAAGAAGAAGAATTGAAAAAAATAGGAAATCCAGTATTACCATGATACATAAGGCAGGAACCCATCGTATACGTGTGAATGCGAGCAGCCGTAACTGAGTGAAAGAAGTCGAGAAGCATCCGGAAGAAATATGACGAAATAGGCCATGGGAGGTAGAATAAACGGCTGTAGTGACCTTCCTTAAACACGTTCAGTGATTTAGAGTACGAGACACTGCAATCACCAATATAAGAAAAACAGGATGAACAGGAACAGGAATCATAGATGAAAAATTGAACTAAACAAGTGATTCACAGAAGAAATAAATAATGCCTTTAACACTAATATATAGGGGCTCAAATTGTAATATCAAACTAACTAAAGTTAGATATTTTTAGCGAAAATAATTTTCAAAATATTAAATGTTTATGTATCTTTATTTCAAATTTATTGTTTTTCAAATTTTTTTAGTTTATTTTCTTATTTTTCAAGTTTATATAATCATATATATATATATATATATATATATATATATATATATATATATATATATGGTATCCAAATGGAATCAAAGAATGAAAATTTATTGAGCAGTAACAAAAAGTGGCTGTGACGCGTTTGTGCCTCTTCTACCCAGTTAAAGCATGCTTTGGAGCAGCGACAACAGTCCCGGAATCCGGTACCAATCATATAAAGTTGACTAGACTATTTTATATATATTTCAAGGAAATAAATTATACTTACAAGTCTCAGGAGTTCCACAGGGTGGCTGCAGTAGCAGTATGCTAGCTAATTTATACCTTTATCATTATGAAAAGTCATTTACTTCAATAGATTATACATTTTACAAATATGTTGATGATCTGATATGCTTAGAACATACAGAAAATTATCTCATAGATATAGATTACTATCCAGACAATTTGGAATTAATTCCTAACGAAGCTACTGTTAGTAAAAATGTTAATTTTTTGGATTTAAATCTTTTTATTTATCCTTCTAATAGAATTGTTACAAATTTATATGATAAAAAAGACTTTTATAATTTTAATATAAATAAAATCTTACCATTTAATTCCTGTGACTCGATTCAATTGTTTAGAAATATTATACTCAATCAGCTTTTTAGAATTTATAGATTATCTGATAAAAAATTTCATGCTATGCATATCAATAATCTCAAAATTACTAGCAATTTATATAAATATCCCTCTTATTTAGTAAATAGTATTGTTAAAAAATTTAAAATATAGCTGGATTTTTATAATTCTTTTCATAGTATCATATAATTCTATTCATAGTATCTTATATTAGCCAGACATCTCCATTGTCTTGTATTTTTTTTTTTTTTTTACATTCTCTTCCACTTCAGCATTACTATTATTTGCCCCTCTTTTTGTAGTAGCTCTTTTTGTATATTAATACTATTTCTTAACATTTCGCTTAACTGTTTTTCAATTCTTATGACTGGCAACAGTAAATGGTTTTTTATTTTTTCTTTACGAATGGCAACACTGGTCTCTTCTTTCAGTGTTTCCGGTATCGACTCGATTGTACATACGCTGTGCTTTTTCCAGGTATTCAATTTTTTTTTATTCCTTCTTTATGTATGTCGTCCAAGTAGAAATAGTTTATAGAGATAATCTATCTATTTCTTCAGAAACATACATTTTTGTGTTTGCTTCTACAAAAAACTTGGACATGATTAGATTTTTGTAGAGGTTGACAATTCATGATTTAGGTTTAGAGCCTCGTCCACGTGTATAGCGTTTGTGCTTGATTTCGCATGTTATACTTTTTTCGATTCCATACCTGTGTATTATGATATTTTTCATTGACTTGTTGATTCGATATTTATTTTATTTATTTATTTTTTTCCATTTGCTTGAGGATTAGTTGATTTTTACTTTTGTTTTGTAAGCCAGTTAGATAGTTGAATTTAGTTTAAGTTTTTCTTTTTTTGTTTCCATACCTTTGAAATTTGTTGATTTTCTGTAACTTGATAGCTTGTGTTTTGTATTTTTTATCCATTTGATTGATGATTTGCTGTATTATATTTTATTCTGTGGGTGTTTCAAAAAGTTAGGTTTATCGTGTTACATCTTCTTATTTTTCGTTCATTGGATTTTCAAACTACTATTATTATATATATATATATATGTATGTATGTATGTATGTATGTGTATATATATATATATGTATGTATGTGTATATATATATATATATGTATGTATGTATGTATGTGTGTATATATATATATATATATATATGGAATCAAATGACTAAAAAATGAAAAAAGAACAATGGAAGAATGGGGATACTTACAGGGAAGTCGAACGGCCAAGGGGGATTACGACCCCTTGTTTCCAGTTGAAGCACGCTTTTAATCCCAGGAAACGTTCCCGGAACCAGACTCATCTGAAGCAATCCTCCACATGCCGACATTGGAAAAGCAAAATCCAATCCATTGAAAACCGAACATGAAGACCCAGATCGATAAAATATGAACAATACGAATAGAAATACAACATGAATGTCTATACGTATACATATATATATCATAGTGAAAACAATCTAAGTGTAACTAAAATAGTAAATATAAAACCATATAGTAATATTATTCTATGTATTACTAAGTAAGACGTTGGACTGACAGACGAATGCTAATAAAACATTATACATCATTTCAGAATTCTCTTAAAACAAAACAAAATAAATTTCACTGATTTGCGTCGTTTTTATCAATTTGGCGACATATCCGTCAATTTGACAACGTTCAAGAAATGTTACCAAGTTAGCGATATCCCGCCAAATTCATGGCTCTGAATTTGTAAATCTGATTAAAACATCCTGATCCCGTTTATATATACTAAATGAAAACACTAAAATTGTATTAGAAGATATACCCGTTCTACTCTTTTTCTGCTTCAACAATCGACTAAATGAGTTTATTGGCTAAATACAATATATGAGTTTATTGGCTAAACACAATATATAAGTTTAAAAACTGTTTGCCAAAATAAATAAAATTGATGTACGCAGTCCGCAATTAATATAATTAAAAGAAAAATCAAACCGTTAATTTATAATATATATTTTTATATCCATTTATTTATTATTCATAGAAAAAATAATAATAAACATTGCCAAACACATTTAATTTAATTGCGTTGCCGAGCAACATGATATAATATAGGATCTTCCTCATAAAATGCTAATAATTAAATAACCATTTTGATTTCTTAATACTTTTCATTGTTGAGTAAAATTTGTTAAAAATAAACAATGGTGGTAAATTTTCAATTGAAATTCATGTTTTCAAACATTTCATGCTTTCACAAAGTGACCAATTAGCGCAAAAATCTCCCTCCAAACTCAGAGATAAAGTTTTAATTCACTTTCTAACTTAACTGTGAGGAGGTGTTGGGACCAGTCGAGAGATAAAGTTCCCCTTGGGACAGAAGGCGGAGTGCCAAGTCCCATTTTTGCACTCTAGAAAGAGTGCACATTCATTCACAGACCGAATACACGGCGGTCAGGCTCAGGACGCCCTCGGCAGTCCAAGAGATGAGAAGACCACATCACCCGCCATGCACGCTCAGCGCCAACTGCATAATTGTCCGCCATCCGGACACATGCAGCATCTTCAATACGGGTCCCTGTGTCTGTCCGTACTATCGCGAGGCGTCTGGCTGAAGGAAATTTGGTATCGTAGCGCTCATTACGCGTGCTGACAATGACACCCGCCCTCCGTCGCCTCCGTTTGGAGTGGTGTCGCGCTCGACGGGATGGACTGCAACCGAATGGAATCAGGTAGACTTCAGGGACGAATCGGGATTCAATTTGGGCAGTGATAACAACCGTGTACGTGTGCGGAGGCTCCGTGGTGAACTCCTGAATCATGCCTTCATTTTACAGTGGCACACCGCTCCCACAGCTGGTGTGATGGTATAAGGTGCCGTCACATACAACACCCGGTCACCTCTAATATTGATCCACGGAACCATGACAGTCCCACAGTACGTTTCTGATATCCTTCAGCCACATGTGTTGACACTCATACCAGGGCTCCTAGGAAGCATTTTTCAACAAGACAATGCTCGGTCATACACAGCAAAGACGTCACAAGAATGCATCCGCCATATTAAAACCCTTCCCCAGCCAGCCCGATCCCCAGATTTATCGCCGATCGAGCATATCTAAGATCACTTGGGACGGCAAGTTGGACAACTTACGAGTTTGGTCGAACTAGAGGCGCACTTGTACAACAATTGTGGAATGAGATGACGCATAACACCATACGGGACCTGTATGCCTCAATGCTCGCCCGTATCGCATTATGTATTCACTCTAGAGGTGGCTCAACAGGATACTATACCTCCATTCAATTGTAGTTTGTCCTATATTAAATTATCCTTTTGCTTCAATTTTGTAATCCTTTACTTATATCAACGTAGCACTCACATATATAAAATTTCATTCGATTCTGACACCTCTTTCATGGTGCGAAAATTTTTATGGCAACGAGTGTTTATATATATATTCATGGAACTCATTCTTTAAGCTCTATCTATTGTCAATCCTTAAAGACAGACGGACAATTTTTGAAGCGGGTTTGGAATATGAACTGAAAATGGAATATGAACTGAATGTGGAATATGAACTGAAAAAATCTTATTTTGCTAACCTACTTACTCCATATTTGGATGCTGAATCCATATTAACTATCGTCTAAATTCTATTTTTAGCTAAAATAGATGTTTCTAGGAAAATGTAAGTTTTTGTGCCGGAAATGGAAAAGAAGGAGAATTGAACATCCTTAATCCCTTAGCTCCACTGGAATGCCATGCCGAGTATATATCAATCATTGTCTAAGCTCTACAGTAGATACTGAGAATTAGATGCTTAAACTTTTAGTAAAATTTATTTTGAGAAATTTTTGTGAAATCACAAATTCGATTGCCACCAATGAAGGAACTCATCTAAAAATTTTCCAGCGCTACATCCACTTGCATATACAGAAAACATAACAGTGCTACTGCAGTATGATTTAAAAATGAAATAGATATAAAACATGTTGTTTTCAATTAAATAACTTTTTAAAAAATTGATGTGAGCAGCACATGTCTTGTCCTGCAGACTCATACCCACGTTTTCTTTATTTCTTCAAAAATCCATTATGTTGAATTTAATTGCACAAAATAACACCCATAATTATTTAAAATCACACTGAATTTGCAATTTTAGTTCAGTTTTCATTCTCATTGGTTTGTCACTCTCATTCATCATTTTCATTCTCATTTAGTTCAATTTTCATTCTCATCAGAGGTGGCGTAGCGAAAATGAGAAAAAACTAAAATATCTCGAGAACGGCAATTCCTGGTGTAAAGGGGTTCATCTATCTTATTATTTTCACCGTTAAAAATAACGTGTAAAAAAGCACTTAATTAGTATATTTCAGTATACGTAATTTTTTACTTTACATTTTGACAATTTTTGCAGGTCATTTCACAAAAAAAGGCAGGTGATTTTTTTTCCGATTCGTACCAAAATCTAATCAGCACTAGAGTAGCTCACAAGTGACCTATCTACCAAATTTTATAAAATTTGATATATTAGTTTTTCAGTTAGAGTGGATACAGGAAATTTTTACAGACCATTTTTTACAAAAAAAGTTTTTTTTTATCCCTAATCGTGCCCCAAACTAATCAGCATCAGCAACACACACAAATGATTTACCTACCAAATTTTATAATATTTTGTCCATTGGTTTTTGATTTATAGTGGATACTTGCAGTACACAGACACACAGACAGACGTCACGCTAAAAATAGCTTTTTCGTATTCTAGAGGTCCCGAAACGTGTAGGTCCGTCGAAAACTCGACTTGCAATTTTCGGCATGATTTTATTACTTTCTCTATACCCCCTTTCGATTACCATGTATTGCAGAGAAACTAAAAATCTGCTTTGGGCAGCAGTTGACTTTCCCTGCAGACGCAAATTCATTTTCTCTTTAATTCTTTATTAATTCATTACATTGATTTTAATTGCACAAAATAACACTGAATTTGTACTTTTAATTCAATTTTTGTTTTATTTGGTAAATTGGACATGTTTCAGAGGTAGCAGAACAAAAAATCTGATGTGGGCAACACATGACTTTCCTTATATAATGTAATGAATTTACTACTTTTACAGTAAAAAAATAGATTTTTTTATAGTATATTCTTTCCAAGATATTGAATTTTCGACAATTAGTCGTCATTTTCATTGATTTAGCGTCATTTTAATCCATTTGGCGAGATTTTCGTTAATTTGGCAACATTCCGCCAAATTCGTCACCAAAATTTCGCCAAGCGTTATGGACTAAGAAATAAGTTATTCCTACAGCAGAGAAATGACTATTGGCGTTCAAATACAAAAGTATTACTCAACGTATCTTTATTCATGAATGGAACGAGCTAGATCCACGAGAATGATATCACCCAATTTATCGCATGGTATTACATGGGAAAAGTGAACGTGTTTCGCAATTGGATTTTTTTTTTCATTTTATATGACTTTTTGATAATTTTTTTGGAAAAATGTGCAATATCTCGAGAACGGTTCATGTTAGCGTTCTAAAATTTATGTCAATCGTTTTCTAATGAAAAATCACATAAGATATGTCTAGTTTCGTAACTTTATTAGCAGTTTTGATTTCTTGACGATTTTTTCAAAATTTTACTCGAAAATTTAGGGGGGGTTCTGAACATTCGATTACGTATAAAAACAATAGGCTTCCAGTGTTTACGGATTGTGATTTTTGTACCAAATTTCGTTCGAATCGGTCCATGCGTTCGTCGGTTATCCTCTCCAAAGACTCACTGACACACACACACACACATACTTTCACACACACACACACACACACACAGACATCACTTCAAAAACGTTTGATTCGTGATCAGGGATGCTTGAAACGTGCTCTCCCGTCGAAAACTCGAATTCGAATTTTCGACCCTGTCACAATACTTTCCTTATATATTATGTATATAAGGAAAGTAAAATGCAAAACAACTCAAATATCTTGAGAACGGCCCGTCCTAGAGTAATTGGGTTAGTCTTATTCGTTTCCTCGTTAAAAATTACATATACAACATTCATTTAATTGAAATGACATTTGAGCATACGTAGTCTTTTATTTTAGATTTTGGCGATTTTTGACGACCATTTCGTAAAAAAAGGTCGGGTTTTTTTTTTCCAAATCGTATCAAAATCTAATCAGTACCAGGGTGTCCCACAAGAAACTTATCTACCAAATTTTGTGAAATTACGGATATTGGATACGTAAGATTTTTGCGGACCATTTTGCATAAAACGCAGGTTCTTTCATTCCGAATAAGACCAAAATTTAATCAGCACCAGGGTCACACACAAGTAATTTACTTATAAAATACTACCTATAGATACATACATTGCACACACAGACATCAAGTTAAAAATAGTTTTTTCGTGTTCTAGCGGTCCCAAAACGTGTAGATTGTGATTTTCGGCATGATTCCAATACCTTCCCTATAAATTATTATTTACGAGTATTGCAGGGAAAGTAAAAATATGATGTGAACAGCAAATGACTTCTCTACAGACTCATATTCACGTTATCTTTATTTCTTTAATAATTAAAGAGATTGAGTTCCATTGCACAAAATAACACCCATAATTATTTAAAATTACACTGAATTTGCACTTTTAATTCAGTGTTCGGTCTCAATTTGTAACTGGACTTATTTTCAAAGACGGAAAAGCGAGAAACTAAAATATCTCGAGAACGGCTATTCTTCGTGTAATGGGGTTGGTCTTATTCTTTTTATCTTTAAAAATTGCGTATAAAACACGCATTTAATTGATATATTTGAACATACATAGATTTTATTTTAGATTTTGATGATTTTTGCGGGTAATTTCACAGAAAAATGCAGGTTATTTTTGCCGAATCATACCAAAATCGAATCAGCAAAAGGGTAAACCATAAGTGATTTATCTACCAAATTTTGTAAAATTTGATTTATTAGATGTTCAACTATAGTGGGTACAGGCAATTTTTGCAGGCCATTTCGCAAAAAAATGCGGATTTTTTTATCCCGAATCGTACCCAAAACTAATCAGCACCAGGATCACCCACAAGTGACTGACCTAAAAAATTTTATACAATTTGGTCCATAAGTTTTTGAGTTAGTGTGGATACATAAATTACACAGACAGTCAAACAGACAGAAACACACACATACGTCAAGCTAAAAATAGCGTTTTCGTATTCTAGACGTCCCAAAACGTGTAGATCCGTCGAAAACTGGAGTTTATGAATTTCGATATGGTTCCATTACTTTCCCTATACATTATCATGTATTGCAGGAAAAGTAAAGATCTGATGTGGCCAGCACATGACATTCGCTGCAGACTTATATCCAAGTTCTCTTTATTTGAATTACATTTTATTCACTTTTAATTCAATTTTCGTTCTCATAGGGTAACTGGACTTATTTACAAAGGTAGCGTAGAGAGAAATCTAAAATATCTCGAGAACGGCTAGTCCTAGTGTAATGGGTTGGTCTTATTCTTTTCTACGTTGAAAATCACGTTTAAAACAAATATTTAATGAATATATTTGAACATACGTAGTTTTTATTTTAGATTTTAACGATTTTTGTGAACCATTTGGCAAAAAAGAGGCAGGTTATTTTTTTCCGAAGCGTACCAAAATCTAATCAGCACCAGAGTGACTCACAAGCTATTTATTTACCGAATTTTATGAAATTCGGTCCATTCGTTTTTCGGCTAGAGTGGATACCGACAATTTTTTCTGGCCATTTTGCAAAAACAGGAGTGTTCTTTTATCCCGAATCGTACCAAAAGCTAATCAGCACCAGGGTCTTACCTAAGTGACTTATCTACCAAATTTTATGAAATTCGGTCTATTAGTTTTTTATTTAAAGTAGATACAAAATCTGCACAGACATACATACAGACAGACAGAGACTGACAGATAGACACACACACAGACGTCACGCTAAAAATGGTTTTATCGTATTCCAGAGGTCCCGAAACGTGTAGATCCGTCGAAAACTCGAGTTGCGATTTTCGGTTTGATTCCAATATTTTCCCTATATATTACCATGTACTGCAGGGAAAGTGAAAGAGTAGGGAATAAAATGAGATACCAGCATTACTAAGAGAAAATTGCAAATATAATTTTAGCATTCAGTAGGGAACAAGTATTTTTTCCAGAGTATTTAATGAATAGCACATATCCTAACTCTTGCGTGTCAGACAATTTTTTTTTCTTGCAGTTCACAATTTTAATTCACATAAGGTGATTTTAATTTATTTGAAAGAACATAAACGACATAAAAAAGTTGATAATTCGTTCAAGTTACTTTTACTGTGCCACAATTTCTTTTTTAATTTGTTTACAGAGCTTGTTCATGCGGGACATACATTTTTTTTTCATTCAATTTTTTCTAGCTGTATTTTTTGTTCCGCGACTTAATAAACGGTGACTCTGTTTCGTGGATGACATGATGCACAATAACGTTTTATCACATTTTTTTAATAAATTAGCGATGATGATAACATGGCATTCAATGCTATAAACTTATCGGAGAAATTTATCTAGAAAATCTCAAGACAATTGAATTTAAAAGTATTTTACTAGACTTAAGGAAAATAATTATGGGTGGGTTCTTCATCCAATTATATGCAAAATACAATATACAGATTTAAATATATTAAGAAAATATACAGTGTTCAATTTACAAAGCATATTTTGAATCATATTTGTAACCTATATAAATAAAATTGAAAATCTGTCTGTCTGTCTGTCTGTTTCTCCCATCATAACAGGAGAACGGCTGAACCGAATTTGATGAAACTTTGTGGGTAGCCTAGAAATAGCCCCACTTAAAATTTAATTTGTGCTTTGAGTTTCGACGAGTTTCGACGAGTAGTTCCCGAGATATTAGTAAAACACGAAATTTTCGTTTGTCTCATCATTACGGGAAAAGGGCTGAACCGATTTTAATGAAATTTTGTGGATAGCCTTGAAATAGCCCCCATAAATTTAATCCAAGTTTCGAGTTTCTAAAACCAGGAGTTGTCGAGATATTAATGAAAAACTGAACTTGTTCCTAAGAGTTCTACTCTCCAATTCCGTGGTTTATCCAAACGGAAAGGATGAAAATCGTTTGTTTAAAACGTCAAAATGAAATAAAACTTTATTTTCGAATTTGGAGCAAGATTTTTGCATTAATTAGTCACTATCGGAAAACATGAATTGTTTAAAATATGAATTTAAATGGAAAAATCACCTCCATGTGTTATCTTTCACAAGCTTTTACTCAACGATGAAAAGTATAAAGAAATCAAAATGGCTATTTAATTTCGCATTTTATGAGGAAGATTCTATCTTATATCATGTTGTTCGGCAACGGAATGAAATTAAATGTATTGTTAATATTCATTATTATTTTTCCCATTTGAATAATAAATAAATGGATGTAAAAATATACTTTATAAATGAACGGTTTGATTGTTCTTTTAATTATGTAAATTGCCGACTGCGTATATCACTTTCATTTATTTTAGCAAAGAGGTTTCAAGCTCATATATTGTATTTAGCTAATAAACTCATATATTGTGTTTACCCAATAAATACATTTAGCCGATTGTTGAAACAGAAAAAGAGTAGAACGGGTGTATCTTATACAATTTTAGTGTTTTCATGTAATATATACAAACGGGATCAGGATATTTTGTTCCTCAGATCTGCAAATTCAGAGCTACGAACTTGGTGGAATATCGCTAACTTGGTAAATTTTCTTAAACTTTACCAAATTAGTGGAAATGTCTCCAAATTGATAAAAATGACGCAAATCAATGAAATTAAATTTGTTTTTTTTAGAACAGAGTACTGAAATGATGTTTCGGTAGCATTTGTCGGTCAGTCCATCCATCCTACTTAGTAACACATTCAACGAATTTTTTTAATATCACCAAATTGATAAAAATATTTGTAAATCCATAAAAATATCATGGAATTGATAAAATTGCGCTTAATAAATCAAATTAATTGTGTTTTGTTAGGGGATAATATTGTGATGATGTTTCGTCAATTTGTCGCAAAATGGGACTATCAGTTAGTTCTACAGTCCCACTTGGCGATAAATTTGGTGATTTTTTAAGTTATCGCTAAATTGACGAAATTGTCGCCAAACCTTCCATGGAGATAGCATTATTCAGACAATATGATTTCCATAAATTTATTTGAAGCAAATGATATCATGTCGCTTAACAACGGATCCAATGTGTTATGTGCCATTCGATATTTATTAAATCTTTTCCAATTTGAATAATAAAGATATGTATATAAAATAAATTTCATAGACATTGCATTTTTGACTGGATAATATCAATTACGGTCTTCAGGTTTAAACAGTATTATCATTGATATTTTCGGGGACTGTTGATTCAGGGATTATTGATATTTTCAAGTTATTATGCCATTGTTTTATTGACTGGATAATATCAATTACGGTCTTCAGGTTTAAACAGTATTATCATTGATATTTTCGGGGACTGTTGATTCAGGGATTATTGATATTTTCAAGTTATTATGCCATTGTTTTATTGACTGGATAATATCAATTACGGTCTTCAGGTTTAAACAGTATTATCATTGATATTTTCGGGGACTGTTGATTCAGGGATTATTGATATTTTCAAGTTATTATGCCATTGTTTTATTATGACTAAAATTGTTGAAACTCATGTATAGTACATTGTACGAGTAATCTTCTTCAAATGCACGGGTATATCTTCCAATCTACGAGAATATAAGTAGTACAGGTATATTGGCATATATTTCGATATATATTGGCATATATTGGAATCAATTACGACCTTCTGGTATAAAGATTACGGGGATTATTGATATTTTCAATTTATTGCGTCATCTGTTTGCATATATTGATTTGCATATATTGATCTATCTGCATATATTGATTCAATTCCTTTTTTTTTTTTTTTTTTTTTTTGTAAATTTGCTTACAAAAGGGGCCAGGATGTTTTATTCTTCAGATCTGCCTGTGAAGACAATTTTGCATAGTGAGAACAAATATTCTTAAACTTCTCTTTAGGAGCAATAAATTTAATATTTTAACAGAATTTGCACATGATTGCGAATTATAAGTTTCTTTATATTATATATTCCGTACGAAGAACGGGTATGCTGCTAGTATAATATAAATGTGAATATGCAAATTGTGCGTCATTTTAAGAGCTCGTGCATCTAGGATGAATCAAATCATAGGACAAATTCCGTCCAGTCGACTATTTATCTATTGATCTATTGGAAAAATATTATTTTTTTTACACTTGGAGTAGGATTTCTCCACTTGGAGTAAGAAAAGGATTATCTCTTATTTCAAATTTAGGTTAGAAATGAAATTTCAGATTCATTCTTCATCTTTTCCATCAAGCAACGATCATGACTTAAAAATCATTTCCACTAATTATACGATCTCTTAAAATAGTTGTCGGTAATTTAACATAATAGTATTTTATAAACAACAGTATATAGCGTGAACGTATAACAGTAAAGAATTCATATATCTGCGGTTGATAAAATCATCGGTCTCCGCCAGCCCAGTCGATTTTTATCTATTGACCTATTAGGAAAAATATTCACTTTCTACACTTGGAGTTGGAATAGGTTTATCTCTTATTTCAGATTTTGGTTCGAAATGAAGCTTCAGATGTGAATGGCATCACAAACCATTTGGCATCTTTTCCATCAATCCAAAGATCGTGAATCAAGAATCATTTCCATTAATTATGCTATATTTGTAAAAATCGTCGGTTTTCTAACATGATAGTATTTTATAAACAACATAACATAACGTAAAAGTAACCTAGCAGCATTTAATAGTAGTCTAATATTGGGCCAATATTACATATCTTGGCATTACATAGGACATATTTCCAATGCAATCCCAATATTTGACAAATATTGGGTTACATTGGCCTCCAATATTGGCTAATATTTTCATTACAATATGTCGCCAATATTGGTGCTACATTTGAAATATTGGCGTAATATCGTCCCAATATTGTTCCAATATTTTAAGCCAATATCGGACCAATTTCATCAAAATGTCCATTTTTACTTTCCCTGCAATACATGGTAATGTATAAGGAAAGTATTGGAGTCATGTCGAAAGTCGCAACTCGAGTTTTCGACGGATCCACACGTTTCGAGACCTCTAGAATGCGAAAAAACTAGTTTTAACGTGACGTCTGTGGGTGTGTTTGTGTGTCTGTCTGTCTGTGTGTCTGTCTGTCTGTCTGTCTTTGTGTCTGTGCAATGTATGTATCCACTCTAACTCAAAAATTATAGACCGAATTTCATAAAATTTGGTAGGTAAGTGACTTGGGTATGACCCTGGTGCTGATTCGTTTTCGGTACGATTAGTAAAAACAGAACCCGCCTTTTTTTTGCAAAATGGCCCGCAAAAATATCATGCATCCACTCTAACTAAAATACTAATTGACCAAATTTCACAAAATTTGATAGATAAATTACTTGGAGGATACTCTGGTGCTGATTAGATTTTGGTATTATTTGGAAAAGAACAACCTGCCTTTTTTAAGAAATGGCCCCCAAAAATCGCTAAAATAAAAAAAAAACAGCTACGTATGTTCAAATATATCAATTAAATGCTTGTTTTATACGTAATTTTTGATGAGGAAAAGAATAAGAACAACTCTATTACTCTAGGACTAACCGTTCTCGAGATATTTGAGATTTTTCGCATTTAGTTATGCCACTTTTGGAAAAATGTCCAATTACCAAATAAAAACAAAAATTGTATTAAAAATGCAAATTTAGTGTTATTTGGTTCAAATAAACTCAATCTAATGATTTATTAGAGAAATAAAGAACGTATGAATTTGAGTCTGCAGCGAAAGTCATATGCTGCCCACATCAGATTTTTACTTTCCCTGCAATACATGGTAATGTATAGGGAATGTATTGGAATCATGCCGAAAATCGCAACTCGAGTTTTCGATTTATCTACACGTTTCCAGACCTCCAGAATGCGAAAAAACTAGTTTTAGAGTGACGTATGTGTGTGTGTCTGTGTGTCTGTATGTCTGTCTGTCTGTGTGTCTGTGCTATGTATCTATCCACTCTAACTCAAAAACTTATGGACCGAATTTCATAAAATTTGGTAGGTAAATCAGTTAGGTATGACCCTGGTGCTGATTAGTTTTTGGTACGATTCGCAAAAGCAGAACCCGCCTTTTTTTGCGAAATGGCCCATCAAAAATGTCATGTATCCCCTCTAACTAAAATACTAATTGACCAAATTTCACAAAATTTGATAGATAAATTACTTGGAGGATACTCTGGTGCTGATTAGATTTTGGTATTATTCGAAAAAGAACAACCTGTCTTTTTTTTACGAAATGGCCCTCAAAAATCGCAAAATCTTAAAATGAGCTACATATGTTCAAATACATCAATTAAATGCCTGCCTGTTTTATACGTAATTTTTCATGAGGAAAATAATAAGAACAACTCTATTACTCTAGGACTAACCATTCTCGAGATATTCGAGATTTTTCGCATTAATTATGCGAAAATGCCACTTTTAGAAAAATGCCTAATTATCAATTAAAAAATGAAATTGAATTAAAAATGCAAATTTGGTGTTATTTTGTACAATTAAACTGAATTTAATGAATTATTAAAGAAATAAAAAAAATGAATTTGAGTCTGCAGGGCAAGTCATATGCTGCCCACATCAGATTTTTTATATTGGTCCAATTATTGGTGCCAATATTGGGCCAGTATGGGATTGCTTCTAAGGTATAAGAATAGAGAACGTAGATCCCCACCAGTATTTCAACCACGGATCTATGGTTAACCAGTTGACTCTCAAAGTATTTTCTTATACAATTAAAGTGGTCCCTGAATCCTGCTTGATGCTTCAATAAAACTTGAGAAATGACGTCGTAATGATTTCTCCGCTATCTTTTAAACCAGAATAATATCCTAAGTAACTATCATAACTTTGCGCACAAATTCATCGTAATACCCATAAATTAAGAATTGTTGCTAGAAATCTTTTGGGATTCTTCCATTAATCGAAACACGGGGTTCTTGAGAGTAGTTTTCCAGTGCAACAGTAACTTGCTTGGTTTCCAAAATAAAGAACTCAAGTCTCCAACCGAAAACAAGCCACAGACAGTCTCTCTCTCTGAAGAATCTTTTTTCCCTTCAATCATGTTGAACACTTCCCTTCTTGAACACTTTTCATCATTTACTTGTTTGTACTTCATGAAGTTTCTTTAGCATAAAATATTTATCACAAAAATATTTTATGCTAAAATTGTTTCTTTAGCATAAGGTATTTTGATTAACATGGAATTTTTGTTTAGCATGAAATATTTATTGCACGCAAAGTCTGATATAATCTGAAATGTGCTTTAAAGCATGTGATAAAATAATAACAGCTGTCACTGCAGAATCATAAGCTGCAGTAAGACATAAGTTGAATTTTTTATGTTTATTAAACATCCTACATGTGCTACAAAGAAATTTAAAGTAAAAAAACAGATTTCCAGTTGAATTATTTATCTTTGTTATCGCTTTTTTCGACAAAAATGAACGACGCAATTTTTCCGCTCCCTGTAGTGGCATGATTGGGCGGATTAAAGTGATGTTTCTTTGGCACAATTCCTGCGAGGGTTGATAGCAAGAAAGATAATTTTTCTTAAAAGATTTATTTGCATGATTTATGAATTTTCATCTCATTTATTTTACCAAAGCTTTGGCAAAAAACAGGTTGTTTTAAATTTAGGTTCTATATGACTAAAATTTCTCGATTATATTTATTTATTATGTATGATACAAATAATCACTTTCCAGAAGGATGTAAGAATTCAAAATTCCATCTATCGACAATCAAATAATACTCGTATGATAATAGGAAGAACATTGTTTATATTATTTGTTTTTAAACAGATTTATATTTTATTTAGTAATTATGTATTCTAAGCAATATCTTAGAACGCTTTACTTAACATATGCGAATACTATGCTCATTTCAGATAGTGCGAAAAGCACTAAAGGGTAAGTACAACATTTTAACTATTTCCAATAACAAATACACATTTAATTATGCTTATATGAGTAACAATGCTATTTAAAAGAAGTCAATATTTGTGTTTATCTCCTGTTTGTCAAGCTGTGTGACAAATTTGCTGCCTGCAATATTGTCAATTTGGTGAATTTTGAGAAATGTCACGATAATTCAATATTTCCAAAAATTGAAATTGAATTTTTTTGAAAATCCTTAACCCTTATCACTTCAAAATAAACTGAGTTTCACGCTTCGTTGAACAAGTCCGTTTTGTACGGAACGGGGAGTGTAGTGGGTCTTAAAATGATTAGTTAGAGAGTCGTATAGCAAATATGATTTGTTAGGGAGTCGTATAGTAAATATGTTTTGTTAAGCTGGTGGTATAGTAAATATGTTTTATTAGGGTGTCGTATAGTAAATACGTTTTGCTGGGGAATCGTATAGTAAATATGTTTCGTCAAGAAGTCGTATAGCAATAAATAATATTGATCCGGGAACATGACTAATCTGTGTGTGTCCGGAGACTTCGCCACATCTTCTTGCGTGTGAATGAAAGAAAATATTGTAGATAATGTTATATACCCAGTTGCCTTGAAAATGTATTAGTAATGAACCTATCAACTTTTGACAAGTGATAAACCTATCACTTACTGGAAGACTATTGTGTTGCTGTTGAAATTTCTGTTATTTTAGAAATAGTTTAATTTAGTTATAAATTCTTTACCTGGTTCACAAATATCAGGAGATTAATTTTTGGAATTAATCTTCATTTAGTTATTATAGATTAGTTAATTTATAATTTTATTCCACATATTTTTACTTTTATAATTAAAATAAAGTAAATTCTTACCTTTAAAAAGAATATTTCTTACTGTTATTTTTGCCGATTTATGAAATTTATATTTCATTTTCTTTAAAATTATCTTTCATTTGACATTGTATGTAAAGTACTACTTTCGTTCCCTGATTTTCAACATATTTGTCTAGAGTAGCATCTCAAAAATTGCAGTTGGCCCTTATCGAATTTTGACATCTCTAATTTTTCTTTGGATTGTAATCCCGTCTGAGAATTGTCATAATCTTAATATTTTGTAGACATTTTATACGTAAACATACAACCCCCATACTGTTTTAAAAATAACATAATGTGCAATAGCTTCATTGCAATAACTGGCAACTGGTAATGCTTACGCATCCCTGAACTAGTCGCGTTTCATAATTCGCCCGCTGCGAGTTTGCGTGCGATGATTTTTATATCAACTGATATGCAGCGACATCATAGCGGGTACGTAGATCTCAGCTTACTGTGTCCTACTATCCAGCAGTTTAAGCATATGCAATATCTCATTGACCGCCGCTGTTTTAGCGGCTTACCACACGCACACTGTTTCTGAGCTGAGGAAGCAATTTTAGTCTGTTTATAACATCTTTGCGAAGTTCTTTAGTCAGTTTATAACATCTTTGCGAAGTTCTTTAGTCAGTTTATAACATCTTTAGTCATTTTATAACACCTTTAGTCAGTTTATAACACCTTTAAGTAACAACATCTTTACGACATTTCTCATATGATCACTTCTATGATAAAAATCTCCTGCTCTAAGATAAAAATCTAAATATAAAGTTCTGACAATTTTGATGTCATTTATGGACGAAGTTTGTCAAATTCTGCTTATGTTTACTAAAATTAGATTTAATGCTATAGTTTCCTCTGCATAGTATAAATCTCCTGCCAAGTCGAAAAACCATTAAGTAATGAGTTGATGATAGGGTGACTTTCGAGGATGTATTGTAGGGAAAGTATTAAATTCCTGTTTCCAGTTGAATACTTTTAACTATTATCGCCGTAAAAAATTTATAAATTAAAAAAAATCAGTCTAATATTTTTTTTTGCTTTCTTTAGTGGGATGATTGAATGATTAAAGCGATGTTTCTGAAACAATTCCCATGAGAAGTGACAACAGAATGGGAAATTCTTTTTAAAGATTCATTTACATAATTTATGGCTTTCCATCTCATTTATTTATTAGGAACTGTAGCAGGAAACTTAATACGCTATACATTCACATCTCATATGACACATTTCGTCTTATATGGCACATTCATTTTTCTTTGTTATGGATGGTAGAGAATGCTGGTTTATCAGTATATAATAATATTCGGTGGATAGGTTATCAAAATTTAAATATGTCGGTCACAATGACGGTATCAATGATAATTATTTTTGTTTGAAATGTTTTACTATTAATTTAGAAATGCTTGAATATGATTTATGTTAACTATACTATGAAATGAGGGCAGAGCTATCATACCTCGAAACCCCGCAAAGCAGTAGGGGGAAAGTTTTTTGAGGAGCAGAAAATTGTGGAATAAATATTTCAGAAATTATAAGTGGGAGTGGGGAGGGGGGGGGCGGTTGAAATCTAGATGGTCCAGAATTTGAAGTACCGTCATTCTTGTGATGTTCTCCACCCCGATTGCTGCGCTCGCCAATGCCACAATTAATAATTTGTTAAATGAGTACTGGATTTCTAACGGAATGGACTTTTTAAGTCACAGGATTTTTAACTGCAGGTTTTTCAAAAGAAGCAACGTGTGAGTAAAATAGGCCAAATGAAATATACGAGGATGTTCTTTTTGCGCATGTCACTCCCTTCCCGTATCTTTCACGGAGATTTACGGAAATAGTTCTTCTTGATGCTGTAAAGTCACAGTAACCTATTTGTTATGATTCCCTCATTAGCATTAAGGTATGCTTTTCCTGTGAACTATCCGCCTATTTGTTCTTTAGAATACAGTTTTCAATCACAGCGCTAGCTTTGCTTAGCTGTTGATTCTGTAGGGGGGATATAATTAATGTTTCGGTATCAGAGCGTTCTTGATGGAAGCCTCACTTGTGTGTTTGTTCTGCCAGTGTTTCGGTGAGATCGTCGATAGCGCTCCAGCTGCCGGCGTTTCGACGGCTGTTTGGTTTTACAATATCGTGAGTGATTCGAGTAGGCTTTAAGCATTTGGCTTAGAAGCAATATAGTGTGCTTATCTTGGGTTTTACTTTGGTTTAGCAAGCAGAAAATATCAAATTAGTATTTCCTCTAGTACATAAATGTTTTCTGTATATTTTTGGCCATTGTCTTTTGTACTAGTAGTATGCTTCAATTCCTTAAATCAGGAAAGAGGTATTGTAGGCTTTTGAATAAAAGGGTTATTTATCTTTTACCTTTTGTGTCTCTTTACAAAACTCTAAACCATAGGTTCTCAACGTGGGCGATAACGCTCCCTTGTGGGAGTTTGAGACTTTCAGGAGGGCAAAAGAAGACCCAGAGAAAATTAGAGGGCGTCGAGATGGTACGGAGGGGCGGTGAGCAGATTAAAAAAATACAGTTTAAAAAAGACAAAAAAAACACGCTAATCACGTACAAACTAAAGTAAACTTTAATATTGGTTAATTTTTGTTATTGTATGTATTTTAATCATTTTTATAACGTGTGCAAAAATTCACATATTTCGGTAGTTCGGGAAGTGGATGAAAATTGAACTTAAAGATTCCGTTACATTCAGATCTACATTAAATTGGATGATATAAAAATTTTTAATTTTAAATTTGAATTAAAAATTTTCAAATCTTCCAATTTCACGTCAAATATCTCATATATAAATACAGGTAAAGTTAACAAAAGCCTGTTAATAAAAAATAGCAAAAAATATGCTTGTAGCAATTCAGTTATAACAAATTTTTGTTAAATAACGTGATTTTTGCAATCCTGCAAGAATTGACTGTATTACCTGTGCTTGTTATAACCCGCACTCTGCTCCCGCATCACCCTTGCCCCCGCGCTTTACTTCGGCGCCGGGTGTTATAAACGAGTCACTGCATGTTTATCTTATTCCTGTCGATGCGTGTTATATGTCTCCAACCTATATAAAGACAGTGATTGTTCATTTTATTTTCATTAGCATTATCGCGCGCAATTGATGACAGGGTTTTAAAAGTACACTAATACTACTCACGTATCTGTAAAGTAAAAACCATGTGGGAAGCAAAAAAGAAGATGCGACAGTATAGTGTGGATTATATTAAGTACGGATTTATCGAAAATTCCACAAATCCATCATTGCCAATGGGCCTTATTTGTCAAAACACATTTTCAAATGAAGCAATGAAGCCTTCTAGGCTTCAAGATCATTTTAATAAAATACACCCGGATAAGAAAGACAAAGATGTGACCTATTTTCAAGACATGAAAAAGAAGTACGAAATTCAGTCAATTGTATCAAAACTTTTTCATCAGCTTCTAATCAAGACGATGATGGACTTCGAGCTTCGTACAATATCTCATTGTTGATTGTTAAAACATGCAAACCACATACTATTGGGGAAGATTTAATTTTACCAGCAGAAAATGAAGTAATAACCACTGTGCTCCATAAACCAGCTGCAGATATTATCCGAAAAATTCCTTTGAGCATTAGTTCTGTGCAAAGACGAATTGATGAGATGGCTGAAAACATTGACGAATCATTGTGCAATCATATGCAGACTTGTCAATTTTCAATTCAGCTGGATGAGTCCACTTTATCAACCAATGAAGCATTGTTATTGTCATACGTGAGGTTTATCAAAGATGAGAAAATATGTCAAGAACTATTGTTTGCTACGAATTTGGAAACAGATGCAAAAGGAGAAACCATATTTAATACACTGGAAAAGTTTTGTAACGAAAAGGAAATTCCTTTTAATAATATTTTGTCAGTTGCTACGGATGGCGCACCGGCTATGACAGGGCGTCACAAAGGCTTCATAGCGTGCTTAAAAAATAAAGTTCCTGACGTGCTTGCTGTGCATTGCGTAATTAATCGCCAGCATTAGGTTGCGAAAAATTTAAGTGAACGCCTCCATACATCACTGCAATATGTTATCAGAGCAGTTAATAAAATCAGAAGTAACTCGTTGAGTGACAGATCATTTAGTCAGCTTTGCATTGCCATTGATGAAGATTTCAACCGATTGCTGCTTCACACAGAGGTGCGCTGGCTGTTAAAAGGTACTTGTTTGACTCGATTTTACAATCTGTTTGGGTCTGTGATAGAGTTCCTGGGAAACAAAGACACGGAATTGCGCGACAACCTTATCTCATCAAAGAACGATATTACGTACTTGACAGACCTGTATAAATTGTTTAATGATGTCAATCTCCAACTTTAAGGCGACGACGTAAACTTGATTAAGACAAAAAATAGCGTTGCTGCTTTCGTGTCCAAACTGCTATTATACAAAAGAAATATTGGCAGACGCGAATTCAATAACTTTCCAAATTTATCAGCAGTATCATTCCAGCGCGACGACTTGCTTGTTTACTGTCAACACTTGAAAAACCTCCACAGTGATTTCAAGGAACGATTCCAGGACATTTTAAACATGGACATACCAGACTGGGCTTTGGATCCTTTTTCAAATGTCAACACAGCAGGATCATCCCAGTTAGAAGAAGAACTAATAGAACTGACGACAAATGAGGAATTAAAAATTAAATTCAAGAATGGCTACCAAGAATTTTGACTGCGGAAGCCGATTTTGCAACTGTACCCAGGATTATGGTCGATTGTTCAACGATTTCTGATAGCATTCCCATCTTCCTATTTAGCTGAACGTGGATTTAGTGCTGGTAACTAAAAAGAGAAATCGGCTCCATGTTACTTAACTCGGCGACTTACGCTTGTTTTTAAGTAAAATCGAGCCTGATATTAACAAACTCCTTAAAATGCATCAAATTCAACCTTCTCATTAGATAAGTTATAAATTCAATGTCTTTTGAATGTTAATAAAAATACTTTTCAATATAATTAAGTATGCGTTTTTATTGTTCTCATTGAAACAGTCTTCTTTAAACTCAGAAATAGGATAGGCCCATATCCTATCTTACGACTATAGTATATAATATTACACGTTTAAATATAATCGTGGCAATAGCTGTTTCAGATTCACAAGTAAAAAAATTGGGGGGGGCATTAAGAAAAAAAATATTCTCAAAGTGGGCGGTGGGCAAAAAAAGGTTGAGAACCTATGCTCTAAACGTTAAGAGCTTTTGATTGTTTGCTATTTAGAACAAAGGAAAATTTAGCGTTAAGTCACTTGATGTTTGGGAAACATTCCATTAGACAGGGCACTACAGTATTCAGCTATTAACAGTACGAAATGTCAATTTAAACGAGAAATTTATTATGTAACTACATGTGGTAGCAAGTGGTGTGTACACTTCATTTTAGAGGGAAATATCAGGCCATTTAGAAAACAAAAGACAGGTTCTTCATTTCCGAATTGTATCAAAATCTAATTACCGCCAGGGTATCCTACAAGCAGTTGATCTACATAATTATGGAAAATTTGGTCAGTTCGTCTTTCAACTATAGTGGATACATACGATTTTTGCAGGCCATTTTGCAAAAAAATGCAGGGTCATCATTTTCGAGTAGTACAAAAATCTAATCAACACAAGAGTATCCCCCACGAATGGCTCATCTACCCAATTTTATGAAATTCGGCCTATTAATTTTTAGCTATAGTGTATATGCATACGTTACACTGACAAACCAGACAGACACACACAAACAGACGCAACGCTAAAAATAGTTTGTTTGCATTCCAGAATGTCGAAAAATATAGATCTGTCGAAAACTCCAGTTGAGATATTCTCTATACATTACAGTTACGGAACGTATCCTCTGGAATAGTGGGTGTCCACGCAGGATACACGAGATACCGAGTTTCTGGATAACTAATGTTTATTCACAAGCACAAAGTAAACAAGAACAATATACAATCAAACCACACTTAAATGCTCCTCCACTAATTTCACAGAATAAATGATAGTATTCTCAAAATACCGAAGAAAATGCTCTCAGAAAACATCAGCTACCATTCTCAAAGCACTGACAAAAATCACAGTCCAATGTTGCTCACATCACGTCAATTCGTCAACTGCCCTGAAAAGGAGGGATGATTCCTTTTATAGCCTCTGTAGAAATCTCTATATCTCAAAGAATAATCGTTCTGTCGAGAAGTTTCTGGAACATTTCGGAAGTCACCAAATGTCGTCAAATCAAATTGGCGATAATCACTAAATCGGGCAATCTCTGGGGCCACGTCATGTTTGACGTCATGGACTGTGGCTTTTGAGACAGGCTTTCGCGTAGCCTTGGAGACAGATGAATAAGATTCACCAATGAGAGAATACTGCACGTTTGCAACACTGCCCTGTCCTTAAACCTGTATGTCTGGAGCAGTATCAATCAACTGCGGACCAAAATATGGGTCCAATCTGTCAATATGAATGACTTTAGGCTTGGTTGAAGACGATTTCTGGATTCAATAAGCAACAATGTTTATTCTTTTCTTGATGATGTAGTTCGACGACAACTTTTCGTGATGACTTGCCCCGTTGCGCCGCAGTTTTAGAGAAAATCCTGGTAGTCGCCGAGGTTCGAACAGCTATACTTGTCGCCTTCTAGGAATCGTACTTTATTAAATTTGGTATCGTACCGGGTCTTCATTTTATCGGTAGCAATGTTGATCCTCTCAAGAGCAAAACGAGGAACCTTGCCTGCAGATTTTGCACAAATTCATCAGGCGATGAATTAGCATGGTCATCCGAAAATAAGTCACATGATAGTCATAGATCCTGGCCAAACAGCAATTTTGATGGAGAATGACCGGTCGATTCGTGGACAGCACCTCTGCAGACTAGCAGGGATAAAGGTAGGTGACGGTCCCAGTCTTGCTGGTTTCTGGATACGAATATAGAGATGATTAAATATCGCTCTGATGAATCTCTCTACCATGCCGTCCGATTGCGGATGAAGAAGAGTAGTTCGAGTTTTGTTCATTTCGAGTAGTATGCACAGTCCCGTGAATATTCTACAGCTGAAGTTTGTTCCCTGGTCAAAATGGATGAGATTGGAAACCCCTAACGACATATCCATTTCCGAGTTAGTCATTCACTAATAGTTAAAAAAGTTAAAGTCTTTGTCAGAGATTTCGTAAGCTTCTGGCCACTTTGTGAAGAAGTCCACCACTACTGGGAAATATTTGTTTTTGTGCAAAGTTCGTGGTAGTGGTCCCAAAACGTAGAGTGCAATTCTCTCAGAAGGAGCTCCGATATTGTAATACTGAAGAAACCGACGTGTTTCGTTCTTCGGTCCCTACCGTGCATTTTTTGCACCAGCGCTCAGCATCGGTCTCACCACACTGCACCAGAAGAAACGTTCACGGACTTTATTCAGCGTCTTGCTGATGCTAATATGTCTTTCGCGGGGCTATCATATATCTCTTTTATCTCGTACTTTGTCGCTTCTTGTCTGACTTTCATCTCGTCTTGTACGACTTTCATAGCCTCTTTCACTTCGTCTTGTCCGACTTTAATCAAAGCCACCATCTCGTCTTATCCGAATTTAATCAAAGCCATCATCTCTTCCTGCCTGGCTTTTATCCCGTTTTGTCTGGCTCTCATCTCGTCTATCTTTCTTTAATCAACGCCATCTTCTCTTTCATCTGTTCCTCCATCGCTTTTCTATTCACTAACACATACGCTTGTCATGTTTCTAGAAACACACTCCTGACACCAGTTTGTTACGAAACATATCCTCTACAATCGTGGGTGTGCAAGCACGATACAAGAACGAGTCCAAGTTTCTGGATAATTTACGTTTATTCACAAGCACAAAGTAAACAGGAACGATATGCAATGAACAGTACTTACATGCTCCATTAATTTCACAGAATAAACTATGTTGTTCTCAAAACACTAACAAAAATACTTTCACAAAACAGCGGCTACTATCCTCGAAACATTGACAAAAGTCCCAGTCCAATGTAGCTCGTTTCACGTCAATTCGTCAACTCTCCTGAAACGGAGGGATGATTCCTTTTAAAGCCTCTGTAGAACTTCTGGAAATCTCTATATCTCAAGGAATAATCGTTCTATCGAGAAGTTTCTGGAACATTCCAGAAGTCAACAAATGTCCCCAAATTGGCGATAAATCGCCAAATCTGGCTACCCTGGGTTCATGTCATGCTGACGTCATGGACTGTGTTTTCTTCGCCTGGCTTTCGAGACAGACGAAAGAGGAGGCGCCAATGAGAGAATATAGCACGTTCGCAACATTACCATGTTATTGTAAGAAAGATAATAATATCCGTTTCAAGGAAAATTTCTGATTTACATATTTCGCCCAAAAAGTGACACAAATTATACTTATATTAGGAATACGCGTAAAATGTATTAGAATATTAAATATTATCTACCCCATCAAAATCGTAAAACGTTAAAAAAAATTAATTATTTTTTTATCTATTTTTTATATTTCATTTATTGTCATTAATTCCCTTCAAACCTATCATTCGAACGAATCCCCATTTATTTAAAATTATTTTCAAAAGATATTAAAGAAAATCTGAAATTGAAAAAAAAAACATTCTGAATCTTGAATTGCTTTTTCAATATCTTTTAATATGTTTCGATTCTAAGTGTCACAGCCTTTTTGAACATGTTTGTTAATATTTTATAAAAATATTATAACTAAAATTTTTAAATTCTAGATATTAATATATTAATATGGAAAATATTAGAGAATATCTTTATTCATAATATATTTTGCATTCTTCGCTTTCAAAAAAGTGTCAAATATATATTTAACACGTATTTATTTGACTACTAGCTATTTAGCAAACTATAAACGTGTTTAATGACTATGTGTGTCCCTAAATTGTGCAAATAGCTATATTTTTAATCAAGAATATTAAAAAATGAATTCATATAAAGAAAATAGGATTATAGAATAGTAAAAAATCCTTTGAAAACTCATTCATATGACATGTTGTTACCTTTGATGGCGTAGTTGCTCTGACATTTTGCCTTAAGTAAGATGACTGAGGCGTCCAATGACGAACCGTCAAATTTATTAATAGGATTTTTTTTTTAGAAACAAGATCACGACCTGGATACTCAACATTTTGATATTTCATTCTTTTTTCCTATTCTAAATTCGCATCAACTCTATGATGGTTACAGCAATGACATCATTGATGACATCATTGATGACATCATTGATCACACTATTGACCACCAATACAATGTAAATACAATGATGTAACCATCATTGTCCAATGATGGTTATATCATTGTATTCACATGTTGGGAAGGAAAAAATATCTCACAATACAATAGAGAGGAGAAACAAGTACATAAAGAAATAAAAGATAGGGAGATTGGATCATGCTGTAACTTGATACAGAAGCAGTTGTTCAATAACAAGCAATCGACATTTTGTTTCTTTGGAGAGGGAGAAGACTGATTTATACTGCCACTATTCATATATACTACGCGATTTAATATTAAGTAGAAGTTATTCAAGAAACATTATATTTGATAGAGAAAAGTAATTTTTGTCTTACTTTTTGATTGATGTCTTATTAATTATTTAAACGAATATTTTAACATTCTTTCTGATTGAGGACTGGCTAATTTGGGTATTGAATAGAAAAATAATTTAAATGTTGTTTATTACATTTGCTTACTCCTTCACTGCAAATTATGATAAAAATCTGACGCCGTCGATTAAGGCAAGTTGATGCGTTTAAACTAGTGCAACTCGGTACTATGCATTAACGTACCCCGTACGTAAATTAATGTAATACATTACTTTCATTTGTTTTAAAATCAATGGCTTAGAATCAGCCACCTCACCAAGTTTTATGAATAGTCCAAGAAGGAAAATATTGATAATAAAATACGAAAAAGATGAATTATTAGTAACCCCATGCAATGTCTTATATAATTTATTTCTCATTAATTTTATTCTTAACATTTTCCAACATAATTGAAAAGTATTTCCGACTTTGGTCTTTCTGTCTGTCTGTTTGTCCGTTCTTGCGATAACTGCTGTAAAATTGGCTTTATTAACATGAAATTTTAGTATGTTGTTGAGACGGTCTGTGGAATATACGGGATAGAAAATAAATAATAACACCCAATTAATTTCGGATTTAACCCGGGTTGAAAAAATGATATAAATTAAACCTTGATTTTTCAAACATTTTTTAAGCAATGTTAAAATTCACTAATTGTTTCGAAAATTTTAACAAATATTTAAAGTATTATGTAAATTGTGGAAAAAAAATTTCAGCAAAATATGTTAAATAGTTTCTTAAATAAAAAATGAGATAATAATTACCCCCATGATATGAAGAAATCACTTGACTCATTGCAAAATAAAATATGGCATCCATTTTTCTCCCTGTGTGAAGATCGTAATATTTAAAGATTGTTACATTTGCATTTAGTGTTGCGTCCGTCATAAAACAGCTTTATTTTTTAGTATTACCTGTGTATCTAAATTCTGTGCTAATGCATTTACAATATTTTTGATTTTAAATTATTGCTAAACTCTGATTATTTTTTCAACGAAGCATAATTTTAACTTCTGCAGAATGTAAACAAATCAAACGATTGTAAGGTCAGTTGCATAAGAATGGCTGAATTTTTTCACACAAAATAATTTACCTCTGGGTTTTGGAATATAAATGATATGAATGAAATATTCATTGATTTTGATGACACAAGATATAAATAAACACACTTATCTAAATTGACCAACTTATTTAATATTTAAGTTCATAGATATCTATTTATGTCTTGATTATTATTACTATTCATAAATCCATTATTATAATACATCTAGCGCTACCAATATTTCATTAATAATCATATTTACACACATAATATAATTGACACATATATTTAGACACTTTCTTTTAATCTACCGAAACTCAAAATAGTTCTTTTAGTTTAAAATACAAGAACTCGTTATTACGACAGTGATTCGTACGAACTAATTGTTCATTATTAGACCGTTAAATGTGTGCCTTCCGTGATAATTAGTGACAAGTGAAATACATAAATACCTATGCTCTCTTGCACTTCAACACTTATTCGCGCAATCACTATGCTGCAAGGTTCTATTGCACATCACATTTCTGAGCCACGCTTTCATTTAGCACTCACAGTAGATATTTTTTGCACAAGCTCAAGAGACATGTTGCTACGTCGTTGTCGAAAATTCAAATCTCTCGAACTTTCTGGTACAAATTTTTGGGGCACTTTTTTATTTCCCCCTTTGGTTTCATACCACTCCTCTCATTTGTCGTTGATGCAGAAGGGGATGAACGCTGTTTATCTATGATTGCGTTCCAATTGGTTTCTTCTGCTGCATTTAGATTGCTCATTATCTGTCTTGACATTCGTAATTGCAAGTGCAACATGTCGTACAAGTATTGTACAACAATACTTGTCTGATGCATCATAATCTCTGTAACTTCTTCATGGCCTGGTCATAAAACACATAGAATCTAACGCCCTGTCTTGGCGTCAGAAATGGTAGGAATGGGTTAACTTCTTATGGCTCAGTCATCGCCTGGGCGTTTTTTTTTTGTCATGGTAATTTTGTACCCTACGATTGTCATAACGAGGGTAACCGTGAGAATCAGGTTTTTTTTTCTAAATTTGAAATTCAATGAGATTAGCATGCAAAACAATATATATATATATATATATTTCATAAAAAATGCTGAATAACTTGGTATTTATGTGAGATTAAATATTTATAATAGAAAAACTACTAGTGAGTGTTTTGAAGCAAAAACAGTTTTACTCCAAATTTAAGCTAATCAATCACTCCTGTATGCTACAGTTGTAATGTGCTTTATTTCTGTGAACTACCCATGCACAGAAATCCAATTTAATATCAGTTCTATCGACCAAGGCCTCCTTTTGGATCGTATTTTACATTTTATATTTATATCTAAAACTGATTTCAGATACGGGTACATTGAGATAAAACTTTTTATCATAGAACAGGGGAAAATATATATCTAGAACGTTGTTTCTTATCGAAAAACAGGTAATCGTTGTACAGGAAATTGTTTTCTTTTGCAAATGTTCTCCTTAAAATTCTCCTTGTTACAGAAAAGTGCGCTTTAAACTGCAGTATTTGTTGTTATTTAGAACTATTAAATATCAACAAATTGTAAAGATATAATTATATTTAAAAATGTAAAGATATTAACATAATATGTACATATTTGTATTAGTTTTCTTGGTTAAAATTAGAGCTGGAAATTCATTAAAAAGATGTCAAGCTTACAAAATTAATATTATTCATTTTTAAGAATATCAAAATTTGAATTAGCATCAAGTAAAAGTAAAGTCGAATTACATTTTCAATTAAAATCAGCCCAGCAATTCCACTAAAATATCCTCTAAAACAATTTCAAAGAGTGATGTGATAAAAAGTATACCATTCTATAATGAGCACCAGACCGACCAAAGACTTTTTCCAAATGTTGTCATATTTAAAATTATTTAATTTAAAATTAGCTTGATCTCATTATCTCATATTTCAATATATCAATCTTGATAATTCAATAGTATTCATAAAATGGTAACAAATGCCTGAGTTCTTGATTTCCTGGTATTTTACTATTTTAAGGGGCTATTACCGCAAGAGAGCACTGTTTAGAATGTTGGTACTAGTCTTTAACATTATATGTGATTGGCCTCACATTTTTACTTTCCTTATATACATAATGTATAAGGAAAGTATTGTGACGGGGTCGAAAATTCGAATTCGAATTTTCAATGGGAGAGCACGTTTCAAGCATCCCTGATCACGAATCAAACATTTTTGAGGTGATGTCTGTGTGTGTGTGTGTGTGTGTGTGTGTGTGTGTGTGTCTATGTGTGTGTGTGTGTGTGTGTGTGTGTGTGTGTGTGTGTGTGTGTGTGTGTGTCAGTGAGTCTGTGGAGACGATATCTCACGAGCGAATGGGACGATTCAAATGAAATTTGGTACAAAAATCACAATCCGTGAATACTGGAACCTAATTGTTTTTAAGCGTAATCGAATGTTCAAAACCCCCCTAAATTTTGGAGTGAATTTTTGAAAAAATCATCAAAAACTCAAAATCTTTAATAAAGTTACGTAAATAGACATTTCTTATATAATTTTTCCTTAGAAAATGATTGACATAAGCTTTAAAACCCTGGCATGAACCGTTCTCGAGATATTGCACATTTTTCAAATAAATTTGTCAAAAAATCCCATAAATTAAAAATAATATTAACTGTTGAGAAACATGTTCCCTTTTCATATGTAATATCATGCGATAGATTTCGTGACATCATTCTCGTGGATCTATCTGGTTCCTTTCATGAGAAAAGATACTTTGAGTGATACTTTTGTATTTAAAAGCCAATTGTCATGTATCTGCAATAAGAATAACTTATTTCTCCGTCGTTAACGCTTGGCGAGATTTTGGCGAAGAATTTGGCGGAATGTACCCAACTTGGCGACATTTTGAAATATTGCCAAATTAACGAAAATCTCGCCAAATGGATAAAAATGACGCTAAATCAATGAAAATGACGACTAATTGTCGAAAATCCAATACCTTGGAAAGAATATAAGTATCTACTACAAGAAAAACCTATTTTTTTTACTGTAAAGTAGTAAATTCATTGCGTTATATAAGGAAAGTCATGTGTTGCCCACATCAGATTATTACAAAAGTTTTCAGTGAAGATGCATATGTACACTTTAACCAACACCATACAGTGACATCTGTGCATTTATCAAGGAAGAGTAGTTAAAATCTGTGAGCGAAAGTTCTAGTAATTTTCAGGGACCTTCTTGAAATTCTACACATACCTCGAAGTTGTATTGGGCTTTCACTTATTATTGGTTTTGGATTTGTACATTTGGAATCGTGTTTGTTTGCGAGTTTAGAATTGTGCATTCCATTCGGGCAATTCCATTTGCTGAGCAATATCTGTCTTATTTTCTCTAGGCTGAAATTTCACCATCTTTTTCGGGATGTCGGTGCCCTCACATGATATGCCCCTAGATAAATTTCAAAAGTCTCTAATATCACACCAGGAGACACATCTAGGAGAGTGATCAGGAGAATGTCACATCAGGAGTTGCATCAGAAGACACACATTATTCAACATTTTTGCTTGACTCTATCTGGCGCTCTTGTAACCATCGTAACAGATTATGCGCTTTATTTAAAAAAATTCACATTTTAGCTTTTGCATATTATCTAAACATCTATAATTCAGTCATTACATCACCTACAGGGTGTCCCAAAAAATATGAAACGCTCTTTAATTCTTTACCTGTTGGAAATAAGTGGGCAATGTAAATTGCAAAAATGTTGAATTCAAGGTAGAAAATAAGACTACATTAATGGAATTGTCCTCCCATGAATTTTAAAAACGTTACACTTTTTATATTTTTATATTTCCCTTAGACAAATTCTGTCAATTAGAAAACTTTTATTTTTAATACAACTAGATCATTAAGAAATGCATATCTGTATCTTTAAAACCAACTGAATTATGATAAAAGAAAAATCTGACTTATGCCACTTTTCCGTACGATGCGAAGGGCTGTTTCATTAGATAAAATAGAGATCATAAACAAATTGACGATGAAAATTATTTAGATCAAAAATACGTTAATATGTGTCAAAATTTTTTATCACAAATGCATCTAAATAAAGCATTATAAAGACAGAGATCATATGAAACAGTGGTACTCACTAAGCGGTTGGGTATCCCATGTATTATCATCCAGTTTTATATTTTTTGTGATATGTCACAAATTTACATTTCTAATTCGATGAATGGTCCTACCATTCACAATGTTCAATTTTCAGTTAAATATAACTCGCTCAATTTTAAAGATACAGATATGCGGTTCTTTTTAATGATCTTGTTGCATTAAAAATAAATTTTGTCTGATTGATCCAATTTGTCTAAGGGGGTCGTATAAAATTTACAAAGTGTAACTTTTTGAAAATTAATGGGAGGACTATTTCATTAACGTAGTCTTATTTCTTACCTTATTTTCAACATTTTTGCAATTTACATTGTCCGCTTATCTCCAACAGGTAAGGAATTAAAACGCGTTTCACTCTTTTTAGGACACCCTGTACGTACAGCAGCTGTTCTGGCAGAAATAGATCTACAGCGATTTTAAGGCGATGAATACAATTTCTTGTTTAATAACGAATGTATGCAAATTTATTGTTCTATAGTAGAAGAGAATATAACATTTTGATAACTGTTATTGTTTTAACTTAAAGGCTGAAACTTCACAGAATTCTAGTACCGACCAAGAGGGCAGAAACGAACAAAATCAATTTTCGATTAAGACGATATTTTCCACGCTAATAGACATACATTGTGAATTAAAAAAAATCTGATGTGCGCAACACATGACTTTCCTTATATAATGTAATGAATTTACTACTTTTACAGTAAAAAATTAGGTTTTTCTTATAGTAGATACTAATATTCTTTCCAAGATATTGAATTTTCGACAATTTGTCTTCATTTTCATTGATTTAGCGTCATTTTTATCCATTTGGCGAGATTTTCGTTACTTTGGCAGCATTTCAAAAAGTCGCTAAGTGGGCGAGATTCCGCCAAATTTGTCGCCAAAATGTCTCCCAGCGTTATGCACTAAGAAATAAATTATTCTTACAGCAGATAAATGACTATTGGCGTTCAAATACAAAAGTATTACTCAAAGTATCTTTTTTATGATTGGAACGAGCTAGATCCATGAGAATGATGTCACCTAATTTATCGCATGGTATTACATATGAAAAGTGAACATGTTTCTTAATGGGAAATATTTTTTTTTTATTTTATATGACTTTTTGAATTTTTTTTTTAAATATGTACAATATCTCGAGAACGGTTCATATTAGCGTTCTAAAATTTATGTCAATCGTTTTCTAATGAAAAATTACATAAGAAATATCTATTTGCGTAATTTCATTAGTGGTTTTGATTTTTTGACGATTTTTTAAAAATTTTATTCGAAAATTTGTGGGGGTTCTGAACATTCGATTGCGTATAAAAACAATAAGCTTCCAGTGTTTACGGATTGTGATTTGTGTACCAAATTTGGTTCAAATAGGTCTATTCGTTCGTCAGTTATCGTCTCCACAGTCTCACTTACACACACACATACACACACACACACACAGACATCACTTCAAAAATGTTTGATTCGTGATCAGGGATACTTGAAACGTTCTCGCCCGTCAAAAACTCGAATTCGAATTTTCGACCCCGTCACAATACTTTCCTTATACATTATGTATATAAGGAAAGTAAAAAATTATTAAAAAACAATTTATTCCAAAATGAAGTTGTAAATTGCAACTGAATTTTTAAGTGTCCTAGTTTCCTAGTGTTTGACAGGATTGCTAACTCGGATTTCATAAAAATAAATCGTTAATTTATTTTACTCAAATATGTTTCGTCTGTGTTTAAACGTGCACTATATAGAATTTTGTATTTTGCAATAGCCTGAGTTTCCTCAACATTTCAGCCACTCAATCACTCCTACATTCTGCACTTGCAATGCACTTTGTTCTCTTAAACATTTCATGCACAGAAACCAATTTAATGTCAGCTGTATCGACCGAGAACTTTTGTAGATCGCATTTTATTTTTATATTTATATCTAAAACTGATTTCAGATACGGAGTACGCTCAGGAAAAAAAAACTTTCAATCACAGCAGAGGAAAAGAACGTGAAATGTTTCTTATCGAAATACTTGTAATGGTTGCTCAAATGGAAATTCTTTCTTTCGAGAAGTTTCTCTTTAAAACTGTCCATGTTACATAACAAGCACATTCCAAACACAGGTTTTTAAATAATAAACATTTTGCGTCCCGTTTCTTTGTAAAGAATGTTTTGATATTTATTATGAAAAATCTGATGTGGCCAAAACTTGATTTTCCGTACATAATACACATATTTTACTTCTTTCAGGGCGAAATTATGATAAACAGAAACGACAGCAGAATGTTTTTCACGTTGAAACGTGCTCTGGCATTTGGCGTTTTCTGGATAACAACATGTAAATGTATGATGAATTAACTTATATTTCGAGCTGATATAACATGACAATCGGAAATATTACTAACATGTGCTAAGCAGTACTAATGTTAGCATATGTCAATTATAGATGCATTCAATTTGGCGTTTATTTCGAAATATTAACATTATTTTTGCGAATTTGATGATATCTCTTCAATATGACACCACAGTAAAAATATTTTGTTTTTACTTTTCGAAGATTATTTCAAGAAGAAGAAAGACCTTTTGTATGTTTTTTCTAAACTGTTCCAGAATTTAAACAAAATCAATGTGTCTAAATTTTTTGGTTAAGCAAAGTTTGAAAATTTTGAAAGGACTGTTTTTGAGCTAGAGAGGATATATACATTGCATAGAACGATACACCGGCAATCAGACAAACACATTCAAACACTACGCTAACTGAAGTGTGTCTTAACTCAAATTTCTTACACCAGAATTCATTTTTCTTTTTCAAATTTTACAAGAAATATATTTTTTAAATCGGTATCGTGGGTCTAAAAGAATTCAACTATACCGTGTTACTATTCACTGAAAAACCTTTTCGATTGACACCATACTTTAAAGTGTAACCCCCGGGGGGTAACTTGCCTCCCACAAGGGACTAATGAAGTCACGAATAAATAAAAATTGTATCGCAACTATTTTTCACAACACTGATTAAAACTGTGAAGTTCCGTGATCATTGAGCCCTTTATGCTTCATAAATTATATTCATAATTATATTCATAAATTACATTCATAAATTATATTCATAAATTATATTCATAAAAATAATTATATTCATAATAATTATATTCATAATTATATTCCTAAGAATATAATTATATTCATAATTATATTCATATATTATTTATATTCATAAACCCTTTAATCTGCCGAATTTTGTTCTATGCTGCCATGTTAAAGAATTAAAAAAATTAGAATAAAATTCAAAGTTTTCGCTCGAATTTAAAAAAAACTGTATCTAGTTCTACATTTTTGACAACAAAACTGGATGTAACATTTCCTAAAATCCATTAATATTTGTGTCTGCCATTGTGTATACAGTAAATCATCCATGGACATTAGGCAGTTAGACATACATCACTCCAAAAATAGTCAAAATGTGTTCAGAAGCTCTTAGAATATATATTGGCATCAAAATCTTGAAATCGAAAATTTTCTGTAAAACAATACTTTCTCAATACGACATATGAGAATATAAAACCATGCGTTTATTGTGATACCCAAAACGGGCAAATCCATCAAAAACCCAAATTAACAATTTTCGTCAGCTTATTCAAATGCTATCCCCATACACGTAACATATAGGGAAAGTGAAAAATTAGAAATATTGTTTAAAATGAAACATCATTTTATTCCAGCGCAAAACGAATCTTAATGGATCTTCGCTTTTAGATAATTGTTCTGAATAATTCAAAGACCCTGAACTTTAATAATTATCCTTAATGAGAATAAACGGATAATAATAAACAAAAATGTCGTTTAAATAAATGCTTTTAATGTGGAATGTACGTGAACTTTGGTAAGCGTTTCATCAATTATTCCTAAAATGTTATAATTATGCAAGAAAGATACGCAGATACTCTTAATGTAACAAACATTTTAAGTATGCTCTTTAATTAAAAATATCCGATATGTCATTTAAAATAATGGCCTCTGCTTTTGCTGTGATAGGTAATTAAGTTCAATTTTAAGTATCTGATGTGGGCAGTGCATGGCAATTTATACATGCTGTGATGAATTTACTTATTCAACATCCATGTAATCGTGTGCAGGATTCAAAGAAATGAGTTGATGATATTAAATGAATACTCGATTAACTGGAGTGTGAATCAACTCGTATTTCTAATACCAGAATTATTCTTTTCTTTAATTTTACAAGAAAAATTTTCAAATATCCGTATCGTGAGTCAAAATAATTAGAACTATAGAGTTTTATCCTTCACATTGAAAAAAAAATCTGATGCGGGCATCGCGTGACTTTCCTTATATAATGCAATGAATTTACTACTTTTACAGTAAAATAAATCTGATGTGGGCAAGACATGACTTTCCTTATATAATGCAATGAATTTACTACTTTTACAGTTAAAAAAATATTTTGCTTATAGTAGATACTTATATTCTTTCCAAGATATTGAATTTTCGACAATTAGTCGTCATTTTCATTGATTTAGCGTCATTTTTATCCATTTGGCGAGAATTTCGTTAATTTGGCAACATTTCAAAAAGTCGTCAAGTTCGCGATATTCCACCAAATTCTTCGCCAAAATCTCTCCAAGCGTTGTGACCGAAGAAATAAGTTATTCTTACAGCAAATAAATGACTATTGGCGTTCAAATACAAAAGTATTACTTAAAGTATCTTTTTTCATGAATGGAGCAAGCTAGATCCACGAGAATGATGTCACCCAATTTATCGCACGGTATTATATATGAAAAGTGAATATGCTTCTCAATAGGAAATATTTTTTTTTATTTTATATGACTTTTTGATAATTTTTTTGAAAAATGTACAATATCTCGAGAACGGTTCATGTTAGCGTTCTAAAATTTATGTCAATCGTTTTCCAATGAAATATTATATAAAAAATGTCTATTTGCGTAACTTTATTAGCGGTTTTGATTTTTTCCGATTTTTTCAAAATTCCATTCGAAAATTTAGGGGGATTCTGAACATTCAATTACGTTTAAAAACAATAGGCTTCCAGTGTTTACGGATTGTGATTTTTGTACCAAATTTTATTCGAATTGGTCCATTCGTTCGTCAGTTATCGTCTCCACAGACTCACTGACACACACACACACACACAGACATCACTTCAAAAATGTTTGATTCGTGATCAGGGATGCTTGAAACGTGCTCTCCCGTCGAAAACTCGAATTCGAATTTTCGACCCCGTCACAATACTTTCCTTATACATTATGTATATAAGGAAAGTAAAAATAGATTATTTTTATAGTAGTTATTTATATTCTTTCCAAGATATTGGGTTTTCGTCAGTGAGTCGTCATTTTTCATGTCGTCATCATCAATGAGTCGTCATTGATTTAACGTAATTTTTATTCATTTGGCGAGTTTTTCGTTAATTTAGCAACATTTAAAAAAGTCGCCAAGTTGGCGACATTCCACCACATTCGTCGACAAAATCTCGCCAAGCGTAATGGACGAAGAAATAAGTTATTCTTACAGCAAATAAATGACTATTGGCTTTCAAATACAAAATATTACTCAAAGTATATTTTTTATGAATGTAACGAGCTAGATCCACGAGAATGATGTCACCCAATTTATCGCATGGTATTTCATATGAAAAGTGAACATATTTCTCAATAAGAAATATTTTTTTTTATTTTATATGACTTTTTGATAATTTTTAAATGTGCAATATCTCGAGAACGGTTCATGTTAGAGTTCTAAAATTTATGTCAATCGTTTTCTAATGAAAAATTACATAAATGTCTATTTGCGTAACTTTATTAGAGGTTTTGATTTTTTGACGATTTCTTCAAAATTTCACACGAATATTTAGGGGGGTTCTGAACATTCGATTTCGTATAAAAACTTCAGACTTCCAGTGTTTTCGGATTGTGATTTTTGTTCCAAATTTCGTTTGAATCGGTCTATTCGTTCGTCTGTTATCGTCTCCACAGACTCACTGACACACACACACACACACATAATTTCACACACACACACACACACACATACTTTCACACACACACACACACACACACATACTTTCACACACACACACTCACATACTTTCACTCACACACACACACAGACATCACCTCAAAAATGTTCGATTCATGATCAGGGATGCTTGAAACGTGCTCTCCTATCGAAAACTCTAGTTCGAATTTTCGACCCCGTCACAATAATTTCCTCATACATTATGTATAGAAGGAAAGTAAAAATGCTTGAAAAAATCTTTCAATTGATACCATACTTGACAATATACTTCCGAGGATACCCCCCTCCCTTCCAGGGAGGCTGATGATGTCACGAAAAAATTGTATCGTGGTTTTTTTTCACAATAATTGAAACTATTAATTTCCGTGATAATTGAGCCATAAATAAACCATTTTATATTTGATTATGTCAAATTTTGTCCCATGCTACCATGCTAAAAATATATATATATAATTTAATATTTGGTAACAGAACCGGATGTAAAGTACCGTGAAAATTCATTAATATTTCTAGCTATTATTGTGTAGACAAGAAATCGACCAAAGACATCAGTCAGACAGACAGATAAACAGACGGCCATCCCTGCCAAAATAGTCGAAGCATATTCAGAGGGTTTCAAACATATACTGGCATCAAAATTTCGAGTTCAAAAATTTTCATGAAAACAGTACTTTCTCTATACTGTATTACATTGTATGATAAAGTTATAATGCAACCGCTTTGTAAATATATCCAGCTTTGTAATATATACATCAGAATATTAAGTGTCATTTCTCATCCTCCTCTAGTCACTATTCCATGAGCACTGGGCAGGATGTTATTTCCCATTGTTTTTCTAGTCACTGTTGTATAAGATCCAGGTGTCATTTCTCATCCTCCCCCTAGTTACTATTGTATAACTCGCCGGAATGTCATTTCCCATTCTTCCCCCTAGTCACTATTGCACGAAGTCATTTCCCGACCTCCTCCTAGTCACTGTTGTATGAGCACTGACCGGGGTGTCATTTCCCATCCTTCCCCGTAGTTACTATTGTATAAGCATTGGCCGTCATGCTATTTCCCATCCTCTCTGTAATTACTATTGTATAAGCACTGGCCGTTATGTCATTTCCCATCCTCCCCTAGTCACTATTGTATGAGGACTAGCCTGGGTGTCATTTCCCATCCCCCTCCTAATCACTATTGTATGAGCACTGGCCGGGGTGGCATTTCCCACCCTCCCCATAGTTAATATTGTATAAGCACTGGCCGTCGTGTCTTTTCCTGTCCTCCCCTAGTCACTATTGTATGAGGACAAGCATGGGTGTCATTTCTCATCCTCCTCCTAGTTACTATTGTATGACCATAGGCCGGGGTGTCATTTCTCACCCTTCCCGTAGTTACTATTGTATAATCACTGGCCGTCATGTCATTTCCCATCCTTCACCTAGTCACTATTGTATGAGGACTAGCCTGGGTGTCATTTCCCATCCTCCTCCTAGTCACTATTGTATGAGCACTGGCCACGGAATCATTACTTTATCTCTTCCCGAAACAGTTCAGTCAAATTAATTTACCTTCAGAAATCCATAAATTTATTCGTTTAGAAATATCTAATAAGTAGTTAGTACTATAAACAGATAAGTACTATTAAACATATTTAATTCACCGAGTGAAGGTATGATTCCTTGAAAATACACAAGTACAGGGAGATGTAATATTCTGGGTAAAAATTGCATCAATTTGTACATACAGTAAACTTTCGATAATCCTTAACATTTGGAAATTCAGCAATCAAATATCCTTTTACAGAACTCGCACTGAAGATAAATATGGTGGGTTTTACGAGCGGCATACAAAGCAATGTGTTTAATATTTAATGTTTTACCATCAACGATTTACCATATTTCGGCCATGTTAAATATAAATAATTTAGTAAGTCTAAAGTCCCATATTTAAGTTCTTCTTTGTCTCCTGCACCACAGACACATCTTACTTTGCTGGAATCTAATACACTCCAAGAACAGAGTGAAATATACAAAGCATAAAACAATTTTTAACTACGATTTTTATTTCATTTTATTCATCATCACGCATAATTTAGCCACCTTTATAAAAATTAGATTCAAAATAAAAAATGTCTTTTACCACATACTTACAGAGCAATACAAAAAATTCTTTGAAGCAGATGATAAAACTCTAGTTAATGATAAAATGGAATTTAAAATTCGTCAGCAGAATATTCGATTCAATTCTATCTTTGAAGGCTTTCAGTATGGAAATTTAAACAGTCATTAAGATAATTTAAAGAAGAGTCATAAAAATAATTCCATTAGCTTGAAATCATTGATTTTAAAATTCTTATTTATTGCGGATCAAATATGGAAATATACATCATTTCCAAATGCAGTTTTCTAAAATGTGTCTTTTTTTAATGAATATTCCGTTTAATTTACTTTGTTTTCTATTTTTTATGTTTTAAGATGCGTCTTTATGAGAAAATTAAATATTTATAATGCGATTTTTAAATACTGCCTAGAATGGCGTTATATACTCTGAAGAGTGGTTAGGAAACAGTCACGAGTAATAGTCACAAGTAACCCTTCAGGTGCTTCAGCAATTTTTATTCTGAATTGTTACTTTTCATACAAACATAGTATGATAGAGAAAATATTGTGTCAGAGCCGAAAGTTTTAATTTGAGTTTTTGACTAAAGAGCCTATTTTAAGCAGCTCTTAACTGAAATCAAACGTTCTTGATATGACGTATGTGTGTGTCTCTCTGTGCGCGTGTGTGTGTGTCTGCGCTTTAGCCCTTAATGTCAGCATATGTGTGTATGTATGTTAGTATATATGCCCGTGAGATCTGTATGTGTGTATACATGTTATTGTGTGTGTCAGTGAAGTCTGTATGTGTGTATGTATGTTATTTTGTGTGCCCGCGGGGTCTGTATGAATCTGTATGTATGTTATTGTATGTGCCATGAATTCTGTATGTGTGTATGTATGTTGTTGTGTGGACCGGTGATTTTGTGGACTCGATATCTCACGAAAAAAAAACATTTCAAAAATAATCTGGTACGATTATGTCAATAAATAAGCACTGGAACTCTGTTGATTTTAAACACAATCAAATTTTCGAATACTCCCCCCCCCCCTTCCTCCCAAATTGCAAATGAATTTTTGAAAAAGTACAAAAAAAAATCAGAACTTTCAAATTTGATAAATAATTACTCGTTTCGTAGAAATAATTTTTCATTATAAATTTTCATTAGAAAACGATTGATACAAACTTTAGAACGCTAGCATGCAATTAGTGTAAAACACATGGAGTGTTTATTATGTGTCCATGCTAGCGTCTTAAATTAGCTAGCGTCCTTGGAATTTCATTCACTTAGAATGCATAAAAGAAACATTACTGTGCAATTAGTTTACATAGTTATTATAACTTCGTTTTTATAATTTTTTAAAAGTAATGTTTGAAAGTTTTAGGTTCTTTTCTTGTTGCGTTCCTCCTCAAAAATCAATAAAACTCTAACACAGATAGATAAAAATGATCTTACATAATTAATTCGATTTCTCAGTTAGGTTTTGCTATATCGTGCCCACAAACAAATACGTGTTCAAACATTCAGATAGGTACACAGACATTACTTGAAAACTGTTAATTCTTATTCAAAGATTCTCAAAACAAGTAAATCGATCCAATTCTGAGAGCTAGCTAGCTGTAGTTTTGACTCTCATAATAATATATTTTTATATATACTATATAGGACCATGATTTAAAATATCCGTGTTTAGGAGTATTTTACCTATGTTTTGGTTACATTGTTAGGGAACAGAAATACTTGTCGGTATAACTTTTGCTGAACACCATCTCAGTACAAGGGACATATCACATGCAAATAGAGGCAATGTGATACTTTCATTTACATCATATAGTATGAATACCCAGGCAAGGGACAAAATATGGTAACAAAACAATAACAGTATTTATAGGATATCTCATTAAAATATCAATAATTGCATTTTTCCACATGAACACCGAAAAACCTGTTGGAATCCGTAAAATTTATGACCATCTCGAACACAAACGAACGATTTGCACATAATAATCATCGTCCTACTCTGCTCGATTAGCACCTAATCGTCCTACTCTGCACGATTTGAACCAAATCGTCCTACTATACACGATTTGCACCTAATCGTCCCACTCTGCACGATTTGCAAATAATTGTGAGTAGGGAGAATTTAATTTCGTAATTTCCGCACATCCGTCTAGTATGGAGAAGCCCCTTTGGAGTTGGACTTCGTGGTTTGGTCGTTTTTTCTAATTTCTACTGGACATAAATGTTTCTCTGTGCCATGAATTGCATCTTCAAATTTTCTTTGGATCTGCAGCATGCCTAGTGATTTCTCTAGTGATTCTGCCTCCTGCTGTCTCTGCTGCTCTTCTTGGATCCTTGGTAAAATTATTCTTTTTCCTTTAAATTGTAATTGTTTTACTTATGCATCATTTAAAGTTTAATTGTTTTGGTAGGAATAAAATCCTTTGAATTATAAATTGTAATTCTCCAGAACCTGTGTTTTTCTTTGGGATTTTAAAATGTGCATGTAATTATAATTTGTAATTGGATTTTTAACTTTTAGTTGGGATGTTAATTATGTTCTAAATTTCCTTTTGGCTACTTGATATTCCTTTTTATTCCAAATTCTCGTTTTACGAATTAATCTATAGTTTTAATATTTTAATATCTTAATTATATAACATTGTTTTCTTTAATTTTTAAATTACTAACGTTTTCACCACCACTATACGTTCGTCCAATTTATGTATTTATTCATTTATGTTTATTTGTTTGGCTAAAGAGATGCTAAGAGGTTGTAAAATGTTTTAAAAGATCTTTAAATGCGAAGTTAAATTTTTTAATAAACGTTAGATTTGTAAAACTTAAACTCTGCGTTCTTTATCTTTTCATTTAATGTGTTTCTACTCTTAGATAGATTCAATTTAATGTTTACAGGTTAGAATATTTTTATGCACTTATGGTAACTGGTCAGTTAGCACCTTTTTAGATTATTTCATGTATTTTCGGCTGATTTTTAGGTTTTAAGAACTTTTTAGATATATTTTAGGAACTTGGAATGTTTTCAGAATGTTTTTTAGGAAAATAGTGTTCCTTTTTATAACATACACACTACGAATTGCCCAAGATTTATCAGTATTCATGGCAGAAGATTAATTTATGGTATCAGATTATGATAATCTATAGGTTCTGCTTTTACTTTTGTCCACTGTTTCTTTCTTTGACGGAGTATTCATACAATATGTGCATCAACTGACCACATTATCTTGTTCAAGAGCGGTGTCTGAGAGGAATTACATCGACAACCGTCTGTGTTCCCCAGCAAGTGTCAATCAGTGTATATCTCACATCCGAAACTACAATTTGGTACGCCATTAAATGTGATATGACACAAATTTGGTACCTATGAAAATTTTGTACACCACATTTGGTAGACTTAAACTACCCTGAATTCTACACCATATGCAATGTCGACTTTCATGAAATGTAAATTAGTTCAGTAAATCTCAACTATGTGTCAAATTATCAATGAGATTGATTAAGCAACCTTCACAATCTGACAATATGATTTTTTGCAAAAATTGTGGCTGGGCTACTAATAGATGTAAAGTCATATTCGCCACACAAGTCTTAAATATAGAGTAAAAATGCATTCATCATAATTTCTAATTGATAAATTAATTTAAATATGATAGCCAATGTATTATGTTTGCTTTTAGCATGAAAATCATGATAGCACTCAAATTGCTGCACGTGTACTAAGCTTACCAGACTACCATACAGAAAAATTCATATAATTGGTGTAATTATTTCATAATATCAGAAACTGAATTGTATTAATAATACATTATTGTCTAGAACTTACTTTACTTGATCTTTCTATTTCATCTGCTTGAAATTACGAAGTTCCTCATTTTTATGAAGTATTGTCCCATTTTTATGAGTTTTGTCCCATTTTTCAGAGTTTTGTCTACAGTTTTGTTAACAAACTTCTCTAATTTGTCTTACATGACAGCAGTGGGACTTTAGGAACTGAACAAATTACATTTTTTTTCGAAAAGCTTACATTGCTGTGTTTTCCTCGTGATATAAATAACACAATCCGCCCTGTTACAAGCACAAATAAAAAAGCATCACCTTCTTTATCGTCCACATACATGAGAATTTTATTCCGAGATCTATTTTCTTTTTACTTATGAGAAAGAAACATGCAAAGTAAGCAATAAAATACTTCGAGAAGCAATGGAATTCTATAAATGTCTCGTATTTTAGAACTGAATATTTTTTTCTTCTTCTGGCGACTTAAAATACTTGGAATATAGATGGGAAATAAGATTTTATAATATAAATTGCCTTAATTATGGTTGATAAAAAATATATAAAAATAAAATATACCAAAAACAAGAATTACCCAAATACATGACTTTCCGCACAAACTAACAAATTTTATTTTTCATAAATGTATAATTTAATGTATAGACAAATGATTGGAATGGAGTTAATATTTTGAATTCAATGTTTTAATTAATTGACACATTTGGGGCATTCTAGAGATACGAATACGTTATTTTTAATGTTATGCCTATATAAATGTGCATTTGTGTGTATATCTGCGTGTCTTTGTAGTGTATATATGCACTCAGCCCTACCCAAAACAATCCATCGAATGTTTTTGGCAATCAAGTACTATATATATAACCGTGCGATTATATTTTAACCCTTAACTGGTATGACGATTTTTTTTTTACATAACTAGTATCCTGCGGTCCAATGGACCCGTCAGTTTAATTACTAGTAAGTAAAATTGTTTTTAATTAAATTGAATATGAATATATAGAATCTTATTTTAACCTTCTAAATACAAATATATGACTTCAACTATAAAAATAGAAAAATCAAAAATATTCCAATAATGAGTCCATGGGACTCAGCCATACCGGTTAGCGTGATATATCGCAGAAAATTGGTAATAAAAACTAATTGACATATCTTGCTCATAATGTAGTAGTACTAATACGACCTAACTAATAATATAAAATCCTACATCAAAAGAAAAATTGTCTTAAAACATACAAAATTAAGTAACTGGGATTACTTAACTAGGGCATTTGTTCTGCTTGTAATGCCTGATTGACAGAGACATATAATATGTTGAGTGTGAGAAACAGGCCGCGAAAGGATTATCGGTCCACGTGGTGGTCGAAAAGCCCGTCTGATATTTTATTCCTAACTAATAACCAGTTAGCTTGATATATCGCAGAACATTGGTAATAAAAAATAATTGACATATCTTGCTCATAATGTAGTAGTACTAATACGACCTAACTAATAATATAAAATCCTACATCAAAAGAAAAATTGTCTTAAAACATACAAAATTAAGTAACTGGGATTACTTAACTAGGGCATTTGTTCTGCTTGTAATGCCTGATTGACAGAGACATATAATATGTTGAGTGTGAGAAACAGGCCGCGAAAGGATTATCGGTCCACGTGGTGGTCGAAAAGCCCGTCTGATATTTTATTCCTAACTAATAACCAGTTAGCTTGATATATCGCAGAACATTGGTAGTAAAAAATAATTGACATATCTTGCTCATAATGTAGTAGTACTAATACGACCTAACTAATAATATAAAATTCTACATCAAAAGAAAAATTGTCTTAAAACATACAAATTTAAGTAACTGGGATTACTTAACTAGGGCATTTGTTCTGCTTGTAATGCCTGATTGCCAGAGACATATAATATGTTGAGTGTGAGAAACAGGCCGCGATAGGATTATCGGTCCATGTGGTGGTCGCAAAGCCCGTCTGATATTTTATCCCTAACTAATAACCAGTTAGCTTGATATATCGCAGAACATTGGTAATAAAAAATAATTGACATATCTTGCTCATAATGTAGTAGTACTAATACGACCTAACTAATAATATAAAATCCTACATCAAAAGAAAAATTGTCTTAAAACATACAAAATTAAGTAACTGGGATTACTTAACTAGGGCATTTGTTCTGCTTGTAATGCCTGATTGACAGAGACATATAATATGTTGAGTGTGAGAAACAGGCCGCGAAAGGATTATCGGTCCACGTGGTGGTCGAAAAGCCCGTCTGATATTTTATTCCTAACTAATAACCAGTTAGCTTGATATATCGCAGAACATTGGTAATAAAAAATAATTGACATATCTTGCTCATAATGTAGTAGTACTAATACGACCTAACTAATAATATAAAATCCTACATCAAAAGAAAAATTGTCTTAAAACATACAAAATTAAGTAACTGGGATTACTTAACTAGGGCATTTGTTCTGCTTGTAATGCCTGATTGACAGAGACATATAATATGTTGAGTGTGAGAAACAGGCCGCGAAAGGATTATCGGTCCACGTGGTGGTCGAAAAGCCCGTCTGATATTTTATTCCTAACTAATAACCAGTTAGCTTGATATATCGCAGAACATTGGTAGTAAAAAATAATTGACATATCTTGCTCATAATGTAGTAGTACTAATACGACCTAACTAATAATATAAAATCCTACATCAAAAGAAAAATTGTCTTAAAACATACAAAATTAAGTAACTGGGATTACTTAACTAGGGCATTTGTTCTGCTTGTAATGCCTGATTGACAGAGACATATAATATGTTGAGTGTGAGAAACAGGCCGCGAAAGGATTATCGGTCCACGTGGTGGTCGAAAAGCCCGTCTGATATTTTATTCCTAACTAATAACCAGTTAGCTTGATATATCGCAAAACATTGGTAATAAAAAATAATTGACATATCTTGCTCATAATGTAGTAGTACTAATACGACCTCACTAATAATATAAAATCCTACATCAAAAGAAAAATTGTCTTAAAACATACAAAATTAAGTAACTGGGATTACTTAACTAGGGCATTTGTTCTGCTTGTAATGCCTGATTGACAGAGACATATAATATGTTGAGTGTGAGAAACAGGCCGCGAAAGGATTATCGGTCCACGTGGTGGTCGAAAAGCCCGTCTGATATTTTATTCCTAACTAATAACCAGTTAGCTTGATATATCGCAGAACATTGGTAATAAAAAATAATTGACATATCTTGCTCATAATGTAGTAGTACTAATACGACCTAACTAATAATATAAAATCCTACATCAAAAGAAAAATTGTCTTAAAACATACAAAATTAAGTAACTGGGATTACTTAACTAGGGCATTTGTTCTGCTTGTAATGCCTGATTGACAGAGACATATAATATGTTGAGTGTGAGAAACAGGCCGCGAAAGGATTATCGGTCCACGTGGTGGTCGAAAAGCCCGTCTGATATTTTATTCCTAACTAATAACCAGTTAGCTTGATATATCGCAGAACATTGGTAGTAAAAAATAATTGACATATCTTGCTCATAATGTAGTAGTACTAATACGACCTAACTAATAATATAAAATTCTACATCAAAAGAAAAATTGTCTTAAAACATACAAAATTAAGTAACTGGGATTACTTAACTAGGGCATTTGTTCTGCTTGTAATGCCTGATTGCCAGAGACATATAATATGTTGAGTGTGAGAAACAGGCCGCGATAGGATTATCGGTCCATGTGGTGGCCGCAAAGCCCGTCTGATATTTTATCCCTAACTAATAACCAGTTAGCTTGATATATCGCAGAACATTGGTAATAAAAAATAATTGACATATCTTGCTCATAATGTAGTAGTACTAATACGACCTAACTAATAATATAAAATCCTACATCAAAAGAAAAATTGTCTTAAAACATACAAAATTAAGTAACTGGGATTACTTAACTAGGGCATTTGTTCTGCTTGTAATGCCTGATTGAGAGAGACATATAATATGTTGAGTGTGAGAAACAGGCCGCGAAAGGATTATCGGTCCACGTGGTGGTCGAAAAGCCCGTCTGATATTTTATTCCTAACTAATAACCAGTTAGCTTGATATATCGCAGAACATTGGTAATAAAAAATAATTGACATATCTTGCTCATAATGTAGTAGTACTAATACGACCTAACTAATAATATAAAATCCTACATCAAAAGAAAAATTGTCTTAAAACATACAAAATTAAGTAACTGGGATTACTTAACTAGGGCATTTGTTCTGCTTGTAATGCCTGATTGACAGAGACATATAATATGTTGAGTGTGAGAAACAGGCCGCGAAAGGATTATCGGTCCACGTGGTGGTCGAAAAGCCCGTCTGATATTTTATTCCTAACTAATAACCAGTTAGCTTGATATATCGCAGAACATTGGTAGTAAAAAATAATTGACATATCTTGCTCATAATGTAGTAGTACTAATACGACCTAACTAATAATATAAAATCCTACATCAAAAGAAAAATTGTCTTAAAACATACAAAATTAAGTAACTGGGATTACTTAACTAGGGCATTTGTTCTGCTTGTAATGCCTGATTGACAGAGACATATAATATGTTGAGTGTGAGAAACAGGCCGCGAAAGGATTATCGGTCCACGTGGTGGTCGAAAAGCCCGTCTGATATTTTATTCCTAACTAATAACCAGTTAGCTTGATATATCGCAGAACATTGGTAGTAAAAAATAATTGACATATCTTGCTCATAATGTAGTAGTATTAATACGACCTAACTAATAATATAAAATCCTACATCAAAAGAAAAATTGTCTTAAAACATACAAAATTAAGTAACTGGGATTACTTAACTAGGGCATTTGTTCTGCTTGTAATGCCTGATTGACAGAGACATATAATATGTTGAGTGTGAGAAACAGGCCGCGAAAGGATTATCGGTCCACGTGGTGGTCGAAAAGCCCGTCTGATATTTTATTCCTAACTAATAACCAGTTAGCTTGATATATCGCAGAACATTGGTAGTAAAAAATAATTGACATATCTTGCTCATAATGTAGTAGTACTAATACGACCTAACTAATAATATAAAATCCTACATCAAAAGAAAAATTGTCTTAAAACATACAAAATTAAGTAACTGGGATTACTTAACTAGGGCATTTGTTCTGCTTGTAATGCCTGATGGACAGAGACATATAATATGTTGAGTGTGAGAAACAGGCCGCGAAAGGATTATCGGTCCACGTGGTGGTCGAAAAGCCCGTCTGATATTTTATTCCTAACTAATAACCAGTTAGCTTGATATATCGCAGAACATTGGTAGTAAAAAATAATTGACATATCTTGCTCATAATGTAGTAGTATTAATACGACCTAACTAATAATATAAAATCCTACATCAAAAGAAAAATTGTCTTAAAACATACAAAATTAAGTAACTGGGATTACTTAACTAGGGCATTTGTTCTGCTTGTAATGCCTGATTGACAGAGACATATAATATGTTGAGTGTGAGAAACAGGCCGCGAAAGGATTATCGGTCCACGTGGTGGTCGAAAAGCCCGTCTGATATTTTATTCCTAACTAATAACCAGTTAGCTTGATATATCGCAGAACATTGGTAGTAAAAAATAATTGACATATCTTGCTCATAATGTAGTAGTATTAATACGACCTAACTAATAATATAAAATCCTACATCAAAAGAAAAATTGTCTTAAAACATACAAAATTAAGTAACTGGGATTACTTAACTAGGGCATTTGTTCTGCTTGTAATGCCTGATTGACAGAGACATATAATATGTTGAGTGTGAGAAACAGGCCGCGAAAGGATTATCGGTCCACGTGGTGGTCGAAAAGCCCGTCTGATATTTTATTCCTAACTAATAACCAGTTAGCTTGATATATCGCAGAACATTGGTAGTAAAAAATAATTGACATATCTTGCTCATAATGTAGTAGTATTAATACGACCTAACTAATAATATAAAATCCTACATCAAAAGAAAAATTGTCTTAAAACATACAAAATTAAGTAACTGGGATTACTTAACTAGGGCATTTGTTCTGCTTGTAATGCCTGATTGACAGAGACATATAATATGTTGAGTGTGAGAAACAGGCCGCGAAAGGATTATCGGTCCACGTGGTGGTCGAAAAGCCCGTCTGATATTTTATTCCTAACTAATAACCAGTTAGCTTGATATATCGCAGAACATTGGTAGTAAAAAATAATTGACATATCTTGCTCATAATGTAGTAGTATTAAGACGACCTAACTAATAATATAAAATCCTACATCAAAAGAAAAATTGTCTTAAAACATACAAAATTAAGTAACTGGGATTACTTAACTAGGGCATTTGTTCTGCTTGTAATGCCTGATTGACAGAGACATATAATATGTTGAGTGTGAGAAACAGGCCGCGAAAGGATTATCGGTCCACGTGGTGGTCGAAAAGCCCGTCTGATATATTATTCCTAACTAATAACCAGTTAGCTTGATATATCGCAGAACATTGGTAGTAAAAAATAATTGACATATCTTGCTCATAATGTAGTAGTATTAATACGACCTAACTAATAATATAAAATCCTACATCAAAAGAAAAATTGTCTTAAAACATACAAAATTAAGTAACTGGGATTACTTAACTAGGGCATTTGTTCTGCTTGTAATGCCTGATTGACAGAGACATATAATATGTTGAGTGTGAGAAACAGGCCGCGAAAGGATTATCGGTCCACGTGGTGGTCGAAAAGCCCGTCTGATATTTTATTCCTAACTAATAACCAGTTAGCTTGATATATCGCAGAACATTGGTAGTAAAAAATAATTGACATATCTTGCTCATAATGTAGTAGTACTAATACGACCTAACTAATAATATAAAATCCTACATCAAAAGAAAAATTGTCTTAAAACATACAAAATTAAGTAACTGGGATTACTTAACTAGGGCATTTGTTCTGCTTGTAATGCCTGATTGACAGAGACATATAATATGTTGAGTGTGAGAAACAGGCCGCGAAAGGATTATCGGTCCACGTGGTGGTCGAAAAGCCCGTCTGATATTTTATTCCTAACTAATAACCAGTTAGCTTGATATATCGCAGAACATTGGTAGTAAAAAATAATTGACATATCTTGCTCATAATGTAGTAGTATTAAGACGACCTAACTAATAATATAAAATCCTACATCAAAAGAAAAATTGTCTTAAAACATACAAAATTAAGTAACTGGGATTACTTAACTAGGGCATTTGTTCTGCTTGTAATGCCTGATTGACAGAGACATATAATATGTTGAGTGTGAGAAACAGGCCGCGAAAGGATTATCGGTCCACGTGGTGGTCGAAAAGCCCGTCTGATATATTATTCCTAACTAATAACCAGTTAGCTTGATATATCGCAGAACATTGGTAGTAAAAAATAATTGACATATCTTGCTCATAATGTAGTAGTATTAATACGACCTAACTAATAATATAAAATCCTACATCAAAAGAAAAATTGTCTTAAAACATACAAAATTAAGTAACTGGGATTACTTAACTAGGGCATTTGTTCTGCTTGTAATGCCTGATTGACAGAGACATATAATATGTTGAGTGTGAGAAACAGGCCGCGAAAGGATTATCGGTCCACGTGGTGGTCGAAAAGCCCGTCTGATATTTTATTCCTAACTAATAACCAGTTAGCTTGATATATCGCAGAACATTGGTAGTAAAAAATAATTGACATATCTTTCTCATAATGTAGTAGTACTAATACGACCTAACTAATAATATAAAATCCTACATCAAAAGAAAAATTGTCTTAAAACATACAAAATTAAGTAACTGGGATTACTTAACTAGGGCATTTGTTCTGCTTGTAATGCCTGATTGACAGAGACATATAATATGTTGAGTGTGAGAAACAGGCCGCGAAAGGATTATCGGTCCACGTGGTGGTCGAAAAGCCCGTCTGATATTTTATTCCTAACTAATAACCAGTTAGCTTGATATATCGCAGAACATTGGTAGTAAAAAATAATTGACATATCTTGCTCATAATGTAGTAGTATTAATACGACCTAACTAATAATATAAAATCCTACATCAAAAGAAAAATTGTCTTAAAACATACAAAATTAAGTAACTGGGATTACTTAACTAGGGCATTTGTTCTGCTTGTAATGCCTGATTGACAGAGACATATAATATGTTGAGTGTGAGAAACAGGCCGCGAAAGGATTATCGGTCCACGTGGTGGTCGAAAAGCCCGTCTGATATTTTATTCCTAACTAATAACCAGTTAGCTTGATATATCGCAGAACATTGGTAGTAAAAAATAATTGACATATCTTGCTCATAATGTAGTAGTATTAATACGACCTAACTAATAATATAAAATCCTACATCAAAAGAAAAATTGTCTTAAAACATACAAAATTAAGTAACTGGGATTACTTAACTAGGGCATTTGTTCTGCTTGTAATGCCTGATTGACAGAGACATATAATATGTTGAGTGTGAGAAACAGGCCGCGAAAGGATTATCGGTCCACGTGGTGGTCGAAAAGCCCGTCTGATATTTTATTCCTAACTAATAACCAGTTATCTTGATATATCGCAGAACATTGGTAATAAAAAATAATTGACATATCTTGCTCATAATGTAGTAGTACTAATACGACCTAACTAATAATATAAAATCCTACATCAAAAGAAAAATTGTCTTAAAACATACAAAATTAAGTAACTGGGATTACTTAACTAGGGCATTTGTTCTGCTTGTAATGCCTGATTGACAGAGACATATAATATGTTGAGTGTGAGAAACAGGCCGCGAAAGGATTATCGGTCCACGTGGTGGTCGAAAAGCCCGTCTGATATTTTATTCCTAACTAATAACCAGTTAGCTTGATATATCGCAGAACATTGGTAGTAAAAAATAATTGACATATCTTGCTCATAATGTAGTAGTATTAATACGACCTAACTAATAATATAAAATCCTACATCAAAAGAAAAATTGTCTTAAAACATACAAAATTAAGTAACTGGGATTACTTAACTAGGGCATTTGTTCTGCTTGTAATGCCTGATTGACAGAGACATATAATATGTTGAGTGTGAGAAACAGGCCGCGAAAGGATTATCGGTCCACGTGGTGGTCGAAAAGCCCGTCTGATATTTTATTCCTAACTAATAACCAGTTAGCTTGATATATCGCAGAACATTGGTAGTAAAAAATAATTGACATATCTTGCTCATAATGTAGTAGTACTAATACGACCTAACTAATAATATAAAATCCTACATCAAAAGAAAAATTGTCTTAAAACATACAAAATTAAGTAACTGGGATTACTTAACTAGGGCATTTGTTCTGCTTGTAATGCCTGATGGACAGAGACATATAATATGTTGAGTGTGAGAAACAGGCCGCGAAAGGATTATCGGTCCACGTGGTGGTCGAAAAGCCCGTCTGATATTTTATTCCTAACTAATAACCAGTTAGCTTGATATATCGCAGAACATTGGTAGTAAAAAATAATTGACATATCTTGCTCATAATGTAGTAGTATTAATACGACCTAACTAATAATATAAAATCCTACATCAAAAGAAAAATTGTCTTAAAACATACAAAATTAAGTAACTGGGATTACTTAACTAGGGCATTTGTTCTGCTTGTAATGCCTGATTGACAGAGACATATAATATGTTGAGTGTGAGAAACAGGCCGCGAAAGGATTATCGGTCCACGTGGTGGTCGAAAAGCCCGTCTGATATTTTATTCCTAACTAATAACCAGTTAGCTTGATATATCGCAGAACATTGGTAGTAAAAAATAATTGACATATCTTGCTCATAATGTAGTAGTATTAATACGACCTAACTAATAATATAAAATCCTACATCAAAAGAAAAATTGTCTTAAAACATACAAAATTAAGTAACTGGGATTACTTAACTAGGGCATTTGTTCTGCTTGTAATGCCTGATTGACAGAGACATATAATATGTTGAGTGTGAGAAACAGGCCGCGAAAGGATTATCGGTCCACGTGGTGGTCGAAAAGCCCGTCTGATATTTTATTCCTAACTAATAACCAGTTAGCTTGATATATCGCAGAACATTGGTAGTAAAAAATAATTGACATATCTTGCTCATAATGTAGTAGTATTAATACGACCTAACTAATAATATAAAATCCTACATCAAAAGAAAAATTGTCTTAAAACATACAAAATTAAGTAACTGGGATTACTTAACTAGGGCATTTGTTCTGCTTGTAATGCCTGATTGACAGAGACATATAATATGTTGAGTGTGAGAAACAGGCCGCGAAAGGATTATCGGTCCACGTGGTGGTCGAAAAGCCCGTCTGATATTTTATTCCTAACTAATAACCAGTTAGCTTGATATATCGCAGAACATTGGTAGTAAAAAATAATTGACATATCTTGCTCATAATGTAGTAGTATTAAGACGACCTAACTAATAATATAAAATCCTACATCAAAAGAAAAATTGTCTTAAAACATACAAAATTAAGTAACTGGGATTACTTAACTAGGGCATTTGTTCTGCTTGTAATGCCTGATTGACAGAGACATATAATATGTTGAGTGTGAGAAACAGGCCGCGAAAGGATTATCGGTCCACGTGGTGGTCGAAAAGCCCGTCTGATATATTATTCCTAACTAATAACCAGTTAGCTTGATATATCGCAGAACATTGGTAGTAAAAAATAATTGACATATCTTGCTCATAATGTAGTAGTATTAATACGACCTAACTAATAATATAAAATCCTACATCAAAAGAAAAATTGTCTTAAAACATACAAAATTAAGTAACTGGGATTACTTAACTAGGGCATTTGTTCTGCTTGTAATGCCTGATTGACAGAGACATATAATATGTTGAGTGTGAGAAACAGGCCGCGAAAGGATTATCGGTCCACGTGGTGGTCGAAAAGCCCGTCTGATATTTTATTCCTAACTAATAACCAGTTAGCTTGATATATCGCAGAACATTGGTAGTAAAAAATAATTGACATATCTTGCTCATAATGTAGTAGTACTAATACGACCTAACTAATAATATAAAATCCTACATCAAAAGAAAAATTGTCTTAAAACATACAAAATTAAGTAACTGGGATTACTTAACTAGGGCATTTGTTCTGCTTGTAATGCCTGATTGACAGAGACATATAATATGTTGAGTGTGAGAAACAGGCCGCGAAAGGATTATCGGTCCACGTGGTGGTCGAAAAGCCCGTCTGATATTTTATTCCTAACTAATAACCAGTTAGCTTGATATATCGCAGAACATTGGTAGTAAAAAATAATTGACATATCTTGCTCATAATGTAGTAGTATTAAGACGACCTAACTAATAATATAAAATCCTACATCAAAAGAAAAATTGTCTTAAAACATACAAAATTAAGTAACTGGGATTACTTAACTAGGGCATTTGTTCTGCTTGTAATGCCTGATTGACAGAGACATATAATATGTTGAGTGTGAGAAACAGGCCGCGAAAGGATTATCGGTCCACGTGGTGGTCGAAAAGCCCGTCTGATATATTATTCCTAACTAATAACCAGTTAGCTTGATATATCGCAGAACATTGGTAGTAAAAAATAATTGACATATCTTGCTCATAATGTAGTAGTATTAATACGACCTAACTAATAATATAAAATCCTACATCAAAAGAAAAATTGTCTTAAAACATACAAAATTAAGTAACTGGGATTACTTAACTAGGGCATTTGTTCTGCTTGTAATGCCTGATTGACAGAGACATATAATATGTTGAGTGTGAGAAACAGGCCGCGAAAGGATTATCGGTCCACGTGGTGGTCGAAAAGCCCGTCTGATATTTTATTCCTAACTAATAACCAGTTAGCTTGATATATCGCAGAACATTGGTAGTAAAAAATAATTGACATATCTTTCTCATAATGTAGTAGTACTAATACGACCTAACTAATAATATAAAATCCTACATCAAAAGAAAAATTGTCTTAAAACATACAAAATTAAGTAACTGGGATTACTTAACTAGGGCATTTGTTCTGCTTGTAATGCCTGATTGACAGAGACATATAATATGTTGAGTGTGAGAAACAGGCCGCGAAAGGATTATCGGTCCACGTGGTGGTCGAAAAGCCCGTCTGATATTTTATTCCTAACTAATAACCAGTTAGCTTGATATATCGCAGAACATTGGTAGTAAAAAATAATTGACATATCTTGCTCATAATGTAGTAGTATTAATACGACCTAACTAATAATATAAAATCCTACATCAAAAGAAAAATTGTCTTAAAACATACAAAATTAAGTAACTGGGATTACTTAACTAGGGCATTTGTTCTGCTTGTAATGCCTGATTGACAGAGACATATAATATGTTGAGTGTGAGAAACAGGCCGCGAAAGGATTATCGGTCCACGTGGTGGTCGAAAAGCCCGTCTGATATTTTATTCCTAACTAATAACCAGTTAGCTTGATATATCGCAGAACATTGGTAGTAAAAAATAATTGACATATCTTGCTCATAATGTAGTAGTATTAATACGACCTAACTAATAATATAAAATCCTACATCAAAAGAAAAATTGTCTTAAAACATACAAAATTAAGTAACTGGGATTACTTAACTAGGGCATTTGTTCTGCTTGTAATGCCTGATTGACAGAGACATATAATATGTTGAGTGTGAGAAACAGGCCGCGAAAGGATTATCGGTCCACGTGGTGGTCGAAAAGCCCGTCTGATATTTTATTCCTAACTAATAACCAGTTATCTTGATATATCGCAGAACATTGGTAATAAAAAATAATTGACATATCTTGCTCATAATGTAGTAGTACTAATACGACCTAACTAATAATATAAAATCCTACATCAAAAGAAAAATTGTCTTAAAACATACAAAATTAAGTAACTGGGATTACTTAACTAGGGCATTTGTTCTGCTTGTAATGCCTGATTGACAGAGACATATAATATGTTGAGTGTGAGAAACAGGCCGCGAAAGGATTATCGGTCCACGTGGTGGTCGAAAAGCCCGTCTGATATTTTATTCCTAACTAATAACCAGTTAGCTTGATATATCGCAGAACATTGGTAGTAAAAAATAATTGACATATCTTGCTCATAATGTAGTAGTATTAATACGACCTAACTAATAATATAAAATCCTACATCAAAAGAAAAATTGTCTTAAAACATACAAAATTAAGTAACTGGGATTACTTAACTAGGGCATTTGTTCTGCTTGTAATGCCTGATTGACAGAGACATATAATATGTTGAGTGTGAGAAACAGGCCGCGAAAGGATTATCGGTCCACGTGGTGGTCGAAAAGCCCGTCTGATATTTTATTCCTAACTAATAACCAGTTAGCTTGATATATCGCAGAACATTGGTAATAAAAAATAATTGACATATCTTGCTCATAATGTAGTAGTACTAATACGACCTAACTAATAATATAAAATCCTACATCAAAAGAAAAATTGTCTTAAAACATACAAAATTAAGTAACTGGGATTACTTAACTAGGGCATTTGTTCTGCTTGTAATGCCTGATTGACAGAGACATATAATATGTTGAGTGTGAGAAACAGGCCGCGAAAGGATTATCGGTCCACGTGGTGGTCGAAAAGCCCGTCTGATATTTTATTCCTAACTAATAACCAGTTAGCTTGATATATCGCAGAACATTGGTAGTAAAAAATAATTGACATATCTTGCTCATAATGTAATAGTACTCCTAATACGACCTAACTAATAATAGAAAACCCTATATCAAAAGAATAATTGTATTAAAACATACAAAATTAAGTAACAGGGATTATGCAACGAGGGCATCTGCTCTACCTGTAATGCCTGATTGCCAGGTACTTATAATATGTTGAGTGGGGGGGGGGGGGCACGTCGCGTTAGGACTACCAGTACATGTGGTGATCGAAAAGCCCAGGTGATATTCCTGCGTGTTATACCCTTGCATGATTTTCTGGATATCTAGTTTACCTTTACTTTTCTTTAATGAAACGTTTAATTGATTGACTTGAATTATTTATGTAATAATTTTGTAATTTTGAGTGACTGTTGGTTTGAATTATTTATGTAGTACTTTATTTATAATTTAACAATATTTTTTGTATCGGTTTACTCGACTATTCATCTGTAAAATTTGTATTCGCGATTTACGGGCTATGTTTAAAAACTCATGTATGTCATTTTAAATTAACATTACCATTTATAAAGGACGTTATGACTTCTGAAAATGCTCTGGCATCCGTGTATCTTCGTGTATGTTATCAATGGTGTTTAAGAAAATAAAAATATTTTACTAAATTTGTAGTCTTTGCTAGGAATATTTGTGGTCTATATTTTTATAGAAAGAAAAATAAAGGGCTAAAAAAAAAATAAGCAAACGGCAACATTTTCGTTATGTTTATTTAGTTGCAAAGTATTTTCTTAGTTAAAAACAATAAACCATTTTCTAAAACATTTCCATATCAACGGGGAATGGGAAATTTTATATTTACTTCCGATACATATAAACATTGTTGTATATTATATTGATATTTCATATTCCTACTTTACGTATTCCGTCATTTATAAACCCTCAAATAAAGTAACTTTTCGCAAAGCAAACTTATTTTATTTCCATTTCCAAAATGACGAGACCAGCTTACAATCGACATCAGAATGCTATAATAAAGAAAATGTTATATTGTGCTCTACAGATTAACGATTAGCAATTTCAAATTTATCGTGTCAGCAGGAAGGTCTTGAATGAAAAATGTTTTCATTTCCAACTTCAATTCTTATCCGGATAGAAAAACGTGAAACTAAATCATGCATATAAAAATGTTTTAATTCCCTTCAACAATGAATGCCTCTCATATAATTTTAAAAATCACTTAATGTCAAGTAGGGGATTTGTTCTCGGCAAGAGCTTTACCACTAAGTGACAGTTTGTCAAAATAAATAACACGTGTTTCAGAAAGGATTATATTTTAGAATTGAATTTGCATTCTTTCATTAAAATTAGTTATCGAACACTTTCAAATTAAGTCCTTCAAAATAATGTTTGTTTTTTAAGTGAGGTG